>VZZY01011737.1:25865-42597 GCA_013400335.1 Eurystomus gularis | reverse complement strand
ATTAAACAGCAATGGTCCCAGTACGAACCCCCGAAGGATACCACTTGTCACTGTTTTCCATCTGGACATCGAGCCGTTGACAACTACCCTCTGGATGTGACCATCCAGCCAATTCCTTATCCATTGAACAGTCCACCCATTGAATCTGTATCTCTCCAATTTAGAGAGAAGGATGTTGTGGGGTACCATGTCAAAGTCCTTGCAGAAGTCCAGATAGGTGACATCCATAGCTCTTCCCTTGTCCACTGATGCAGTCACTCCATTGTAGAAAGCCACTAGGTTGGCTTTCTTTTCACCACTTCCACTGGTTGTCACTATTTTGAAGTCTGATTCAGATAATATTTTCTCCTGAAGTGAAACTGTCCTGGTAAGTTGTCTCAGTCCATTGAAGGCTCTTACCTTCTAGAGCATAGTCTCTTCCTGTCCCTCGGCATAGTGAAATCTAGTCTGTTTGAGCAGCCTTGAAAAGTCAAGAGACGTTTCATGTGGTTTTAGTTGACATTGCTTGCCCTCTAAGAATGGGACATCAGAGTAGCCATGTGACTAGAGTTGGCCATCCCTTAGTATTTTGTAGGATTAAAAAAGACTCTTAGAAGAGAACAAGTAAATAGGCATCCAGAGAAGAACAAAAGCTTTTTAGAATTAGTATGGTTAGTTAATCTTACTGCTCAGCACATCTATATCAATATTAATACAATGGGAATTAACTTTTCCCTTGAGTGATTATTTTTGTGCTGAACAGGGCAGCGCTTCTGTTACTCTAGTATGGTTAGAGTTTTCACATATGTCTTATGCAACATAGTATGCTTACTTCTGAATAATTTCTTCTTGAACTGTTACTCCACTCTTCTACAGATAGTTTTTATGCTGACACGTGGAATTGCACAACATTCATATGGAACTTTGATCAGACTTGTGATAGTGACAAGTTTTATCTTCTGTGGACTTTAACCAAAGGATAATATACTAGAGTTACTGGTGATGCCAGTTGTGTCACAGCATAACACTAGGATGGGTCTAGCACAGCATTTTCCAATCAAAAATTCCCTTAGAATTACAAGGAAGATAGGAATAAATACATGTTCCCAGAAAAATGTAAAGGATAATACTGCAACCATTCTGTGTTATTAACTCAGTTTGCTAATGAATTTTTAAGCACTGTTGTGTGTAACAGTGTTCTTTCTAGAATTTTGAAGGCAAAATTGACTCTTTGGTTTTAGTTTGTTTCATTAGTCTTGGATGGGCTACCCAATAATTTCTGAATACTGTAGCTTAAATGAACATATACATGACAGCCGCCTGAATATGAGCCAGCAGTGTACCAGGTGGCTAAAGAGGCCAACAGCATCCTGGCTTGTATCAGAAATGGTGTGACCAGCAAGACTACGAAAGTGATCATTTCCCTGTACTTGGCACTGGTGAGGCCACACCTCAAATACTGTGTTCAGTTTGGGGCCCTTCACTACAAGAAAGACGTTTTGGTTCTGGAGCATGTCCAAAGAGAGCAATGAAGCTGGTGAAGGGTCTAGATCAAGTCTTATGATGAGCAGCTGAGGGAACTGAGGTTGTTTATTCTGGAGAAGAGGAGTCTGAGGGGAAATCGTGTTGCTCTCTACAACTACCTGAAAGGAGGTGGGTGTCAGTCTCTTCTCCCAAGTAGCAAGTGATAGAAGGAGTGCAAATGGCCTCAAGTATCACCATGGGAGGTTTCAATGGGATATTAGGAAAAAAATCTTCACTGAAAGGGTTGTCGGGCACTGGAACAGGCTGCCCAGGAAAGTACTGGGGTCAACATCCCTGGAAATATCTAAAAGACATAGACGTGGCACTCAGGGACTCGGAAGTGTTAGGTTTATAACTAAACTTGATGATCTTAAGGGTCTTTTCCAACCTAAATGATTCTCTGATTCTATGAATTTTATTTTGCAAGGGAGGTTCAGGATCAATCTGGCATAAATCCAGGCAGAACACACTTACATCATGCCTTGATCAGGTAAGGATCAAAAGCAAGAGATTAAGTTTCAAACCTGTACCTGAGCCAATTGACAAATGGTGAATGGATGCAGGCCCCAGATGACGCTTATCACAACTCTTTCTCCCAAGAGCTGTTCTCACAATAGCTTCATCCAAGGTTGCATGGTTGCATCAATTAGACCAGGTCTTGAACAAAGACATGTAAGCCCCTAGGTCACTAGGGAAAGGGGTTTCAGAAGAAAAACACAGAGAATAATAGTTATGGTACTGGTCAGTGCAATTAGAACCTGTTATTGTACTCAGTTTCCTGATGTACATTTCATATATATATATATATCAGTCTTGCCACTGATCAACAAATAATTACAGCATCCTGAAATCATTGTGACTGTTACGTAACTTCTTCTTGCATGTAATGTGTCTTTTTTTAGGGTAGACCCACATATTGCACTTCATTTGATGCATAAGTTATGCTGTTGACTCCCCAAAAACTTTGCTAAACTGGATCTACAGGGATTTTTGAGCTTAATTTGTTATATTAAAATTTTGAAAGGAAGTGTTATTACTGAAATTCCACAAGTGCTCTAAGATAAGTCAGATTAGTTCTGCCACAGGAAAAGGTACATAGCACTATTTTTATTCCCTGCAGCTTGTCCCACCTGCCTTAGTGTCAGCACAGGTCTTCATGATGATTTTGCCCTGGCAGTAATTTTAATTTAGAGATACGATAATTAATTCCACAAATTAATTAACCAACCTGTTGTCCAGATTGTTTTGCCACTGTAAAAGAGCAAGCTAGTACAGAGGTAGAGACAGGAACAAAAAGCCAATGGCAAGGAGAAGGCAGGACCATCTCTTTTAATGAACATGCCAACTCAGATAATTTTCATTTACTTTCAGAACTGCAGGGTGCATACTCTTAAATGTACACATCAAGGCTGTGCTCTTATATATAGACATCTCAACAAGCTAGATAAATGGGCTGATAGCCTCAGGAAGCTCAAGATAGGGAAATGACAAGTTCTGTGTCTGGGAATAACCCTATGCAGCATTATAGGTTGGGGACTGACCAAGTGTAGAGCAGCTTGGCAGAAAAAGCTCTGGGTGTCTAGGTAGACACCAATCTGGCCATGAGCCAGCAGTGTGCCATTGAAGCAGAGCAAGCCAATGGTGTCATGGGGTGCACTAGGCAGAGTACTGCCAGCAGGTTGAAAGAGATGATCCTTCCCCTCTACTCAGTGCTGGTGCAACACACCTAGATTCTGTGTTCAAGTCTGGCTTGTACCAGGTTACTTGGTACAGAGAGAGATAGACATCCTGATGTAAGTCTAGCAAAGAGCCAAAAAGATGATGAAGGGCTTGGAGCATCTGCCATACAAGGGGAGGCTGAGAGAGCTGGGATTATTTAGCCTTGAGAAGTCTAAATACGAATTTTTACACCTGTATTTATTTATATTTAAATAAAACACCTGATGAGGGGTGCAAGTAGATTAATGTGACACAATGAGCGCAATCTGAAATACAGGAAATTCCACTTAAACAGAATATGAAATTTTTTTTTTAGTTGTGATGGTGAAATACTGGACCAGGTTGCCCAGAAGAGTTGTGGACTGTCCACCAAGGCAAGCCTCATTGCTTCTATGATTCTGTGAAGTGGAATGCATGGTGGATGGAAACAAGTCATTAGGTACCCACAGTAATTATTATTGTCACAAAGATCATATTGCCTATTATATTTTTTACTGTTATTTATATATATACTGCAGAATAGGCATGAGTGGAATGTGAAGAACTCTTCAAGTGCAGATGATGTGCAGATAATACAACTTACTAACATAAGAGGAAACAAACAAAGTATTCATAATGACTTTTCATTCAGTAATGAACATACAAGTATTACAAAGAAGGGTGGGTGTATTTTTCCTACCTTGTCTTCATTTTTTTCCTCAAAAGACTTAATCTAATTGAGATCTGCAGTAAGCATTTTATTAACAACAGTGGGATCTGTAATGAACCAAAAAAAGGTAATAATTTCTTGTTCCTTTGCTGGAAAAATGAAAGACAATATCAGTAAGTCCCCAAGATCAAAATTATCTTTTATTTTGTTAAAAAATTCATGTAGGAATTGCAGAATTATAATAAAATGATATCTGGAAACTACCAGAAGATTAGTTTGCTACTATCTATATCTAAGATGTCAGTGAAGAGAAACAGGGAATGGGTTTTCCTAAATAAATAACTGAAATTATTCTTAAAATCATACAGCCGTGCAGAAGTAACTTTTACACAAAAGCTCAAGAAAACAATATACTTAAGAGCTTGTGAGCATATAGAGCTCATTAGTTTTGTAAAAAAAAAAAAATCAATATTTTAAAATAGTTATTTTATAAATAGTTCATTTCACTGTGGACCATTAAACATGGTCTAGCTGTGACACAGCTACAAAAGTTTCCACATTTCACTGACAGTGACAAACAACATGTGGATATGCAAAGAATTTTAGTACAACATAGGTGGAGCTAAAATTTAGATGCTGTTGTGAAATAGTTAAAATAAATTCCCACACAATAATCCACATCAAAGAGCAAGAAAAGAAATCTACTCATTTTAAGTTATTTATGTACTTTGAAACTTTGTGAGAAAAGCTGGGAAGATCAGTGCTGGGCTGAGAGTATTGGAAGAAAAATGCTGAAAAACTATGGCTAAAGCCATAGTTGCTAAGAAGTAAGAAGACTAGCAAGCTTATGAATTGTATACTTATTCTCTGAAATGGTCTATAGGTCACATCTCATTTTTTATTCAAATCCAGCTGCACTAGTGTTTGCCTGGAAGCCAACAGACTCAAGCCATTTGAGTAAGTTCGTAAGAGTTGTCTTTCAAAAAATGGATGTGAAAGTGAGCATGAAAGTCAAGTCATTTTACAAAAGCAAATACAAGGGTGCGTGGCTCTTTCACTTGGGGGAACAACCTTTGCATCAAAATTATTAAATTATATGTACTTTCATGGTTTCAAATGGTGTCTCAGTTTATGAATACCAGCCATTTTACAACACAATGCTTTATTTTCATATTTTGATTCAGATCTAAATGAACCATTATCTCCCAATAAACTAAGAAAATACAATCTTTTTCCTCAGAATAACTGTCATAGAGGACTGGCCTCCAAATTCTGAGAGATTCGTGCAATACCTGTTGGAATCTCTGCCTGCTCCCTGGGGGATGTTAGACAAATCACATGAGTATAACTCAAAATTGTGCCAAGTTAAGAAATTTGCTAAGACCAAGTTTTTATATGTGTTTTCTAAGTTTGATAATTAGGACTGTCAGATGTGGAGTAGCTGCTTAAGAAAGAACGTTCTTCTACTCCTAATTGGGTATTTATATTCTCAATTATCAGTGCAAAATCATTCTGAGTATAGTTATTACTGTTAGTATAATTTCCATTAGGATGTTGGGTGCTCCAAATAGTGTATACTGCATTTTGAGAAGACCCTTGTGGTTTCAGAAGGCTCATATTTTGTCTTTGAAATGACATTTACAGAAAGTTCTTATGAAACAATAGCACGGAGGTGTTTTTTTTTGCTTTGCTTTTCTTAGTTGTGGCTGTTTCGAGAAACAAGACATGCTTATAAAGGAATCCATGATGTTTGTTTTCTGCTAGAAGCTCCATAATCTTCTAGCTTTATCAGAAAGAGAGCTTTATAAGTAGGTCCCACTGAAGGGATTTAGCAAAAAATGAATTACTGACATTAATTATTTAATGGAATAAATTATTGTGTTTCTGCTACCTGATTAGTTCTACCCTCAATATTTGTGTAAATGTTGTTACTGGTCAGAGGGCTGATCAAGTAAAAAAGAATGAAGGAGAAACCCTAATTTGTGAATCTATTTCCTTAGTTTTTAATTTAAGGGTTTTGATTTTGATACAAAAGACTAGGAAAGCACACACACACACACACAAAAAAAAAAAAACTAGGGGAAAGGTCAAAAATGAACTATGAGGCAGTCCTGGTAAATATATATAGCAGACTGGCAACGTTTGGCTGACACATCCTACTATACTACAGAATAGGGGGAAAGAGGGTCTGCTGACTTCACTCAGGAAGCTCGTTGTCTGCTGACTCGCTGACTCACTGTTACTTCACATCCAGAAAAAATAGTTCCACAGGAGAGGACTTCAGAATTAGCTGAATAGTTCTGAGTCAAAGAAAAAAACCTGAGTTTTTAAATGTAAGCAGTAGAAAAGGAACGGGTTTTAACTTTACAAGATATGCAATTTTTTTTTTTTTTAATGACAGTTTAGCTAGATTAGGAATATTGACTGAACTAAAAGCATACCTGCAATAAAACCTTTTTGTGACAAAAATAAGAGACGATGGGGAAGCCTAGGCTTTTTTTAGGGGTGAGGAAGAAAGACTAGTGAGTGATATTCTTGTAGGTAATAGTTAAGATAGGTTTCGCTTGCTTAAGATACAAGGGAGAGATGCCTCCCAGATATTATTTTGCAAAAGTTCAGAAAATAAGTCTTCAGAAATTAAGCCCTCTGGGATACTCCTCTTGCTGGGGCAGGAAGGACATGGATATTCAAATGCATCTGTGTGAACCTGTGGGTTCAGTGCCTGCTTGCTGGGATTTGGCTAAAAATTCACTCACAGAGGATTCTGGGTATTTGTTCTTATGTGATATTATCAGCAATTTCATCAATTAAATGATAGTTACTGGACACCTGCCTTAATTCTTGTTTGAAAGACTAGTCACAACCTTACTGCTACTTACCAAGCAGCTAAACTGGGATGAATTTCCGAATCTATTGGTGTAAATTCTTTAAGGAAGAGACATACTGTTAACTCTTTTAAGCTAGCACATGGTAACTTATAGAGCATTCCCTTCTGCTTCCCTTTTGTATCATCCTTCTGCTTTTAAGTTTAAGTGTAGAAACTTTAAGTATGTGGCTGAAGAAGGAAAGAGCCAAAGAAGACAGGAAGGATCAAGAAGTTGGTGTGGCAGTACATGAGAAGGGTTCTCAGGACCCGAGTGAGGTTTTTTTTCTCCTATCAGCAGGTGTTTGTTACTAAGGCTATGACATACACTTGTTTCAAAGGCCCTGAGACCAGCCCTCCTCCTGAAGGTTTGGCTGCCTGTGCTCATGGCCAATTTAGTATAGCTGAGGACTGCCCCTTGCCTCCAGTGACCTTGGAAAGATCACTCCCAGAGACAGCCCTTCCAGATAGCACTGCAGGAAGCCATCAGCATCCTGTGGGAACTGATCTAAGGTTCTGCACTAGTGCTTGGATCCCACCTGAGCTACAGCTGCCACTGCATCGTAACCCTGCCTATGCCTGGCCATTGGACCACTAAACTGGGCCCAGGCCCTGACCCATAGGATGATGTCCCAGCCTGACCTTGGACCTTCCTCATCACTGTGGACCTGCCAGATGATCATTTGTTACCCTCACAGGGCCTGATCCTAACTCTGAATTGCTGACTTGTATTCCTGGCTTCACCTTGACCCTGTCTCATTACTCTGAACTTGCCCTGATGCCCTGAGCTATGGGCTGATTCTGGCTGCTCTTTCTGGTGTTGTGGTTTAACCCCATCAAGCAGCTCAGCTCCATGCAGCTGTTTGCTCACTCACCTCTAATGGCATGAAGGAGAGAATTAGAAGGGTAAAAGTGAGAAAACTCATGGGTTCAGAAAAAGACAGTTTGAAGCAAAATCTACACATGAAATAAAAGCAAAAGTAAGGAACGTCCTGTGCCAGCTCCTTGCCGACCCCAGTCCTCTCACACTGGTGGTGCAGTGTGAGGAACAGCAAAGGTCTTAAGCCTTCTAAGAGCTGCTCAGCAATAACTAAAACTCTGGTGTGCTATCAATGCTGTTTGGGTCACACATCCAAGACACAGCACCACAGAGCTACTATGAAGAAAATTAACTCTATCCCAGCCAAAGCCAGTACATCTGAGCAAGTCCTACTGATTTTGTTCAGAGACTGTGAGACAGGTCTGGTGAGCTTTTGGCCTCAGCTCCCAGCTGCCTTCCCTTATGGAGTAGCCAGCCTGTGCTTCACAGTGACAGTTAGCTCAGGCCTTCTTGAATCCTCAGCCCAGAAAGCTAAACCTCTGGGAGGAGGGATGCATTCACAGCACTTACATTTCCTAAGAGATAATACTTTTCTGCTATCTTGCTTTACAGGATATAAAGCTTTTAAAAGAGTTCTTGTTAATTTTGTATGTATTAGTATACATACAGGTCTGGCATTTATTTTGGTGTTTGAAGCAGTCATACTGCTAGGTATCCTGAGAGAAACCTGCACCTGTGAACATGCCAGAGTCAGAACAATGAAAGTAACCGTGCAGACCCAGAAAACTATGAGCTTAGAAACCAGAAGTAAGTCTGCTTGTAGAAAACTGCTGACCAAAAAGGGGAACTACACCCGTCTGTAACAGGCACACATGATGCATATGCCTTTCAAGACTATATCTGAAGTAAATGTACAAACAAAATATAATTGCAACTTTAGCTGATGTTGATGCACTCCACAGAAGAGACTGATGACCTTGAGCATTTAATTGCTTCTTTCCCTTTTGTAGTCAAGCTGCTCTGTTCCTTGTGTGATCCACTGCATGACTGGAATATGTAGTTCAAACAAATGATCTTTGTTCCTGTTCTGTACATGTAATTCAAGCTGGTTTTACCTTTGACCTGAAATTGCTTATGAGTACAGTTTCATTGGCTTACTGTAGAGTTTTTCATAGGTTCAACACCTATTGTTTATTTGGTTACAGAACAGGGCTTTACAAATAGATTACCAGGGCACTATGCCAAGCCCTCATTTGAAGTGTTTCAAAGTGAAATCCTAGGGGAGACTACTTGCATATAAAATTTTACTTTGTTGTGAATGTAATCCTACCAAGTTTTGTTCTGTGATGACTTTCCTGCATGATTATGGTATTGTACAGGGGAGACATAACAACATTTTGTTTCACCAATGCTAATGGAGCAGATCGTTGTCCCTTACTAAGGGTTACTAGAGTTTCAGATCTAGCAGTGGAGCTGCTTGTGTGACTTATTCATTAAAACACATGAAGCAATGTGAAATGAGTTAACAATGTTATTTAAGCTATCTGAAATAGCCAAGTTTATTTTGATGGATGTAAGTTGAGGAGCATTACACAACTGGCTCATTTGGCAGATCTGAGAGGGCATTGACATCTGGTGTAACACGAAACAGCAGATAACTGGGAACAGGTTAGGGTAGCAGTTTCTTCTCCATTTCTTTGTATACTTTTGCCTTTGCATTTAATCTGTTTGCAGGGGCATCAATGAAAAATTAACTTGGTGTTTTTATTCACTAAACTGCCTTTCAGCTTCTCTTCAGTGAATTTTGTACAGATTTCAGAATACTGGGTCATAACATTCTGAAACAAATGTGGTTGCTCCCCTCCATAACAAATGGGGGATGAATATTAATTCTGTTAATTCTATGTGAACATGATACAAGTGGATGCATTAAAATGGGTAATTACTGAGCTGTCAAAAAATTTTGTGAAGGTTCCATGACAGATGGAATCCTGCCCTGGTAGTATAGACTGCCTAGATGATGGAATAATACTGAAGAATGTGGGAAAGAAGAACAGTTTCTTTAAACCTTCAGAATATACTTAACAAAATAGCGCAGAAGAACCAAACTTTTTCCACTTTCAGAAATCCAA
Organism: Eurystomus gularis; assembly: GCA_013400335.1. NCBI lineage: Eukaryota > Metazoa > Chordata > Aves > Coraciiformes > Coraciidae > Eurystomus > Eurystomus gularis. The sequence goes on along the minus strand of VZZY01011737.1, from coordinate 32,911 downwards.
CTAAGCTTATGAAGATACTTTTTTTTATTTTAAGTGCATTTTCTTCTCCTTCTGGGCTCTGTTTCAGTTGCTGTTACAGGCTTGGACTGTCATGGACCTGCTGAAGTCTGTACTCCTGTTGCTTTAAGTGGAAACAGGAGCTGACAACAAACAACCTTCAGTGTCTGTCTAACTAGCTTTCCTTGAACTTCAGGGGATAGGACATTGAGAAACATCACCCCACAGCCTAGCACAAGTTGCTTGTTATCTGCCTTGAACCTGTCCAAGTGAGCCCAGCTGTTCTTGCCATAAATTTAGAAACACTCCAAGGAAGTCCTTTGCCAATAAATCTGAGTAAAAAGTAACTTCATACAGCAGAAGGAAGACAAATAGCTTGGGAAAATAACCTCTTCCACTTGCAAAGGTGGATCAGGAAAAGAACATGCTGGTTTATGTCTCTTAGCCGTCTCTTGAAAAAAAAAAGCCTACTAAATATACAATCAGGGAAGGTATAGATTTCACACAAACTAACAGATTAAGTACCAGGTTTCCAACTCTCTCCTACCTATATGACACCTGCAAACACTTTTTCTTCATTAAAATTAATTTTTGTCTATTTCAGATGAAGAATATTTTCTTGCTTAGATTAAGAAAACTTTTCCCCGTCCTATAGCAAAGACAAAGCTATTAAGAGTTCTAGATTAGATACAGATGCCTCTACACTAGTAGAAGCTTTTCCACTGATTTCAGTAGGCATTGATTCAACTCCTAAGCATGGGGTTATTCATATGCTTGCGGTGGATGAGCTAAGTCCTCTTGTGAAATGTTAAGGTAACCTCAAGAATGACCAATAGGTCAAAAATTAATTATCTGTGCAAAGCTCTGCAACTCACCACCTGCCAATATAGAAGTTCTTTACAACAGAGTAAGTATGTTTCTAATGCCCAAAATAACAACATCTCAGCATATACAGGTACTGTTAAGTATGTGAGAAGGCTTTCCATGGATGTCTTTACACATGGAAGCTTTGTGCACAATAGAATGACCCTCACAGCATCATTCACAAGCATTTTGAAGTACTTAAAAGTTGAACAGTATGTTTTTCAAGCTAGAGGTGAAACAAACCACTCCAAAGCAGCTCTCCTGCAATTCGCTAGCCCTTTTCAACCCCACAAGAGCACAGCAGATGTTTGGATTGTATTCTGTGGGCAAGATATCAATCAAAGAGAAATTTAGGACTTGGGACTATTAAATCTTGATTAAGATATCAAAGTGGAATTTAAAATCATTGCCAAAACAGCTGTTCTTTACTGCCTCTTAACAAACCAGATGATTTGAGAAAAACGTTTTTTTAACAAGCAGATTACAGGATGACCAGTATTCCTGTGACAGATATTTCAGGCAGCCCTATGTTTGTACTCCAGATGCACTGTTATATCCCTTGGCAGCCTGTGTGCTCTGTTCTTTATGCAAACCTATTACTCCTAATGCACATAGCCAGGAAATTCCATGGTAGAAACAGTAATCAACATGGATGAGCCTCACAGTGCTTAAACAGATCAGTTTACAATAAATGTGAGTCACTCTTGGATGAATCTTGTTTCTCCAGTCAGGAGAACTCATTGATGAGTTGCCTGTGATGATAAGCCTAAGGTTCAGCCCTGTTGGCTCTCAGCTGTTCAGTTGCCCCCTTACTCTTCCTCTTTTCAGTCACTCCTGTTGCATCTGAGATGCTACCAAAGACACAAATCTGGTTTATGAAGTCTCTTCTTTGACTTCTTGATGTTCATAAGCCTCTGCTACAAATTTGTTGGACAGACATATCTACGTAGGACTGTAGATCAAAACTGCCCCAGAGACTGAAGGTCACTGAGCATCTCATATTTATGTATTAGTAACAAAATAAACTCAATATTTTTATTTTACAGTTGGGAAAATTAAGGCACTGAGAGCTTGAACTCAGCTTCCAAGGCATCCTGATACTGAATGTCTGACTTGGGCATGCTTTTCAGAGGTGTTGAGTATTCAGAAACTGCAGTTAAGGCTGAGGAAGAGTTTGTCCTTGTGCAAAGTCATGTTAGCTACCTGCCCAGACTTTCCAATTTGAAAAAGGACAACATTACATTACAAAGCACAGCAGAATATCAATCTAAAGAAGTTACACTAGCATTATTGATTTATTAAGTTGACTTTATTGTTGATTTTGGACACTGTGGATAAGGGTCTCTGTTTCTGAATATGGGAAAAACATTCTGAAGTAAACAACCAATTAAATCTCACAGCATTCCCATGAAGCATTTTTAGAGAAGACATGGAGAAATGAAGTAACTAGGTCCAAATTCTGTAAGTTAGGGTAGTAAACACAGAGAGACTTCAGTTCCACAGCCTTATGCTCCAGTGTGATTGGGAGACAAGTGTATGCAGTCTGGAAGCCATGCAACACTGTTAATGAAACGGGATGCCTAAGCTCTGCCTCTCAATGCTCTGCCTCTCAATGGAGCTGATGAGTTTGAGAGGAATGGCATGCTAACACAGTGATAAAAACTTCTGGATCACAAGTTTAGCCAGTATGTTTTGCCAGTATGAAGTCTGGGGAGGCCCTCTACATTACCAGTGGATTTCAAACCTTGATGTGCTGATTCTCACTTCTCTGCATCACTGACTAGAACACATCATCTTGTGTATACGTGGAATAATTCTGGCATCTTATGCACGCTCTGCACAGTACTGTTCAGCAAGAACCTAACAGCCTGTTTTAATAGCAGTATTTGAACTACTGAGTTGGTGAACTCTGTGCTACAGTAAAAGATGAGTCATTTTTATAACTTGTGGCAAAACAGCCAAGTGGAGTTTAACCAGGGTTTGTTAATAATTCCATGCACTAGTTGCACACTAGTAGCTCATATTCAAGGCCAATATCTTGTCAAAAGTACACTGACCAGTGCTCCCCCGGGACACTATCATGCTTCTAAAGAGAAATCCATGTAGCCTTGTTTAAGAAAGAAGCCACATAGGTAGGGAGCTTGTGGAAACCTCAGAGTAGCAAGGAAGGACATATGTGAAGGAGCAAGAGCAAGGCTGCAGTGAAAGCCTCCTTGGGTTCCAAAAGAAGAATGTTTCCCGCACTGTCAGATCTGAGACTTGATTCTGTCTCCAAAGGCTTTTGCAGAACGATCTTTTGCAGCTAAGTCAGCGTAGAAGCTGAAGTCAGTAATGCTAGAAATGATTAACATTAGCTGTCTGGCTTTTTTTTCTCTATCAAATAAAAGGAAATTTTAGTAGAGAAAGCTTGAATGTTTTTTAATGCACACCTCTTAGATTTCATTGTAACGTATGAAAATAAATATCCTTCTGGTGAGGAACCTCTTTGAGCTTAATAAAGGAAATTCTCAGACCCAGATGAAAAAAGGAGTAGTTAGTTACGAATAAGCAGCTGGTTTCTAAAAAGGAAAAAAAAAAAAGTTATTTAGGTGGGAACAACAGGAGATATCTTAGCTTTTGTGGTGGCAAAGTCTTATATGACAACCTATGAAAGAAGAAGGAAAAGTACTGCTCTAAATTGGAATGCTCAGGTAAAGGAGCTTCCTTTATCTTTGAGGAAGAGTGGCTGATCTGATCTCTGTGGAACACCTTTCTCCTAGGATCTTGAGGGACTGTTTAAGCCTTTTCTTAAAACTACCATCTTTGGACAGTTAATGTTTTATTTAAGATTTAATCCTTTATGCATTAGAGACCTCTGGCAATTTTCTTCTGTCATAAGGAAAAGATAGAATAGTATTCTTCATTATTGAGGGAAAAGAAAAAGCTGTGAAAAGACCGTTTAGATATGGTATAAGCCAACAATAAATCCATCTTTCCCTACAGCTCTTTCCTTTACAAGTGTATCGGGCTTGCAGGTGAATGTGATAGAAGTGGCCAAGTCCCATCTATGTCAATATCAAGACAGAGCACCCAATCTTACTTCGTTGTTTGCTCTGGAGTCCACAATCAGGAATCCACATAGCAAAAATGGAACCAGGGTCTGACTGTAACAAAAGTTTTTAATCATAACTTAAAAAACAGACTTTATAATGGTGATAAGTAAGGAAAATGAAACTAAAAGGATAGGGTGTCCTATGCTAGAGCCAGAGAGATTGATTTAACTCTTTCAGGATTGCCTGTAAAGCTTATTTATGCTGGATTCCCACGTGCTGCATGGTATAGATGTATTCTAGAAAGCTCATATAGACTATAATTTTTGTAGTCAAGTTTAATATTTCTTTTTAAAAAGAAGTAATATGAAACGCTCTCTGAAAGTGAAAATTTCTAGTAGCATGTAATATAAACTCCTAAGGGCAGTAGAGAGGGTTAAATCAGTAAAGAGATTCTCCCTGAATGTGTTCAGTCTTTTGTGAAACTTGAGGAGATTGTAGAAGAAGGCACAGAAACAAAAACCTTCCTCTTATTTTTTTAATTTCAAGATAGCTAACTCATTGGTCTGATTTCAAACTATAGAATTGTTTCTATTGGCAAGGGCTTGAGTGCTACTTTTCAATTTGTCACTATTAAAAGTTTCACTGCTCAGTGAAGCAACGTGGGTTTCAGTGGAATTCAATTCTCCTTTCGGTATTGCCAGTGATCTGCTGTACGACTTAAAATAAGTAACTTCTACTTTCTGCATCTCTCATAAACAGTTAACAGCAACCGCTTCCATTCCTGCATCCTGCCCAACCGTAAGTGCATTACATAGATTTGCACCTTGCAGAGGACAGAAGAGCCACCAATGTGTTTGAAATGCATTGGGAAAGACTCAGCAGAAACATGAGGGGAAATTTTATAAACAGTAGGATACAGATTGCCTGTGTGTGATGTGAAACTTCTTCATTTCAGTCAGGGGAGTGAAATAATGATCTATTAATGTGTCTTCTAGCCTTCTCTAGGTTAACTGTCATCCCATCAGCTGATCTAGAATCATTATCATCACCTAGAAACTGTGTGGAGAAAAATACGCAAATCTCAGCATCCACAGGACATCTTAAGGGCATAAATTGCAAATTATGTCAGGGACACGAGTGTATTTATAAGCCTTAATTGTCTTAACTGGTCTTACCGGGGACCATCACCGATGCACCCTGTGCCCGTGGCCCAGGAGTCCCCTTTAAGTCCAGGCTTGAGCATCCTGTCCTCGCCTGAGTGGTGTTGGATGTGTACCTTTCTCCATTCATGCCTCTTATTGCTCCTGAATTGTTTGGATTTCCTGACTTCATCTAGAACTTCATTCATTACTTTGCCTTATCTGATGATTACTAGACTGTTGCTGTGACCTGTTGTCACCACCAACCTGAACCTGACCCTGTTTGGTACCCCATTCAGACAGACCCTGTGGGACTATACCCTGCCTGTGCTGAGGTCACTCTTGACTCATGGCTTTTTTTCCCTTAAAGAGCAGTCTGACTCTTTTTGGTCTTTGACACTTAAAGCCATTGCCTTCAGAGATATCCTCATTCTTCACTGAAGTGATTCCTACCAATACCAAAATGAAATTTGATAGACCAGCAGCCACACTTAATATTGTTCTGATTTATTAAAATTTCTCAGTATCGCTTTTAGATAATACAGGCTTCCCCAGCATGAGGGGTTTTGTGCAATTTCTTGAGCAAACATGGAGCTTGTTGAATGTTGTGTTCCACTATTGTACCATCTTTTTTGTCAGACCACCAGTTGACACATAAACCACTGTACTGGAACAGATTTCTGTTATCTAGAATGTACTAATCTTTAATATGAGAACACATCTCTAGCAAAGCAATTGCCAATATTAGATAATCTTCAGCCCCTTAACCTTCTCAAACTCACATATGTCTACTGAAATGGCAGTGCACTCTTAAAAATAACATCCACATTAGAATGCCTTGAAAAGAGCCAATAGAGTGTTCTCTGGTTTTGTTACAAATTCTGACTGAGAAGATGACCTTACATGTAGGCAGTGACAGTATTCATGGGTGTAGTGTACAGAGTAAAACAAATGCATTGTGGTGAAGTAGAAATGAGTGAAAGTATTAGAGTGGCTTAATAGATAATGTCATCGTAGCAAAATCCATTGAATGTGTTGTTACCTAGTATTCCTATGGCATCAGTCAAATGCAAGTGGCAACTATTATTATATCCAGCCCAGTAAATATATCACAACTATATTGTCTAAGAAGGAGTCTGTAGTTTAGGTCTACTATTATAAACAAAAAAAACCCTGATTGAATTCCCTGAAGATGAAATCGTACAAAACTCACCAGGCTAATATTGACAGAATTGTCTTCAAGAGACTGTATGCATCATGTTGAGAATTCTTGAATGTCACTGTTATCACTGATGATAACAAAATCCCCACTCATAACGGCATCTCCTGAGTGTTAATGCAATACAATTAAACAATTATGGGATCATTTTAACATTAATAACAAAACTTGCTGTATTGTTTAACTGATAGTACCTAGATAACTGCCAAACACCTACAATATTTTTTTTCTTTTTGCTGGTATGTTATTATGAAGCAATTTGTCTTTTAAACCAGACTGCCTTATTGGTAACTTCTGTTATGGCCTTATCTAGTGTCTTTGAGTACATAAAGCCTGAAAATTACAGAGCTATATGTAGGCTGGTGGGAGTTATAACATACATGTCATATGAGACATGAAGCCTACTGTGATCTTTCTGAAGGAGCTGCACATTACCATAACAACACATTGCTGCCTAGCCTTCTGACGACATCTGGCAGGGTTATAGACAACAGTAGCTGAATGAGTAAACATTTCCTGCACAGTATGTGTAATTAATTCCCTGCCCCTTTGTCAAGGTTTAGGTTCGATCCACCAGACCTACAATAGACGCTCTCTGTTAACCCCTCTATCCCCCCCCAAATAGAGGGAGAGAAAGCGGATAAGGGAGAGAGACGTATGGTCCCCTCCCCTCCCAAATGGGAGAGGAAGGGCAGGAGAGAGAGGCTTCTGGATTAGAAAAGAAAACTAAAACAGCTTTAATGTAGATAATAATGATAAAATGGGATATATACAAATATATACAAAATCAGTATC
>VZZY01011733.1:0-35479 GCA_013400335.1 Eurystomus gularis | reverse complement strand
GGTTGTCCTGTAATAGATTTAACATAGAAAATTTTTTCTTCCTTTCCACAAATTACCTTGCCAATAAACATTTTAATCTTCCTAAGAGTATTAGATTTTGTTGATTTATTGTTATTTGTTTAAAATAAAAAGAAAAAAAAAAACCAACCCAAACCAAAAACCAAAAAACCCATATCCCTTCCTTCACTTCTGATGTCCCATTTCAGGATGTTTGTAAAGAAAGTTTGCCTTGTTGCACCTTTTTTTTACACCAGCTATGAAAATCACAACACTGGTACTTAGAAGCTTCAAACATCACAGCTGTAAGGTGGACATTTATAAAACAAAATGCCCCCCCTGAAAACTGACACTGTGATGTTTGGTACAACTTTGTCAGTACAGTTTTGAAGAATATTTGCTATGATTTTTATTATTACATACAGTTCTCTCTAACTTGAGAGCCACACAGAGCTTCTTTGCACAAATAACATTTCCCTGTTCTTTACTCGTTTGCCTGAACTTCACTCCTACCAATTTCTCTGCCTCCTTTATCTCTTTAGTTTTCTATTCCTTCTTCTTCCTTCCATGCATCTTTGAATGAATATTTTCTTTAAGTGGTGCCTTAATTTCAGGCACATTTCAAAAAAAAGTTTATTTCTCTTACTTATACTGATTAGGTCTCATTCATAAAATCAGAAAGAATGCATTTCATGTTTTTTCTGACCAATAAGCCTTTCTCTAAGGCTGGAAGTCTCACAAACTTATCTAGTTGGTGCCCAGGCTACTGCCTTTGAAATGTAACTTTTATTCTTGACATCACTTCTGGTTTTCCAGATTCTCGGTACCTATGCCATATATATTCTTATCGTTCAAATATTTACTCTATATAAACTGAGTCAAAGTCTGAACATAGGTACAAAGCCCTTCATCCTGCTCAAGCTTTCCCCTTCTGTCACTACTGCTGGGATTTTCCTGTAATAAGTCTTCTTGGTCTTTGAAATTGTGGTTGCAAATTTGTATACAATCTATTTTGTTAAATTGTGCAATTTTTCAGGTAAAGAAATAATCAAAACTACACCATCTTCATAAGTCCACTTGCTCATGTACCTGTCACCATGCTGAACATATAATTGTATACACACTGTCACTACAGCTGATTGTATGTAGTTTGATCCCGCCACTTTTATCATTGCATTCTGACTGTAACAAAACTCATGCTTTGCCTAAATTCCATCTCAAACTGTGTCAGGCATAACCTGTCAAGCCCCACCAAATCCAAGTTGGCTTGGTGAAGCTAAAAAAATAAATATTGAATGATTGCCCAAATTATTGATGAAGTTCCCTATGATCCTAATGTTTTTCATTGGTTGTTTCCCATTCTCCATATTCAGTTGATGTTTTCTTTTCAATTCTTTCAAGATGATTCTACATGCATACAACACGAGGGGATAAAAAATTGCTTACTTTTTCGAATCTTTTCTAATTGTTGTTAGTAAGATTATCTGTTCTTGTCCTACCATTGGCTTGTGTCTGTACAGATGAAATCAATTCCTGTATTGCATGCAGAGACAGGAGGTCTATTATCTAGTGAATTATCTCAAAATATATCTTTTTTTTTTCTTGGTTGGTCTTTTTAATCATACATGCTGTTTCAGATTTTAAGAATAATGGTTCATTTTCCACTGATCATCAACATTATGGAGAAAAAAGCAATGGTAAATATAATCTGTTGTAAAAATTTTATCTCCACTTCTTACTATTTTCTCTGCAAAGAAAAAATATCACTTCAGCTCTCCTTTCTAGACAAGAACAAGATTTTCAAACACAGCTCTGGTAAATTGTAATGCTCCTCTCTGTCTTTCCTTCCTTGCTTTTCCCCCTTTTTCCTCACTACCTTTCCCTCCTTCCCCACTCCCATCCCCATCCTATCATTGCTGGTGCATAGGAAAGATATTTTTACAGAATATGATATTGCAAGTTTATATATTCAAGATACTTCACCTCCTGAAATGTGCACAGAAATACTTGCACTGCTGCATGTTACAAAAGACAACCATACAGAAAAACATGTCAGATGGGTGAGTCACTGTCCTTTTGCATTACAGCGTGACTAATCTCTGAAGCACTTAAGTTGGAGAAAAAAAGTTTAAACCAGCCATTTATTTATGAGAAAATGTATGCTTAGAGTGTTTGTGATGAGTCTTCTTAGAAAATACAAGTCTTGGCCTGCTCTGGAGTTAACATATACTTATTCAGGAATATAATACAGCTTTTGTCTAATTTAACTTACCAGTTTTCTTGCAAAATTCAGATTGCTGTTTTCCTCTTTTTGTTGGCTCCCTAGCATGACTTTAAAGACTCTTCCATGACTTAATTCTTTTAGCTGCTTCAAGTCTTTAACAATTTCTTTTTTTCTCCTACCTTCACTTCTTGTCGTGTAGCCATTTTAGTGTTGCCCTTCCCTAGGTCTCACTAGCACTCTTCTAGTATTCTACTCACAGGTTTTGGTCTTAGGTTAACTAGCTTAATTACCAAGAAAAATAGCTTCTGAAATAAATATTTTCCAGACGTTGCCTTAAACTAGGCTTATTCCTTGGTCATGACTCATTCCATCTCTCTGCAGGGGAGTATGAGCAAGTTTATTGGTAGTAAAGTGCTACAAGGATTAATGCAAAGAAAGAGGTAGGGCAATTTTATATTTCCTGCAGAAGGCAGAGGACAAAAGAAGAAAGGTAGTGTCTATATGAGCTTTTGACTCATTTTTTTTAAGAATAAAATTAACACCCCTTTAAAAATCCTTAGTTTATAGTGTTTTGGTGTTTTTTTTTTCTTCCTGATCAACTAAAACTCAAATGCAGCTTTTATAAGTCTTTGGGAATCAAGTCCTTTTTACCACTGAGATTTTTTGGTGTTTTCTTTGAAAGAAGCAGGAAAAATCAAGCCATAAATAAATAGCTTCACTAAAGCAACACAATAAAATGAAAAAAAGCAAAGGTTCAAAGTTTTTGAAAGTTTTCTTACTCCATACATGAAATGACTAATTAAAAAATGGATTGACAGAAATATATATATGTTAAGTTTCTAGAACAGAACATTAAACTCAAGAATAATTAACTTTTCTTCTGCACGGATCATCAGATAAATGAATCTGCAAGTTAAAAAATGGCAACAACAGGACATAAAAGGAAAAAATCTCGTGAAAAAAAGGAAATTTTACCTTCTTCCTGGAGTTTCTTGTCTTTTATGAGGAGACAAAATGACATCAAGCACAGCAGGAGACTATTCAGAAATCAATTTTTAGCTACATTATCTGTGAGCTGATGACCTTGATATAGATATAAAATGTGCAGAAACTCAAAAGCTGGAAAAAACCCTACATTAACTCGAAGTCTTAAGTGTTCCTTTTTGCATTTTATTAATGTCAATATGTAATTAAAATGGCAATAATATTTGTAACATAAAAGATACAGTATTTCAATAATTTATTGTTCTTATTAGTAATATGATATGGTCATCATTTAGTTTAATTAAGAGGGAACAACTCCTTTAATTTTTATGACAGCCAAATCTTTGGTAGTTCTCACTGAGAACTGTCTGTGCTTTTTCTATAAACTACACAAACTAATCATGAACTAATTAAGTTGCCCATAAAACCATGGCTATTTTCATGAGAAAGAGCTACGTAGACCATGGATTTCAGTGGCTCTAATATCACCAATTATTGAGTGTTGTGATCTGTAACTATAAAAAAAAAGGAAAGGTAAACTCTAGCTAAAAAAAAAGGAAAGGTAAACTCTAGCTTATTTTCTAGATTTGGACATATTTTATCTTTCCATTCAAGCTGGAAGTTCTGAGTAGTTTAATTCAGATGTTGTCACAACTCTTCAGAACAAATGCAAAAATACATGCTTTTGTCCCAGATCATCTTTTTTAATCAGCTATATAAAATTCTTGAAATGAGTTGGATTTGTTTCTTACTTTGTTAATCCACTGAGAATCAATATTGATCAATTGATACTGATTCTAATAAAGCAGGGCAGAATCCAGATGTCCTTATACCTTAAGCACCAGACCATTGAATGCTCTGAAATTTCTATTTTAAGACACAAAAAAGTGACATTTTATATGGGGGACAAGAGAAAAATGTAATCTATTGCTTAAACTAAAATTTGTCTGTTCTTGTAGTAGGGAAGAGAGAAATGGGTGACCTCAATTATCCAAGAGAGTATCAGAGATGGAAACATCCAGAAAATGCTTCTGAAACAATACTTTGGAGATTGTTGCTCTCTTTTGAAGATATAGAGATCTCTTGAAGGTGAAGAAACATGAGAGGTAATATTAGATGCCTTTCTCCCCTTAGGATTTACTCTACCTGGATCTCTCCTGCAATAAAATTTGCAGTGGGAGGGGGCTGTCTCTTCTTGAAACAAATAACACTTGAGCCAACTATGCTCTTATCTTATGCATAATAACCACAAGGGTGGAGAAGTTCTTGAGCAAAGGAAATCTAATTCATTTTGAGACAGGTAGGGAACAAAGGGGAGGTTGAACAGAGGAGGAGAAAAAGAACACCCTCTGCTAGTCCTGCTAATCCAGGCCACTTTGTGGCAGGAGGAAAAAGAGTGATGATGTTAATAGGAAGATAATTCCCTTTTTAGCATAATTTAGTGGGCGTATCAGTTAAAAATCCAAAGCCTCTAAATTGTTCTACAACTCAAGTCTCCTACGCCACAGATGAGCCTCCTCACTACCAATTTATGTAAAAGGTTGTTGATGCTACCATGTTTGGTGCTTATCTGTCCACATTAGTTGTGCAACAGCACCTGAGGCAAGACATAGAACATCTGTTTCCCAGACATAACCTCCTGTGGAGCGTGTCAGCCCAACTAGACACTTTTTCTGGGAAACTAAGTTAAAGACAGATTTAAGAAGTGAATGATTGTTGTTTCCTGTTCAGACAAGATCCCAAATACCTAATCCTAAATTTCTGATCTATATCCTGGCTATGATTACTAAACATGCATGCTACAGAGATGCATGGATCAGAATGAAAATGGAGAAAATAAGATAAAGATGTTTTTATTAAAAAATGTATATGGTCAATACCCTCAGAAAAGCCCTAACCAACTTCCCCCTAACCGTCTGTTATACCTAATAGTCTTATATTCCAATAACTTTATACCTTATTTCAAAAATAAACCTTAACTTTAGCGCTCAGTGACCAAGACTAGTGCAAAAATGTTGTTATTTTCACTTTTTCAGCTGCTTCTACAGTAAGATTAAGCTGGTTTTCATATTTTCATATTGTCTATCAGGAGCTTGAATGTCATACAGGACTAATATGTTTTTCTTGTGAGGAGAATGATCACCCTTAGTGGAAACAAAAGAGTAAGTGCAGAGTTCCACCGCCTTAAGAGGGAGACATTGTCATGGGGGTGTCCAGGGCCGTCTGAAAGCCGTTCCTTTTACTCAGCGGCAATGTTACCTTGCTGCAAGAATCTGGTGCTGGTATGATGAATATTTCTCTTTGTTTTCTCACCACTATTATTTGTTTAAAATTTTACTGATGGGTATCTACTGGGCATCAAGGAAGGCTGCAAGAAAGTCCTGTTCTCCAAATCACTGTAATTTGTTACAGTAGAAACTCAGAAATGTGTGGATTCAGGATTTTGACACAAGTATTTGCTATGACTGAAGATACACTTTATGCTCTGCAAGCAATGTAATATCACACAAAGTAAATGACATCAGAGCCCCAGAGAGTAAGGGTGAAATCTTTGCTCACTTTAAAGCCTACAAAAATTTACTTTTAATGGGTAAATCACAGCACAGAAAATGTGGCAGCGAGAGGTGGGAGAGAGAGAGGAAGCAGACATTGTTCACCTTTGTGTGTTCCAGTCCTGAAAGATTAATTGCTCAGTTTTACAAGTTCAACTTCCTATTTTGCTGACTTGGCATGTGTTGCTGAGCAGTACTTGAATACAGTATTGATGTTGCTTGCACGCTGTTTACACTGCTAGTACTGTGTATTTACATTCAAACATTGCCATACAAGCTCTGACAAAGATTAGGAATAGCAATGAGTAGCATTATTTTGTGATGACTTGGACAATCAATGTCTGTATTGGAATGACCTGGAGTGAACAGATCCATCTCCACATGTAATTGTTTATATCAGTCCCAACAACAAGATGAAAATTTTTCTGCTTTCAGCTGTGCTAATAAGAGAAAGAGGAGGCTTGGTTTCCAAGAAATTTGCTTGTCTATGCCACCAAGTACAGCTGGGAATAAAAAAAATATCATTAGATGTTATTTTCTTTTTTAATTGTAATAACCATGTGCAATTGTTTTATCAGAGATGAAAAAATAAGAAGATATTTTGGGGTAATTCTTCCAGGCTGTGCAAGTTTGCTCTATATTTGGTTGCTGCAGTGAAACTTGTTTTCTTGCTTCATCTCCTTCAAAGCACAGATTTTGAGAAGACAGTTCTATGTAATAGGGAATACAAAAAGAAACAGTGTGTTGAAAAATGCTCTTTTTTTTACAAAGGCTGCAGGGTTTTAGGATCACTTTTTAAAAGTCTGGGAAGTAGACAGCAGAGGAGAAGAATTTAAAGCAGAGAAGCTACAGGGCACACCAGGAGGCATCAGAGAAAGCAACTGGAAAAAAAACAGAGAAGGAGTGGGATGGAGAATGAGGTAGAAATCAGTGGAATGATAAGAGTGATGAGAAAGTGAAAGCGGGTAAGCAGAAGAGACGAACAGCAGCCAGGGAGGGAAAATAAGTAAGAGATAAAAAAGGGGAAGAACCAGAAGGAGAGGAAAAGGAAACCTGAGTGAGCAAAATAAGAGAGAAAAGAGATTAAGAAAAAAATCAATTGCAGAAGGCTGGAAGGGAGAAGATACTGAGATACTGCAGTGATATAAAAGCTGCAGAAATTATTGTATAGGCTACACAGGAAAATAAGTAAAGTGAGAAAGGCTCAAGGGGAAAGAGTGAGATATCAGAAGGGAACAGGGAAAGAAGCAATTAGGACAAGAGATATTACACTGCATTGCAAAGGCTAAGAAGATGGACCAAGGTACAGTGGCAGAGTCAGTCCAGTCTGAGGCATCTCATTCCTTGTTAATGATTCTAGACTAAATCACTGTGAATAACTGATTTTGTGTTTGAGCTATGAAACTGAAAAATGCAGGGAAAAAATCAGTTCAGTTCAAACAGAATTAAAATATAAATTTCTCAATGGAAGAAAGAACCTGAATCCATACGCAACACAAGATGTTCTGTTTTTTCCCAAACTTTTTATATAGTTTTAAGTACTACTTCCTACAAATGCATAAGCCATTCCTTGGAGTAAGGCACTTGAGGACTTGTACCATCTCAGATATATCCTTACAACATCCTAATCACAACTGTTTTCTCTCTCTGACTCAGCAAGTCCTTACATGAGTAGATATTGACAGCATCCCCACCTCAGTGTATCCTGGAAGAATAAATCCAGGAAAGAAATGGGACCACAAGGGTTATGCCTCTTAGCCAAAAGGGTTTATTCCTCTCTGGGAGATACAGGAAGGTTTTCAAATTTCCAGAACTGAATACTTGGCCACTACCACATCTCTGTTCAGTGTCAAGATAAGATCTGGGAAGAGTTCTATGAACATATCTTATGGATAGAAAGGTGCAACTACCAAAAAACTGCTTCACTGTAGCAGACCCAGAGGCTCCTCAAAGATGTCTTGTGTCATAAAATGATGTGTGGATGCGGCTGTGGAGCTTCTGACAGAGATGTCTTGGCAAGAATTTTTGAATATACCTGAAGTTAGGAAGAGTTTCCAGCCATTTACAGCACTTTAATGAAATATGGGTCTTGAACTCTTTTAGGCACTAGTTTTTCAGTCCAGGTATCCTATACCCAAAATAAATTGTTTAACCTACGTGATATTATAGCACATAACAATTCTATGAGTTCTTGCACGTCCCAGTTTTTTATCAACTTGTATTTATAAACCATCTCCAGGCACACTTTGTAAAACAATTGGGAGACAACTAAGCTTTTAACAAAATACAAGAATCATAGCACAAACAGAATGAGCAATATTGGCATTTACAGGAATGACATCACAGAGTAGCTGAATACTACAGGAGTAAAATAATCTGTAAGAATTCTAAGAATCTACTGTCATGCATTTACTTATTCTAGAAGCAATCTTAGCTGAAAGATAGTGAAAGTCAGGTATGATTTTTTTTTTTTATCAGTTGGCTTGTGCCCTAAGAATCTATTGTCAGCTGTCAAAATGTCACACTATTTGACTTCATGACAAATGAAAAGCAAGAGAACTGAAATAAACTAAAAGGAGCATTGATTTGCATGTATTTGTCCTGTCTTCCAGTCAAAGACAGGAAAATGCAAATATCCTGCAGCTTGGATGCTGCTGGAGCCATGAATTATGTAAGACAAGAAAGATAAGCATATTGGGAAATACGTTTTTACTTGTGCAGTTCATGCCTCCACTAGAACCCCCCCAATGGAAATATTGTCCCACAATTCACCATTACCTGTTCTGTATTCCACACATCAAGACTCAATTTCCCATTCCATTGCTGTAGATAATTCAGACTTTTATTGTTCATTCTTCTTTATCCTACAGGAGTGTCTGCGCCAACAGATGCAGGGATTATTTTGTGATGTCCTTCATGTTGCCCTCTAACACTCTCCCATGTCTGTGTTCCTAGATATGAGTTAGGCAAATTGACTTTTCTTCTTGAGCTCTGTAGCACAAGTATAACTGCTTGGCATTTGCTTTGTAAACAAATAAGATATTACATTTTATTTTCTGACTCAGCTTTTTCTTCCGGATAAAATGTTGGAATCATAGGGAAGATTCTGGACAATGTTTAAGATCTGTTGACTACAGAAGGATTCTTGTGCACAGGATAACGTAATCCCCAGGCCTGAGAAAAGCATTTCCAGAATGAAGATTTTGAAAAATAGCCATGGGCAGAGCTGTCAAGTTTGTGAAAAAACAATTGAAAACTATGGCCTGTTTCAACAGCCACTTGCTTTAATTAGGTACAGGACTGAGAGAAAGAATTTTGACACTGGAAGTCCTACGAATAATGAATATCCAAAGACATACGTTCAGTGAAGCACAATGGAGATGTAAAAGAAATAAGGTGCAGCAAGTGAAAGAGAAAGGAGGACAGGTGATGTCTTGGGGAAAACAGACTGCATGTGCTGTTAAGATTTAAGGCTAGAGTCCAATCTCCATTACACTGATGGAAATACTGACCAACATCATTGCCAATTCCATAAAAAAATGAGAATATATCATTTGGAAATGATAAAGAGGGGGGTGAGCAACAGTAGCAGATATTCCACTCAAAACAAATTAGAAGCAAGTCTATTTCAATAACCTGCACTGATTTCTAGAGCAGGACTCCAACTGCAATAACTGACTTTCTTCACACAAAAAAGAGGAATAGAAAGTACATAGTTTAGTAGAGGGAAACCCAGTGGATATACTAGAAGGAAACAAATATAACTTCTATGACTATCCTAAAGCAATAAGGTGAAATGTGCTGGTAATGCAAATCAGCCGTCTAGAAAAACCCTGCAAAATTTATAGACGTTAATTATACTAAGATGTTAAAATGATCTAAAGTTAAAAAGTAAATTTAAAATGTGCAGAATGTAAGGGTTTGTAAAGATTTGCATGGGTGTAAGCTGTCATGGTAATAAATATAGTAAGTATCTGTAGGTAAAATGAAAGGAAAATTACAAAAACCAAGTAGATATCACTGGAAAACAGCTATTGTCTTTGTCTGGGGATGTACCAGGGACTGAAAAGGAGGAAAAATTCAAAAACTGTGGAATTTTTTGGAGGAGAAAATGAAAAAAATATTGTAACTAAATGATGTAAAAATATGGCAAGTAGATAAAAAATTTATAAAATGGGAGGAACTAATACATAAGGAGAAATTTTGAAATAAATGGTCTGCTAGGGAATGAATGTGTCAGCTATGCTGAAAGAGGGCACAGACAACACTGCGGCTGAACACTTCCGACGATCACAAAAGCACTCTGTAAGAGAAAATGAGATACTATGTAACCGGGAACTGTTGTGAAGGAGTTGAGAAAGCATGCACCATAAAATTAATCTCAAGTCTCATTCTCTGACTAGAGTCCTGTTGGTATCAACACAACGTTTCACACACCCTTACATGT
The DNA here is from genome assembly GCA_013400335.1 of Eurystomus gularis. Taxonomy (NCBI): domain Eukaryota; kingdom Metazoa; phylum Chordata; class Aves; order Coraciiformes; family Coraciidae; genus Eurystomus; species Eurystomus gularis. Next base: position 25,275 of record VZZY01011733.1, on the reverse strand, counting down.
TAAATCAAGCCTAAAGGAAATAGCTGCCTGGAAAGCAAAAGAATGAAAGTAAAACTGGGGAGCAATTGCTAGGAAAATGGATAATTTGAGTTTCTAATGTAATAGTAGCCCTGCATGTAAAAAGGAGCCTCTGAAAAGTGAGCATTTCAAAAGGAAAGTATTCGGTGGTGTAAAATCACTATACTACTGTACGGATTGAGAAAAAAAAGACCGTAACTACTGTGTTACATCCAGAGCCTTGTTCTGCAGTTCTTCTCTACCATGAATAAATTTAACTTACACTAAAACACTGAATGTACACAGAATATCCTGAGCAATTCCTGAATGTTTTCTGAAGCTTCAACCCCTTAAGAGAGGGAGAGGAGCATAAAGTGCAGCATTAAATGTCAGGTTTACTTGGCATTTCAGTTTTTTTTTAAGTTATCGCATTTTTACATGAATTTAATTCTCAGGAAAAGAGGCAGTCTGACAGCTTTGAAGATTTAAGTATGTGTTTTACCACAGAAACAGTATACTATCTGCAATTAGAACTGAGCAAATCATTCACAAACAGTTTGGAAATTGTTGAATTAGGAAAGTTCATTTAGAGGTCATGATCATCTAAGTTGCTGCAGACGGTATAGACAATTGAGACAACATAGTCAACAAATCCATTGATTGGGTATCTTCCACCCCTGTATATTAATCCTATTCAAAATTGTCCGGTCATGTATTCATATTATGGATTTTGGTTATCAAATTAACTAAAATGGTGAGCCTGTAACTTTTCTGTCTTACTCCAGCACTCCATGCTCACCATGTAATATGTACAATAGAGGTTTGGAATGACTGCAATTTGGCAAATTCTTGGGATATAAATTGTTTTCTGATAAAGGTTTAAGTATGACAGTGTCTCCTTCAGAGGACTGCTTAAAGATGGCTTTCCTGACCTTCCTGACCACAGTCTCTTTCATTTCCAATATATTTCTCTGTGATTGTGTCATGAAAGAGAAGATTCTTTTGCATACTAGTGGATAAGAAACCTTTTATTACCATAAGTTATAGCTACAGATTTAATTTCATGTGCAATTTATCTATTTTTAAGAACCTTTGTCTGCACCAATATCTCAGAAAATGAGCTTGCATGTTTTAACATTAACACATTCAAACCCATTTAAAGTGGACTTCTGTTCTTGGAGGTGCCAACTGTACCTAAAATCAGAGAATCATTGAATGGTTTGAGTTGGAAGGGACCTTAAAAATCATCTAGTTTCACCTCCCAGTAAATGAGGTTGCTCAAAACCCCATCCAACCCAGTTTTGAACACATCCAGTGATTGAGCATCCACAGCCGCCCAGGGCAGCCTGTTCCAGTGACTTACCATCCTCACAGTGAAGAACTTCTTCCTAATTTCTAATCTAAATCTAAATCAGTTTAAAGCCACTACCCCTCATTCTATCACTACAAGCCCTTGTAAAAAGTGCCCCTCCAGCTTTCTTGTAGGCCCCCTTCAGATACTGGAAGGCCGCTATAAAGTCTCCTCAGAGCCTTCTCTTCTCCAGGCTAAGCAACCCCAACTCTCTCAGCCTGTCTTCATAGTTGCTTCATAGTTGCATAGGCGTTCCAGCTCTCTGATCATCTTTGTAGCCTTCCTCTGTACCCTCTCCAACAGGTCCATGTCCATCTTGTGCTGGGGGCTCCAGAGCTGGACACAGAACTCCAGGTTGGGTGTCACAAGAATGGAGTAGAGGGGGAAAATCACCTCCCTTGACCTGCTGGCCATGCTAATTTTGATGCAGCCCAGGATATGGTTGGCTCTCCGGGCTATACTAGCATATTGTTGGCTCATGTTGAGCTTTCCATCAATCAGCACCCCCAAGTCTTTCTCCTCAGGACTGCTCTCAATCCATACTCTGCCCAGCCTGTATTTGTGTTTGGGATTGTCCCAGCCCAGATGCAGGATCCTGCACTTGACCTTGTGGAACTTCATGAGGTTGCATGTGCCCACCTCTCAAGCCTGTCAAGGTCCCTCTGGATGGCATCCCTTCCAATGTGTTGACCACACTACACAGTTTGATGTCATCCACCAACTTGCTGAGAGTGCACTCGATTCCACTGTCCATGTCATTGATACATGCTAAGAAGCACCGGTCCCAGTACTGATCCCTGCAGAACACCACTCGTTACAGGTCTCCACTTGGACATCGAGCCATTGACCATAACTCTTTGAGTGTGACCTTATCCACCAGGGGAGTCCATCCATCAAATCCATGTCTCTCTAATTTAGAGACAAGGATGTCATGTGTGACAGTGTCAAATGCTTTGCACAAGTCCAGTCAGATTACATCAGTTGCTCTTCCCTTATCCACTGACACTGTAAGTCCATCATAAAAGGACACCAGATTTTTCAGCCATGATTTGCCCTTGGTGAAGCCATGTTGGTTGCCACTAATCACTTCCACATTTTCCATGTGCCCTGGCAGAGCCTTCAGGAGAATCTGCTCCATAATCTTGTCAAACACAGAGATTTTTCTATTATCTCTGGGATATTCTGCAGGTTGCATTTCAGTCAGACATTCATATATTGGTGTTTATTTCCATTCTCCTTAAGAACTTTGTCTCTCCAGCTGAACTGATAGATTATTTTGACAACTTTTAAACTAAAGGCCATTTATAATCAAAAAGCAGATGGTGTAAGATGATTTCATGAGTTGCTACTTCCATTCATACGTATGAATGATGAGATACTGGGATGAAGATTGGACTTAATGATCCTAGAGGTCTTTTTCAAGCTGAATTATTCTGTGATTCTATGTACAATTGATTTAAGTTGAACAGATCAGCTAAGCTTCCCCTCTGTCTCATAGGTTTAAGCTCTTTTTTTTTAATAAAGTATCACAAAATATCTTTAAAGCATTAATTTGAAGCTCACAATCTGAAGCTGCAAGCAACTGCAGGCAGAACTGGTGCAAGTCAGAAAATCAGAGGTACGTTGCAGTAGCATCGGTTGCATCCACAGTGTACCTACCAATCCAAAAGAGAAGAAAGAATTATTTGAGGCTCTACTGAAGTTTTGAGTTTCTTGCATATTAAATTCTAAAGTTGTACATACAAACTAGACTCTTATGTGTTCAACTCTTCCTTTTCCTCTTCCATTGCTTAGCTTGCATCGTCAATCAGCCTGGGATAAATGCTGTTGGTGTGCTGACAGATACAAGACCCCATTTCACTATCAGGGATTGACATTTTCCCTTCTTTTGGATTAAAAAAATCCCAAAACAAAACACAAAAAAATCCCAGTTATTGTCTCCAAAAGATATCAGGGAGTTAAATATAAACTAAGTGGAAAATATTCTGCTGCAGTAGAATTGGGAGCTGACTCTAACAAGTGAGATATTTTACTCTTCCTGTTTTCTTTTTGCAGCTAAGGTCAAACACTTCAAAAGAAGGAGTTCAAATAGCTGAGACTGAGTGAGCAACAAACTGCGCGTAATTAGAATGCTCTGTTTTGAACAGCTCCTATATATTTGACACAAGTGAATATTTATGCTATAAAACCATATTTTGTGTTGTGCAGCTCTACTGCTTGTCATACAGGTTTTCAGTATTCCACTTTACAGCGTATATTTGCATTCAGCATTCATTATGCGCACATCACAAACACTACACAATGGCTGAGTTTAAACAAGTCTGTTTCTGTACTTTTGGATCAGATACAGCTGGCAGACTAAAGTACAATGAAAGCAGCAAACCTCAATGATAGCTGAGCAGCATATTCTGAAACCTACAGACACTTCCAATTACAGAGTTTCCAAACAGTTCTTTAACTTATATTGCTGTTTTAGGGAGTCCATGTTTTTGCAAGTTTAGATGAACAGAGCCTTGCAAAAAAATATCAATCAAAAAAAGGGAAATTTTCCTTTTCTTTTGTTCAGTAGAACTCCTTTTCAAAACATCAAAAATTAAAAGAAGTAAACTGAACTCCCAACCTTTTGCTTTTAGTGTATGAAAATCTGCCTGTCTTGAAAAGGATTTTTGTCAGAAAAATAATGAAAAAAAAGTGGAAAAATATCTGATTTGGGTTTTCAAAAGCAATTAATGCATAGGATTGATTTTAATTCCTTTATGACAAAAGCTAATACAGAGCAGTCCAAAGCCTTTTCAGAGCTCCAAAGGAACAACAAAAATAATTTGACATTTTGGAGAGGGAGAGAAGAATAAAATTGTGATTTCTTACGCTAACAGATGGCACTATTCTTCTCTGCCTAGTTCCTCTACTAAGGAATTATAATATGTACATTTCTGTTGAATGAGTTGAAATCGAAGGTCAGTACTTAAAAACAAAACACATTAATTCATCTTGTTGTGTCAAGCAATTTCCTTTGCCACATTTCCCTCCTTCTTGCTCTTCTAATCAGCAGCCCTCCAAGTCACAAAGCACAGCCACTCAAAAGAGAAGAGCTAAAAGGCAGCAACTGTCAACAAAGAAAAGAAAAAAGAAACAAAATGAAATTAAAGACAAATCATTAGAATCACAAAAATAATCCTACATGTTTTTCTGAAGTGTTTTTCTAATGTTTTTTCTAATCCCATTGAAACCTTGATCATAAATATTTGAGGAATTATTTGAGGAAAGCAGGTGAGTAGTCCACATTAAAGGGTTACTCAAGGGTTACCACATTGAAAAAAAATATGTGCTTAACTGCTTGTCTACATATGCTTAACTACTTGTCTACATCAAGGCTTGTACTGTGGTCAGACAAGAAAAGTCAAACCAATTAGCTGGAATTTTTAAGAAGAACCTTATTTTTCCTAATGGTCACTTTGACTGCAGCACACAAGGATAAAAGTTTAAAGTGCTTTTGGATAACTGGGGTTTTTATATGGACAGCTCATGTTCTGATTTGCAAAATTTAATCTGAAAAGAAATAGGGCATTTGCTTCATCATTTTTTCTTCTTCATGAACAGACTTTATGAAGTTGGTATTGCAATTATGAACCCAGTTACTAAGCTGGGCGAGCCTAAAAGTCCCAGTTGTTCCTCAAATCCCCATAAAGATAAATAAATAAATAAAAAGATTAAGCTATTTAATTTCTTTAACATAGCAGACAGCTACGCTACCCTCTCTAAGTGTGCTGGGACAGTTCACTGTAGGGGGGAAACCCAACAGCATAAGACAGCAGCAACAACTGGAAGCCACAGAAGAGAATATTCTTTCAGCTGAGCTTTTCTGGGAAACTCTCTGAGCTTGTTAAAAATTACATAGGTGATCCAGACTTTAAAATAATCACACTACTCTGTGAAGTCCAATTTGAGGATATTTTTCTTTTTGGTTAGCAAAGTCTGCTTTGAGGACTAGATCCTCAGAGGAGAAGCTTTTGTTCATCATGGCAGCAGACATCAAACACACATGTAGGGATCAGAAGTGCCATTTCCTGATCACTTTGCTGGAAAAAGGAAAAAAACCTTGTAAATTGTTACCCCAGAGCATACTAGTTTTCCCACTGTCTCTAGTGCTCTCAAATAATCACACTTGAGTCACTAAAACCTGTATAGTACTGCTGGACACGAGAAATTAAAGTACTTTTTTTCCTGCGGAATTTAGTACACAGAATAAATGGACATCATAGGTATCTGGCATCTGCCTTCTGCCTCTTCCTGTCTGAGAGCAAGTGCGGCAAAGATTTTACTGCAGAACAATGACAGAGGAATGTTCTTAATATAGTAATGCAAAACATGTATTTTATTAAATTATCACCTTTAAAAAGTTTAAGAAACATTATTATTGCCCTGTTTTAGTGTTACACAGAGACAAAAAGAACAAATAATTCAGCCATTTTGAAATATGAAAACTGAAACATTTCTGGCTACTTAAGTGAGGGGAATGATATCATTTAATTGTGAATGACAGTTAAAAACATCCATATCTGGGATTCCACACTGTAAATTACATTTCCCTACCTGGCTTGGCAAACATCAGATAAATAATGCATTTTTACTTTATTTGCATATCAGCTTGCTATGAAACTACTGACTGATTCACACATAAGTCTGTGTCTGTTTGGAGAGGGGACTTATGCATAATGCGTTGTGTACAACATTTTAATTGTAGCGGTCATTAGCATTCAAGATTGTGAAATAATCCCAGCATCTTTTCTTACATAGCAATAGATTTATATTTCAGAACATGTACAGAAGCTATTTTCAAGGTCTGTATGAAGTGGAGTTGCTGGAGGGATTTTACTAATAGCTGGAGAACGGGGAGTTTATTCCAGTGATTTCAGCTGTAAAACAGTGATGAGCAATGGAATTGGAATGTATTCAAGTCTCATTATAAGCCACTGTCATTTTTGTTTATTCAAGTGCGGTTAAAAAGTGCAGAGAAAAAGAGTCACTGTAACCACACATAAAATTTTGGGATTTATAATGTGTTCTTGAATATTTAGGGCATTTTTTCATAATTGGGGGAAAAGCGATACATGACAATTATTTTTCTTCACACAAGCAGCACATAACTCAGCTATTTTTTATTATAGCATTTACTGGCATGTACTGAAAATACAGTATTGGAAGAGTTTTATCAGAGATACATAGGGACTAAACCGCACATGAAACCTATGATAAAATCCTTTGTGTATACTGACTTTGTTTTTATACTTTTGCATTACTACTGTTTCTGACTCTGTTCTGGAAAAGCACTATTACCATGTGTCCCATTGATGAACTTCTGCTTACTGGACTTGTAGAATTTCATATTTCTGCCCATGGAAGTGATGGGAAGGCATCACCCAGGATCCTCTGGATCCGTTGAATTTAAGATTGAATTTTCAGAGAAATGATTTTTTCTGAGAATGTGGAATAGGTATTTTTCTTCTGAATCCTGAGAACCTTTGCTAAGATAATAGATAGACAGACATAAAGAGTTTGAAACCCGGAGATTTGAAAGACTCTTATCTTTGTGTAATGGTGAGGCTGTGATTTTCTGTATAAGATACAAAATGATTGTCTCCCACATATTGATTATAAAAATGTCTATGTTTGAGGAAACTGAAAATTCATTGTTTGCTTCTTTTGTTTTGATTTTTTTTTTTAAATAGTTGATGAGCCAAATGCTTTACTGTTTTGGTTTTACTGAGTTAATTATTCAATAATATTTTTTTTCCTGTGATTACTCATATTTCTCTGAATTTACCTGGAGATGAGAAAGAGTTGATTATAGTAAACTACATATTTAAGAGAAACCACTGTGGTAAGAGAGATCTTATTCAGATAGAGATCTGTGCCTTGGAGCACTGGAGGCAAAGGTCTGAATTACTGGAGCTCCCCCTGCCCTCATTCACACCCTAGAGAGAGTGAGCAGCAACGAGCCTTGAGTCCATACTCAGATAAAAACACCGTATGTTCAGTTCATGAGGAAGGACAACTTCTACAGCTCCCAAAGCTTTGCTTGGGTCAATATTAGGATTTATTTCGTAGCTGACAGAAAGCTCATGTTGTTCTCATGAGAAAGACAGTGCGATAGTATTGTCATTTAGATATCAAAAGCCTTCCTTTAAAAGAGACCATGTGTTTTTTATGACTTGGAAGGAGACATAGGAATTTGTAATATTTCTTGAATGCCACCAGAAGTCCACATCAGTGACATTTCTGCTTGATATTGCACGGTGCTACAAAGTTAAATTGTTTAATTGGATGGAATCTGGGGTTTAGTTTACAGTTTAAGCATTACAGTCATTAAACCAAGGTTGTATTTTTTTAATATTAAATATTGGCTACAAGGAATGTGCTATTATTAAAAGTTGTTGACAATTTTAAAAATTGTAAATAATCTTTTATCTGTTTTCAGCTCATTCTAGAAACTATGATATGATTCTTAGGCAGCACAAAGAATTTTTAGGTACAACTGTGTTGATATCCTCATTCTGATAGGCACATAGAGGCAACTGATAACTGTTAGAGTGGGAGATATTCCTGTCTAGCATTTTCAATATCCATTTGCAGCCAGTCCACCTTGTCTAAATGGTTTTATGAAATTCCCAGGCCAAACAGAAAGACTAAATTAGCAGAGTTTGGAATTTCTTAATGAATTAAATGTCCATAGCACAAGTTTTACAGCTTCAAGCAGGGTCCCCTCTGTTTCTGTCATTTTTCACACACGTATACATACAGTGAAACTAACCCTTAACCATATCAGATCAATTTTTGTGTACACAAATACACAATCTGAGTAAATAAGTGAGCCAGCTGATGTTATTTTTGTTTTTATAAGATAAGTTACTTTATAAATAGTCATTCTGAATCAAGTAAGTAGGGTTAAGGCAGTCCAGGCATGAAAGAATCTGGCCTATCCAATAAGAGTGACTGCAAATTTTGTCCCTTATTGTAGAAGATACAAATGGGCTACTGAATTGTTTATGTCGTGTTCGAAAAGGGTGATCCTAATCAACTGGCTGGAATTTTCCTCTCAGATCTGCAAGGCAGATCTCCAATCTAATATTATTCTTTTCCCATATGCATGGAACTTCAAAGGATTATGTGTGTAAAAAGAGAAGAATATCTTAATCAAGATCAGTCATGCACATCTTGAGAGCAGAGTTTGCATCCAAATGAGGACTGACTGAAAAGTGAAATGTTCGTTATTATGACCAGAACTGTGTGCAAAATTGAGGAAGTAATTTTTGCTGTCAAGTTCACAAAGGACAAAGCATTTCAGAATACATGAAAGGGAGCCCTCTTCTGTTGGCGTAAGAGGTGACAGAAGACAACCCAGTAGACAACTCAAATACCTGTGAGCTAAATTGTGCCTGTAAGCACAGCCCTGAGCAAGCAATAGTGTATATGATGAACCACCCTGAGAAATACATGCCTCCAGGTACAAGTCTCTGAGCTGTAATTGTCTCCTTGTTGCTAGTCTATAACAGAGGCTAGTCATACCAGGCTGCGCTGACTGGCAAACAGATTGGAAGACAGTCTAAAGCTGATGAAATAAAAAACCATCTCAGTCCTCTCCTCAAGCTCTCCATTGCTTTCCTGGATGCAAATATATCAAATTTTTTGTTTCTTCAAGGAAGAAAACCAGACTGTATTTGCCATTAATAGGCATCTATCATTAATAATTTGTTAATGGGACACGTAAACTGCAGTAGATGTGAATATTTTTAACCACAACACCTTAGAAGGATCCCGTCAGTGTTCCTGAAGTTATGGGAGAAATCTGATCAAATTAATTCAGCTATGTTCCAGATTAGTCACTGAGGCAGAGTCACTGAGGCCATCTAACAATCTATGGCAGGAGCAGCATATGGACACAGTCTGCTCTCTTCCCTTAGAGACTGGTTAAGGAAGCAGGCCAGGAATGCATGTTTCTGGAATGATAGAGAGGATTCATTAAAACATGCCAATTGGTTTTAAGTAGAATCATAGAATGGTTTGGCTTGGAAGAGACCTTAAAGATCATCTTATTCCAACCCCCCTGCCATGGGCAGGGACACCTTTCACTAGATCAGATTACTCAAAGCCTCGTCCAACCTGGTCTTGAACATTCCCAGAGATGGGGTAACCACACCCCCCAGGCAACTTGTTCCATTGTCTTACCACACTTACAGTGAATAAATTCTTCCTTATATCATATCTAAATCTACACTCTTTCCTTTTAAAGCCATTACTTCTTATCCTATCACTATGCTCCCTGATAAAGAGTTCCTCCCCATCTTTCTTGTAGACCCCCTTTAAGTACTGGAAGGTCACTATAAGATGTCCCCAGGATTTAGTAACAGCTCATTTAATATATTCAAATAGCTAGTTTAATATCTTCAAAGTGAAAGCAGATGCAATTAGTGAGCAATTTGGTATTGAACAACATAGTTACATGCATGAAGATATATTTCTACACTAAGGTAGTCAGATCAGAGTCAGATTATTAAAAAAAAAAAAAAGTAAAAAAAAAAAAAAGCCATATTCTTTAAAGCATTAAATTATTTATGTCCCTTAGCTCTGTATTCAGTTTAATTCAGTTCAACAGGTAGTTCCATACCAAGAGACCAACTGCTATGCAAAATGTAATAAATCTCTCATTTAAAATGATAACAAAAATACTGCTTTCTATACTGGCACTCTTAAAATGAGCAAGGGCATCCTGTGTCCTCCATGTGTTCAGCCATGAGGAATAAGAAGGAACTATCCCTTCCTAAAAAAAAAAAAAATACCCAGTAGAGGTTGAAGGCATGTGGGTATACCCCACTGATGTCCAGAGACTTTTGGAAGACAGAGGTCTCTCTTCAGAGCCAAAAAGCAGCAAGGTGTCACCTTCGGTGCCATGGCTGTGCGTGAAGAGAGGGCACACATACTGTGCAGTTTCATTGCAAGTTTTGGTTACATAAAGCTTTTGTGACAACCCATACCCAACGATGAAATAGAAAGTGACATCTTAAGGTAACAGACATCATAAAAGAAAAATATGCAGAGAAAGCAGCTGTTCTCCCACTGCTGCCTCATCCTTCTTCTGCCAATCATAAACCTCTCTTCTGTTTAATTTCAGAAATACATTTATGTTAATCACATTAAACAAAAACAAAAGAATTAGCAATGAAAACACAAACATCTATATGATCTTAGAATTCAAAATATATTTTTTTATTATTCAAGCTTCCACTGCATGCAAGCTTGAAATATTTGAAAATACAACAAGCCTACTTCAAGGTTGATTTAAATGTATTGTATGTAACTTGGGCATTCAGTGCTTCTTCAGATCCGTTTTTTAAGTTACTCTTTTATTTTATATTTTATGTTTTTCATATTGTGAGAGCAATAAGTTACTTCAAAGTTAAGTGAGCATTGTACTCTTAAAGAAGACTTGCAAGCCTTCATGCTTCTGTGCTTTAAGTCTCTTCTCTTTTGTTCTCAGTTTTGCTCTTGTACTCTTGTGAAAATAGAGAAATGAGTTTAATAACATTTACCTTCTCTAGACTTTGCAGTTAAACCCTGGAGTTGTTGAGGCTAGCTGTTATGTAGTAGTGGATACAACTCACATTTTTAATTGCCCCACAGTGTTAATCCAAAGGGATTAACATGAGGGTACCTCCACTCCCTCTCCCTTAAAAGGGAGAAATAATACTTTTCCGGAAGTGTGGAGAGAAGAGTAGCAATTTCTTGGTAAGATCTCATACATTCCTCAATAGCATAGTGGATACCTTGCTTTGTACTCCAGTTTGTTTTCTCTCTAGACAAAGACCACTGAAATCCATGATAAACTTGCAATGACTAATTGTTCCAGGCTACCTGTTGGAGTTTAGCTTATATGTATTAACACTGCACTCAACAGATGATGCCAAAAAAACCCACATAAAACAAGGCCAAGTTAATGACTTCAGCCTCATCAGAGATAGCAGATATTTATTCTGCTTATTGTGTGTTTAAAAATGAATAAGAACTGTAAAGATTTACAGAGGGGCAGGAGTGCTGGAGGAAAAGGATTTGTTTCTGCCTCAAACTAACATAATGACTACTTACTAAATATACGTGGAAGTTTCAGTGTTGTACTGCAGTAATATTCTTGTGTGAAGGAACCATGTACTTGAGGGAGCATCAGTCTTCAAGCTATCAACTTGCTTTGGCCTCTCTACTGTGACTGTGAATTGTGGTGATAATATTTCTATTTGTGATACAGCAGCTCAACTCTGTTATGAGCCCTCACTATGCATCTGTCAGCTTCTTTTGTACTGCTCTTTGAGAAATAGAGAGTCAGATAGTTGGTTACTCAGTTCTAAACTCATTTTCTGGGGGAAACACGATTAGTCAGAGCAGCCCATGGGCACTGAGAATTGTAAAAGTAATTTAAAGAGATTCTGGGTATTGTGAAAAACAACAGTTGTGTCCTCTTTCCACCCCCTCATCACCTTCAGTTGTACTGAGGACATGTAGGCTCCATGTAACAATAATATACATCTTTTAGTCCTGTCTTTCAACTGTTATACTTCAGAATATGAAGGAAATACTTTTTCTTACCTTAGCAGTATAACCTGGAAGCTACCATATTCACTGGGGATGTGGGAAACAGAGTTTCCCATCCTTTTGTTTGTTTGGTTTTAATCATTGGAAGTGTGAATTCAACACCATGTCAAAGATGGCAGTAGATACGAATATACATCAGCATATCCATCACATCCATCTATGTACATCCAGCACATATATTCCCAGTTCTGTAAATCTTTGAACATTCACTGGAATAGAGTCAAGAGCACAGATCTTCATTTTACTAGATGCTTGTTTCTATAAACTTGTCTGAACAGTCTTCCTCCCATCTCAGAACATGTGTTCCTGTTGGGGAACTGAGGAACAATTTCCCTGCATATTGCAATGAAATCTGGGTTTACAACATCTCCTCATTTTCTGATTTCAGTTGAAATAAATCCTAGATGTGTGGGCAGCAAAAGACCTGTAATCTGTTCCAAAACCTCTGGACAGGGAGACCAAAATTCAGGAGCCACCAAAGAGCACAAATGCTCTTGTATTTAGACAAAAGTTCTATGTAACTAATAAGTACATAATCCAACAGACCCTCCTGTAGCCAGAAAGATTGATGTCTCCATACTGGTTTCCATGCTGAGATGCTTAGTTGCTACGTTATTTCCCATTGAGCATTTATTATCTTTTGTTGGCCTGCTTAAACAAACGGACCCAAGCACCTATGGATGATCCCCAAGTACTTCTTAGAGGATGGCCCTCACTTGCCCTATGCATCTAGATTGTTATTTGTTGATTTTTCTTCTCATTTGAAAATGAAACATTTGACATAGAACAAAATTTGTAGTTTCACATGACACAGTCATGTGCAGGTGTTTTGTTTCCCAGTACAGCAAGCCCAGAAAGTAAATTGGGTTAAATCTGAACTATCTGTTCAGATAGGATTCATTTCAGAGATCAAACTGAAAAAATAAAATTAAAAAGCAGTTATTCATGTAACTCTTACAGCAGCTTTTTCTAAGTAGAAGGCTCAGATTTCTCCTGGAAGTCTGTTCTATTTGGACTGCCTGATGGCTTTGGATCCAAAGCAATCTCTAACTCAAGACATGTTCAGGAACAAACAAATCTATCCCCTACTCACTGCGCCCTGAAAATTACCAAGCAACAAATCCGAAGGACATGTATTTTATTTTGGTTTTAGAACTTTTGGTAAAGATCACAGACAATGAAGGATGGTATTTTTGTTGCACATATCATTAGCTGCTTGCTTCAGGCATCAGCAACCATGTAGGCATAATGTCAATGTTACAAAAGATGAGCAATAGATTTGACTGAGTCCACTAAAACAATAGATTAAGTTTAATGTGATGATCTGTAGAACATCAAATGTGGAGGTGAAAATAGAACTGAGCTGAAAAAATAAATACTGTGTCCCAGAAGACAATGGAAACTTGGTGCTAGATAAGGAAAAAAAAACCAACCAGCTGCATCTCATTGAGGGAAAACAGCCAGCTAAAAAAATCAGACTGGGTTGCTAGTAAACCATTCTTATAGAATTTTAATCCTTTGTCTTCAGAAGATGAAATCTTAACTCCCTACCCAGGAACTAGAATTCACCATGGAAAAACTGACATGAAAATAGGAAGTATCATTCATATGCAGGGCAGCTCTAAGTGTAGAAGTAGTAACAACTACATTAATGTTCACAGAAGCAAATCTTTCAGGAAACATTGATGGCTAGTGTCAGAAATTATTTTGTTCAGTTCTTATTTTAATGCGGAAAGTTCTAAGATTTTTTATTTTAATAGGAATATACCATACCAGAAAAAAAATCTATTTCTCTGAATTAAAACTAACATTTTGTTTTCTGAATACTCCCTGTGTCATACTCCTATTGAGAGAATGGACAGAGTTATTTACTGAAGCTGTTCAATTAATGAATATATATTCAAGAAAATTACAATCTACTCAATTTGCAGAAATTCACTGAATAAATTATTTGCTATGAATTATTCATCTACATCTAGTAAATACACAATTCCCTCTAATTTTAAGTAAACACTATTACATTTGGTTTTCAAAAGGCATTAAGTAATCATTCAACATATCAGCTGCTGTCATTTCTCACTTGAGGGTTATGAAGAGGTCTATGGACCAAATTCAGAGCTCTTTCCCCTCAAAAAAAGTGTATATTTATTATTTCAAAGTCACTGGAGTCTCCCTGAGACTTACCTTGTAAGTAAAACTAAAATCTTACCTTTTCTCTAATCAGTGTAAATGGCATAAATAATTACACAAATTTTTTAATTTGTTGTGAGCACTCCTCCAGCTTACATGATTTTTATATTTTAAAAGCTTTTTCTATTTTCTTCTTTTTTAGTACAAAATTGTCAACAAATAATAAGAGTCAATGTAAAATTGAGAAAGTTGTACAGTTGTCCACTTCAAAAGTTGGCTGCTTGCTTTTGACAGTGCTGTAAGAACCTATCAAGATGGTATGGAAATGCTAAAATGGCCAGTCTTTTGCCTGATTGGAGAGATGCAAACAATGAAAAGAAGGATTTTTATGTCTTCAAAAAACGAACAATCCACACTGACAACTCATGATAGGTCTAAGAAGATTCCTCATCGAAATTTTACTGCAAAGCGCATAGTAGCTTCTGGTAAAAAGCAATCCACATTAAGAACATCTGTACTCACGTCAGGGAATGTAGAGCTAGCCAAATGTGCTGTATCTATCAAGATTGAAGTACCTATCTGAAAACACAGAGTAGTCTGGAAAATTTCCATACTCAGAACTTCAGTGAAATAAAAGAAGACTTCGCCAAGAGAGGCTTTGTGAAATAGGCTTATAATTTCATTTAATCTTGTGTACAAAATTGTGTCAGTAGGAAAACTTAATTTCTCTGGTAAGATCCCTTGCTCAGTTATGCATTAATTACCATTGTTAATTCTTACCTTGTAGCTATTAGATCTGTGCAACTTTATAATGCCCCATACTTACCACGTTTGTTTGTCCTTTCTCCCTCAGTTTAATATGTTATCTGGTTTATCCTGGGGTGTCCTTGAAGTGAAATGGGAAATATGCCAACAGCTTGATTTCCTGGTGGAATGTGGTGAAATTGAAATTACATATTTTGCTAAATGGCAACAATGTTTTCGCTTTAAAACAACAGAATGTAATTTATTAATTTCTCAGAACTATATAAGCAAAGTTTTACTTTTTAACATGGGCCATGTAACTTCAATTCACTGAGAAGCTAAACACTGGCATAGTATTAACTGCGGAAATATTTGATATGCATTAGCTTATTCTGAAAACAAGATGCTCATTTGACCTCTGGGCACCAGATAACTAATTAGCTTTGCATGTTTGGGAATACTGTCTCCAGCTACCATACGTTCTTGACTAATTACATGTTTTCTCTCTTCTATGCCAGTATCAATTGTGTAAGTGGAGGGCTTTCATAATTATGCTCCATACTGTCAAGGAACAGATTCATTGCAAGAAAATTAGAGGATGGATTTTTTGAAAATGAAAGCAATACAGAGACTTCATATGTAATATATAGTAGATGTTAAACCGGGCTATCATGTACAAAATACATCAGATATTTGCCTTCAGCTATTCCTTTGCCTGATCCTCTGCTTTCCAAACTTACCTGGAGCATTGAATCCCTGCCCCAAGAACCGTGACCGACAGAGCTCTTCTCCAGTACACCTGTGACTCCAGCCTCCACCCCCTTCATCTGAAGAAGTCCATCAGGAACTCCTCCCTCTTCCTTTTTTTCTGCAATCAATCACATGTCACTAACACTATCTTATGCTTTATGATTGGACTCAATGATCTTAAAAGTCTTTTACAATTTAAATGATTCTGTGATTCTATTATTATTCCTCCTGAGTTGTTTCTGTCAAAGTGTGGGTGGGGTGGGAAAGTGTTTGGGAAATAATGGTCAACTGCCATTGCTGAGCCAGAAACCAAGAGGCTTCCTGCCCATCATGCTGTGGAGCATTAAAAAAGAATCAGAGAGGGCAGCTGCTGCTAAAAGCAATTGCTGTTATCCTCAGCTCAGGCTCATTTGCAAAGCAAAGAGCCCCAGCCCCACTCACCCTGCTCTCTGGGTCAGTAGACAGGGGCTCATTGCTTTGGTAGTGATCATTCTGTGAAGGAAATGGCTGAGTCTTCTGGTACAGGCAAAACAGAGAGCAGAACTGTGACTCCCTCAGCATACTGCTGTCCTAGGAAATGGCCTAATTTTCTTACAGCGAAGGTCAGCTTTGCACAGTGTTAAATCTCTCCAGATTTGGATGTTTCAAAATTGAAGATTAAATGGCAGTAACGAAAATAAGCCTTACTTTGAAAACAGAGATTTTCATTCTTTTACTGCTATGATGGGATATTGTTATATGTTTTTGCATTCTGTCCCCACTTAAACTATGAGTGCCTTTTAACAGAATTAGACATGCTTAGTCTGTTCCCCAAACTAGAGCCCTGCTCTGTATATTTCACTTATTTCCTGAACTCAGACTTGTAATTTTTTCCTGCATATTCAGTCCAATTCACCCAACACATTAAGGGTGATACATAGAAAATGTGATGTATCTATTAATCAATCAATCTAAAACAGTTCTTTATCCATCCTATTAGATTTCAGGGGAGTTTTTGTTTCAGATAAATATTTTGTTATTAGAACTTGCTTTCACTTCTGACATTTTAACCAGGATTTCCCTTCCAAAACTCACAATCAATGACCCAGAAGAAGTCTAGCCACATAGTACCCAAGTAGACATTAACCTTACTTCAGGCAGATCCACTGGCTTTACCATTTTGCTAACTGCAAAATGGAATCATTTCCTTCAAATTATGCACTTAGAAACATTTCAGTGTGGCACTCCTTGAAAAGTTTTACCTCTTTAGGGTTCAGCCTCTTTAGATAGGGTTGCAGATGTTCTGAATCATTACTATATCCTGCTAAAACAGACTGATATCATATTCTAATTATTTATTGGTACCCATTTTAGTACTTATCTTCCTCACATCCTGCATACTGATCCAGACAACAAAATTGAAGGTACAAGTCTGTAACTGTTAGTAATTCATCCAACTGAAACTTGCAAGGACATTAATATCTTATGTGAATTCAAACTTATTTCTGTTCACAGAGTAACTCTTACATCCAAGTGAGAGGACATCCAACAAATATATTAACAACCCATGCAGAGAGTACTTAATATTGAAAAGGTTTAAAAAAAGCACCTGAGTATAAGATCATTGGAAACTTTTGAGGGTGTGGGAACTAAATATACATATATAAAAAACAACTGTTTCTGAGAACTGTTGAAGTTTTACAAGGAGAGTTCTTATTTCTACTCAATATCATTATGTTACTAATTTCCAACAATGTTTTATTAATATTTAAAGGGAAAAATATAGCTCTAGCAGGATTTTGATGTCTCCACACCATAAGTGATACTAATTTGGAGGGAATATCGCTCTAAGCAAGAATAATGCCCAAAGGTTAATCATTCTCATAAAAGATATGAAGAAAACATTAGAATATTTCTGGATGGGGGAGTTGATTATGATTTTGTTTTTATAAGTGTAAAATTAGTCTCCTGTTGGACTGAAGTTCAATGCCATTGCATGACTTATACCAGACCAGGCAAGGATTTGCTATGTCAGCAATGTTTTTAAGATTGTGTTCCCAGTGCATGAAGAATGATGATATCAACCTCCATAAGGCCAGTGACTTTTGTATTTAGGAGGGGTGCAGAAACTTATAAGATCTAGATCTTAAAAGGGAGATGAGAGAGCATCAACAGAAACAGAAATATACATGTTACACTGATTGAAAGCTAGTTGTAATTTCTACAAAATGTCAATGTTTGCACTTTCCCAAACTGTTTCTCTGAAACCTGGGGTAAGATAGGCACACATTTCACTTGCCTTTACCTGTTTTATTTTTCAGAATTGAAATCCAAATGAGCACAAGTTAGGATGAGCACACAACATAATCAGTTTTCTTTATTGTATGAACTAATTCATTGAGATGATAATATTTTCTTAAAATATGATAAGCGGGGAGTTCTTAAGTACAGAATTTTTCACAGGAGCAAATAATAGCTGTTGCTGCTATTAATTTGTAGCTGTCACTAGCCAAGACAAAAGATATCTTTGGAAAGTACAGTTCTGGATAAATTTAGACCTGACTATGAAATAAAGACATTGCAAAGCTCCTGCATTACTTAGCACCCAATAACATCTTTCGGTAAGACAAGGAATTTGCTGCCTACTGTTAGAAACCATCCCGATTTTTTCTTATGTTCATAAAATGAGATGAGGTCAAGAACACTCAAGAATTTTTAGTTTATTTAAGAACATTACCACGGAGCTAAGCTATTACTTTTCATATAACATGTATTTGAGTACAATGAACAGAATTTTAGAATAAAATCAGTAGTATTCATTGAGTTTATGTATGTAAATAAAATAAAGTAACAAATCTAAACCGAACTTGTTTATGAACAAATTTGTGTGAGATTCAGCTTCAGATTAACACACCTAAATTTAGTTCCCCACATGAAGGGAAATTAGCTGACTAAATAGAAGCATCTTATATTTTTTGAGATGCACTAGGGTATACACTGCATCAGAATAAAGCTATGAGGCATGATGCATGACTGTATGCCTAGAGCAGGAGCTGAAAAACAAGTGCAATACTACCCAATCACCAAAAAATTGTCACAAGATGCCCTGCTTCCAGGCATCTGAATCCCATCCCATGTGTGTGAATTCCCAACAGAGAGAAAAAGAGGCCAGTTCCATTGTCTCCATTTGTCAGCCTGTCCTCCTGATTAGGTGTTGTGTTTAGACCATGAACCAGCTAATACAGCCAATTCAGTCCATGGCTGTTAAAGAGTTGCTCAACTCAAAGCCAATATCACCATTTGGGCAGTTTAATAACCCTAGGCTCCCCAAGCTTTACTGACCAAAGAACTGTCGCTTGCATAGACTTCGACATCCAGTTCCACTAGATATTTCTTTAGGGTATCTGAGAAGTCTGCCTCAGTCTGGCAGATAGGATGGGACATACATTCAACTCACGACTCTCTGGAATGACAGCTGGAGATGGGTCATAAGTTCATCTAGTCACTAGTGCACCTCAGACTGCACTGAGTGTCTGTGTGTAAATAATTTAATCAAGAAGAAAAATTGCTGAACTGTAACTATCCAAGAAAGCTAATAAAACAATAAAATTATATTGCTCACAGTTCTGTGCCCATGATTTCTCTTTTTCTCCCTCTTTCTATGCAACATTCACATGAATTTTGACTTGTTATCTACCTCATGTTGCTATAAAACATTTTGCTTGCTCACATTCCTTTGAATAATTAAATTTAATCTGTCTTTCTCTGGCAACAAAAGGGAGAGACAAGAACATCTGTGATAGAGGCATATGTGATAATCTTATGGCCACCTCTTATTGTTTGTTTCTGAGTGACTGGAATAGCTGTGAGACAATTTGCTGTATCTTTTGCTTTACAGTCTGAGTATAATGTTGTGAGTACACAGAAGAAAATTATAAGCATAGGACAGCTAAAGAGAACCTGATCTTGCATTAATGAGACTTCAGTTACATGGCTACCAAATTAACCTTGAGTAGGAGCAATAAGGGCAAGGCCAGAGAGATACCAAAGCAGCTAATTGCATGCTTTTAGTGAAGAGAATCACCGCAAAACAAGACTTTTTTATTACATCTGGTCTACTCATCTTTTTCTAACTTAAAACATAGGGAGAAATGCAACAATCTATAAAGGCATTACCAACTGTCACATAAGAATTATGTTTTTGGAAAGTGCTGTTATAGTTTCTCTTAGGATGAGAAAATATAGATAATCCAAAATCTGTGTCAAAGTTTTGGGAGTCTTAGAGTTGTACCTTAGTAGCTGTAATGTCATTATGACCAAAGCACTTTCTTCTTGCACTATAAAGCCATTTTAGAACTAAATTTGCTTCAGTACACCAAAGCTAGCTTAGAAAGTCAGTATTTAATCCTAAGCAATTATGTTCATATTTCTACACTCAAGCAAGTGATTCCTTTTACGAGTTCAGAACCTTGTCATAAAGTCTAACATCTGAAATGCAAAAAGCAGTAGATTTGATAGGCATAACTGAGCCCAGCCCATCAGCCACTTAAGGAGAATTTGTTTCTTTGACCTCATACAAGAATCTGTATCTCTAAGAAGCTGTCTCCAGGGCGAACAAAATAGTGATACCGATATCCTAAAAATACCTGAAGGTCCACTGTTTCTGTAGTAGGAAGATGTCATCAGCATACAATAATATCCACTGTTCTGTCTTTGCAAGATTCCATTCATCACCTGGAAGATCCGAGACTGAGTAGAGATATCTTGACATTGAGAGAAACCAAGAATTCCCACGCAGAAAAGTCAGTTCACATACCAAAAATTTAGTTATATCTTCATACTTACAAACATGGAAGAACTGGTCCGGAATGTGAAAGTTAATGTCAGCCTTGGCTGCCAGTGATAATGAAATGGTGGAGTTCAGAATCATAACAGGAGGGGGCAAAAAGCCAGATAACAACTCCGGACTTTAGGAAAGCAGACTGTTCAAGGATCTGCCCAAAAGAATCCCACAGAAAACAAGCCTGGAGAGAATCATAGAATAATATAATAGTTTGGGCTGAAGGGACCTTGAAAGACCACCTAGTTCCAACGCCCCTTCCATGGGCAGGAACACTTTTCACTAGATTAGGCTGCTTAAAGGACCATTCAACCTGACCTTAAGCACTTCCAGTGATGAAGCATCCACAACTTCTCTGGCTTGCCTGATACTGTACATTGTCCTGGCACAGATGCAGGATGTTATTATACTTGGCCTTATTGAATGTCTTAAGGTTCTCATGGGCCTACTCTTCAGGCCTGTCAAGGTCCCTCTGGATGGCATCTTTTGCCTCTAGCGTTACTCAGCTTGGTGTTATCTGCCAATTTGATGAGGGTGGACTCAATCCCACTATCTATGTCATTAATCAAGATACTGAACAATCTTTCTCCCAGTACGGACCCCTGAGGGACACCACTCATTGCTGGTTTCCACTCAGACATTGAGTCATTGCCTGCAAACCTTTGGAAATGACCATCCAGCAAATTCCTTATCCATCTAACAGTCCATCCATCAAATCCGTATCTCACCAATTTAGCAGCATAATTGCCGTGGGGGACCATATTAAAGACCTTACAGAAGTCCAGACAGGTGAGATCTGTAGCTCTTCCCTTGTCCACTGATGCAGTCACTCCATTGTAGAAGGCCACCAAATTAAGTCAGGAATGAGTTGCCCTTGTTGAAACCATGTTGGCTGTCTCTAACCACCTCACTGTCTTCCAGATATTTTGACATATCTTCCAGGACAAACTGTTCCGTGATCTTAGTGGGCAGAGGAGAGGCTGACTGGTCAATAGTTCCCAGGGTTTTCTTTATTACTCTCCTTAAAAAGAGGTATGATACTTCCTTTTCTTCAGTAACTGGGGACTTCGACTTTCATGACTTTTCAAATATGATGGTGAGTGGCTTAACATCCTGGTCTGCCAGCTCCCTCAGGTCCCTTGGAAGAGTAATGTCTCAGTGGAATATATGCAATATTCTGTCCAGCTGTGTTAATTGCTTTATTTCAGCCCCTTCCCACAAAAAGAGTACATAAGCTCAGATGCAAAATGCACAGTCAGTAAGGAAAACAGTTTGTCTACAATGAGAGAAATAAAGTGATGAGCAGGCATGGGATTAGATTAAAAAAAGGACTCCTTTCCAGGTTCAGTAATGAGGTCAAACAAAGGAACTCTTCTCTAGCATCTGCATGTGTGGAGAACAATTTTCAAAGGTTTTCCATCCCTATTTCAACTACTCGCTGTTGACTCTTCTGACCTTGTTTTTTCATGATGAAGGGAGCAAAAGCACAAGTACCTTGAGATTTACAAGTGCTTTCTGTCTAACCTCCTACTCCCACGTGAAGACTAAGCTAAGCAGCTCTGATGTTTTCTCTGTTTACTGTGCACTGTGCAATGAGGTTTTGAATCAAGACCTCACTGCAGAGGATTATGCCTAGAGCATAACCTTTCTTATGTACAGATAAAGCAGTAACTCACACTGGGGTTGAAATTAAACGACATTGTGCTCCCTGCTGTGCTGTGTACAAAGACTTGCAGAAAGAAGGCTTTAGTGTACATAAACAGTAATATATTCAACATGCCAGCAATTTAATACAATTATGTATAATAATAATAAAATATCATAGAGAAATGAAGACACACTTTCACTGGCCTTTTTCGGTGAGAGATCTGAAATTAACTGACTTACTACTTTAAAATTATTCAATCTGTGTTACAGTATTATCTAGACTCCCTAACCTGAGTCAGAATAATGTTTTGAAAACACATTGTACTTTATAGTCCCAGTCCCAGCCTGAAAAGGCTTACAATGCAGACTGATAACAGTAATAAGCAATCAAAAGCACATCTGAAAAATGAAAGCATAACAGTGATCACCTGATATTAGAAGTCAGTGAGTTTGTGGTGGGTACCCCTTCTAGGTTTTTGTGTTCCCTTAAACACAGTAAAACAAAACAAATAAACAAAATCCTTCAAAAAATTATGTTTCCATGCTCACTATTTTATCCCTAATGCTGAGAAGTCAGTGTAACCATTTTGCTTTCAACAATTGAGAAAACACTCTTTTTGTGACCCAGAGACCTACTCCTAGCTGTGGCTTTACAAAAGAAACAGTAGTAACTAAGGAAGGAAGGAAGGAAATATTCCCTCAGCACTCTTACACTTTCCCTAGGAGATCTGCTGTCAGCTGGCACAATCTTGCTGCAACCATTCTCCCTTGGAGTTTCAAAATTGCTCTGGGCTGGAAAGCAGAGATGAAACATAGGATTCTGTGAGCAACCCTTATGCTCCTAAAACTGTAGACAGAGACTTATGCATATATCTATGCATATGCATAACAATGCATCTTCATGAATAGTAGCAGATCACATTACAGAATTGCAGATAAAATTATGTCAACCTTCACCATATCCTCCTCTGGTCTAACTTCACCTCATATGGTAACATATCAGTAAATAACGTCTTCTAGCCCTTACACCAATATACTTTTTTTCTTTTCAGTAGTAATTTTAATTAATTCATCCTTTCTGACATTTGCATTTGTCTTTAAATGCCACTAGATAACAGGGTTTTAATCATTCCAAATAGCTTTTTAATTATAGACCTAATTACTTTTGCAGAAGGTTAAGCTGCACAAACAGGAATAAAACTGTTTGCTTGTGCTCTGTGTTAAGAATGATGTAGTGTTTTCTCATTAGGTATTCTGTAAACTTGCTCGGTCAGTTTTTATGTAACATTTGGAAAAAAAATTTAAAAGCCCCAAGCTGTATATCAGAAGGCTGGAATTAGATTCTAGGACAGCTTAACACCTAGCTATGTGGAATAGTCATTGATCTTTTAATCAATTAGGAGATCAAAGTTAGGCATCCTTTTCCATTGCAGTGGTCATTTTGGGCTGACATATTTGAAAATGTAGAGATATTGGGAAACATATAATCTCCCTACTGGATAAAAGGCTTCTCGTTTGTAAACACTTCCCATATTGTTTTTTTCCTCCAAAATTTTCCACTGAAGATGTCCTGCTGGGTCAATGGAAAAGAATTTCTTTCTGGAGAGATTCTGCACCTCTACTTGAAGGTAGCCAGTTTGTGTAAACAAAAACAAGAGTTAATTTAGATATCACTCTTGCCATATATTGTTCTTGAAGGATAGTTCATCCTTTGTTGGTAAAAAAGATCTGAATAAGACCTGTGTGGGCAGGAGCTCTCTCATTCCTGTTGAAAAACATGCCAGGTACATTTATATTTTATGTTACTATTACACTAGAGCAGCTGTCTAAATGCATGGCTTAATTTGTACATCAGCTGCTATATACAATATTTTTAAAAAATCATAAAGCTAAATTTAGCTCAGAAAATTGCAACTTACATATTTTTGCTGCTCCTCTAGTCCAAATGGGATAATTAGAACTGAAAAGCCAAAATATATTCTATACCTATGGGCTTGACTCCCATCTGATAGCCTATATTGCACAAAGGTTAAATAATATCAGGATGCAAACATATTGTCTTTCAGAGTTTATTCCACCCTTGTGCCTACTAATGATTTAATATGCTGAAGTGCTGGGGCCTGAGTTTGGGCCCCAAGTTAGAGTTGACCTATGGATGAGTCACAACCTAGCAGAATGTTTTGTCGTTTCTGTTGGCTTCGTGTTCCAGAGGCAGAACCTGCCCCACCTGTGTCTCTGTGGCTCTGCCCTCACCCAGGTGGTCATGGTTGGGGTGGTGGGTGAGGCCAGGATTATATTAACCAGGAGCCAATTAGTTTAGAAGAGCTTCCTGTTGGGTGTGGCTTCTGTTGAGGCTGGCTGCATCTTGCTGAACTCTCATGATGGTCCATCCATGTGAAGGGCCACTGAGGGAGCTATCTCTGTCCATTGTGTCCAGCAGGCGATGCTGGCACCACAGTGGGCAGTGGAGGAGCTGGACCCACAGGAATGTATGGCCCACAGAAAGAAGACTTGTGAGGGGCTGTTGCTGAGTTCAGTGTTGGCCTGTGTGATCAGACAACTGATGGCAGCATAAAATAATGATGGCTGAACCAGCACAGCATATGCATGTTAGTTATACTGTTCCACTTTTCTTTCTTTTATTCTATTCAAGGGAGCCTTACTATTAGGTTGTACTGTAACTGTCTATTGATTTAGAAAAAGCAAACTGTCCTTTCAAGGGAGCTAAAAATGAAAATAAGCCTAAGTACAAAGTTAAAGGGAAAGTATTTTACCAAACAATGTCACACATCGAAAATATACACTTGAAGTTGGTGGTGCAATTGCAAATATCATTATCAAACTGCTTAGTGGAGCAATCAGTGGATAAGGAATTGGCTGGATGGCTGCACTCGAAGAGTTGCGGTCAGTGGGTCAATGTCCAGATGGATGTCATTAATCTTGATTAATGACAGACAGTGGGATTTAGTGCACCCTCAGCAAATTTTTAGGCAACACCAAACTGAGTGGTGCAGCTGATGTGCTAGAGGGAAGAGATGCCATCCATAGGGACCTTGACAGGCCTGAGGAGTAGGCCCATGTGAACCTCATTACATAGGGCCAAGTGCAACAAGGTCTTGCACTTAGATTTTGTTGCAATCCCCAAAATTAATACAGGCAGGGATAAATGGGTTGAGAGAATCACAGAATTACAGAA
>VZZY01011732.1:17541-34433 GCA_013400335.1 Eurystomus gularis | reverse complement strand
TAAAATATAATAAAAATATAAAATATAAAATAAAATAATTTAAATTATTTTGAGAATTTAAATTATTTTAACGTCATAAGGCGACGAAGTATCTTAAAGGTGAAGTGACAAGGTGGACAAGAAAGGAAGGGCAGGATGTGATGTGGTTGGCAGGTTCAGACAAAAGGATGTCCTGCATGCTGTTCAGAGCAGAATAATTATGTCAGAACGATCCTGGGCCCCTTCCTGACATACACAGGAATGCACACACATGCTGCTCCATGTGTTTCTCTTCTGACACAACGTCCAGGATTAGCTTAAGTGGAACTGGTGCAGCCAAATTCTTCAGTGCATCAGGCTGATGGCACATCTGTCTATGTTCTCCAGGCTCTGCACTGAAACAGAAGGTAATGCTGCTTTGCCTCACTCAAGCATGGAGCCAGGTAGATTACCTGTGGTGGGTTGACTGTGGCTGGATGACAGGTGCCCACCAAAGCCACTCTATCACTCCCACTCCTCGGCTGGACAGGGGAGAAAAAAAATAACAAAAGTTCATGGGTCGAGACAGGAAGAGATCATTCACCAATTACTATCAAAACAGACTCAACTTGCGGAAATTACTTTAGATTATTATCGGTCAAATCAGAGTGGGATAATGAGAAATAAAACCAAATCTTAAAAACACCTTCCCCTGACTCCTCCCTTCTTCCCGGGCTCAGCTTCCCTCCTAGTTTTCTCAACTTCCTTCCTCTGAGCAGGGGAAGGGGAACAGGGAATGGAAGTTGCAGTCAGTTCATCACACATTGTCTCTGCTGTTCCTTCCNCTGCTGTTCCTTCCTCCTCAGGGCAAAGACTCACACTCTTACCCTATGCCAGTGTGGGGTCTCTCCCATGGGAGACAGTCCTCCACAAACTTCTCCAGTGTGAGTCCTTCTCAAGGAATTCAGTTCTTCATTAACTGCTCCAGCATGGGTCCCCTGCGGAGTCACAAGTCCTGCCAGCCAGCCTACGGCAGTACAGGCTCCTCTCTGTGGGTCTACAGGTCCTTCCAGGACCCTCTCCACTGTGGGCTTCCCATGAGGTCACAGCCTCCTTCAGCCATCCACCTGCTCCAGTGTGGGGTCCTCCACGGGCTGCAGGTGGATATCTGCTCCACCGTTAACCTTCATGAGTTGCAGCCTGCATGGATGGCCTGCCTCACCATGTTCTTCACCATAGGCTGCAGGAGAATCTGCTCCAGTGCCTGGAGCACCTCCTCCTCCTTCATTGACCTGGGAGTCTGCAGAGTCATTTCTCTCTCATGTTCTCATTCCTCTCCATCTGCAGTTGTGCAGGGTTCTTTTTTCCTCACTTCTTATGTTATCCCAAAGGTACACCACCATCACTGATGGGCTTAGCCTTGGCCAGCAGTGGGTCTGTCTTGGAGCCAGCTGTCATTGGCTTTATGGGACGTAGGGGAAGCTTCTAGCAGCTTCTTACAGAAGCCACCTCTCTAGCCACTGTGCTACCAAAACCTTGCCACACAAACCCAACCCCATCCCAATACATTACCCAACACAGCAACCCTGCTAATGATCAGACAGGATCTAGGATCTTCAGACTGCTAATTGAGCATACTTCTTAATGTCAAAGACACGTGCAGGCTGTTTCATGCCCTCCCATCCTCCTCCTGCTTCTTCAAGGATGTATCCATCTGGAAAATGAGTGAAAAGCCAGCAATAACCCAGACTTGGTTAAAGCTGTCTCTCCCCCAACTGTACCAACCCTGCTGTGCTACTGATGGTTGCCTGTTGGCTCTGCCGTCACACCAGTACTCACAGTGTGCTCAGTCACCCATAACCACTTCACGGGATGGGTGTTGACAAACCCCGAGTGTTAGTTCATTAGGTACCATGGTGAAAAGTAGAACAGCCAAGTAAAATGAAAGCTGAATTACTTACTTCAGATGCTTGCAAATGCTATGTAAAGAGCATTGTTGGAGCTCTGCTGTTACACTGCTCCTATACTGCCAGTAATTGGTGATTTCTCTGAAGCAGCTGGAGAGCAGCCTTGTTTATTCTGTCTCCTCCATCTCCAAGTCTCTGTCCCTCACCTTGTATCGCTACTGTATTAGCTTTTCATTGATCATCCAACAGTAAACTCACCAGACACAAAATAAGCAGGGGCTGGAAATCAAGAGTCTTCTGTTTTTTAATTTGTTCTTGTGTGTCCCATTTGCTCTATATTTGGCAGGAGTGCCTGTTAACCCTTCCTCATTCTTTTGGTGCCCAAGAGTTGCCCAGAAATAGGCAGTTATGTAGGGTCAGCACTGATTTTCCATCAAGCTGCATTGCCTTCCTCAAAGCTCTTTGCACATACTGGAACACTGCAGGCAGCACAGGTAGTCACAGATGTAGAAGCCCTTTACGTAGCCAGCACCAGAAACCACCAAGTACTGGGAACAAGCTATGTCTCTCCCCTTTGGAAAGACCATACCCTCTAAGCAGCAGCCCTGAGGCTGTGAGGTGGATGTGGGAACACAGGTCTCATCTAAGTCCAATGGGGGATACGTAATAACCATACTGGAGGGTCTGGTATGACTCAGAAGGAAAGAGCATCTTAGCTTTTCATTCCCTGAGAATTGCCCAGGTGCCTAGTTGCCAGATCTCACACAAAGGTTAGCACAGTTGGGTCATTGAAGGGTTGTAATCTTAGAATTCATGCTTATGTGGATGCAGCATCAGCTGATATGGGCAGGCTGTAAAGAAAAATGCCATTTACTTACTAAGGCTAGGTTGTGGTTCCTTCTCTCACCTTGTGTTTACTGTGCTGATTATGTGTCCGATCACAGATTCTGTGAGAACTGCTTTAGCTTGTGGAATTACAGGATTTTGTTAAAATGTTGGGCCCTGAAAGTAACACCTTCAGAAGTGCCTGCATCAGTCATATTAATAAAAAAAATGCAGGTATTTAGGGCTTGGGAACCTGGCCTTCAAACAAACTTCTGGGGGCGAAAACCGGGTGAGCTGGAAGCCAGGAAAGGAACTCATTATCTAGAAATGGGGTTCATGAACTCCACCTGCTACACCAAGAGGAAGTACCACACAGAAAATGGGCACTGAAAAGCTCCTTCCTCTATTTTGGTGGACCCAATGGTTGATGTGCAAGGCTGGAATTTATAGCCCAGAACTGCTGCAAGAGGTTGGTACCCAAAAGCTCCCTTGGGCGGTGGTGGAAGTAGCAGTAGTTCCTAATACTTGTAAGGTTCGAATACTAGGTTTCATTGCCTCAAAGCCTGATGTGACTCATGCACATCTCCACCACCTTCCAGGAGCTTATCCTAACACCAGGGCTGGGTAGGCCTCCCATTCTCCCTGGAAGCCATCACATTTTGGCCACCAGGGACTCAAGATTCGTAGCATCCAAGAGGGAGATGAAGTGTTGATTCATGCTTAAGAAATTTGGTTGGGTACTTGGACATGGACGTTCCAACCACACTTACATTATTTTGGGATAGTTCACTCCAAGCCATTAAAAAAGTGAAAGAAGGGGTTAAATAAGAAATATCTTGTCATTCAGAATCACATGTTGGACTAGGACTTAGTAATAGCATAGACATAGTCATGGGGAGACCTCCTGGAGGAAAAAAACAGCCAAAGTCCAGGTCCATCAGCCAAATAAGTAATCTGAGTTGGAGAAGAACATAAGTGGTTGTACTGAGCAGAGAGTACTGTCCCATTTAAAAGGCTCGGGCATGCCTGAACTGCCTTGGCAGAAAATGAAACCCATAACCTCATTTCTGAGTTAGGTGCCTTTTGTGAGTTATACAGCCCCTTAAAGTACTGACAGCTTGTCTCAGTGCTGTGTATTTGTGGTCAGTGCTGGAGCTTCTGGTGTAGATGGGTGGAAGTTGGGTTGTAAACATTTGCCTTCATAACACTCCGCTTTACCCCTCTGTGTCTGAATAGCAAAATTCACATGGCCACATGCGAAATACCAGCCTTTTGTTCTGCAGACAGAGCTAACCAATGCATTTGCAAGTTCCAGTCCTGAGAAATTACTCTGATTTAAGGTTTTGAATTCAATCCTCCATCAGTCTCTTTGTTGCTCTTGCCAGAGAGAGTTATTAATCCAGTCCTTTTCCTGCCGAGTTCAGTGAGCATTTATTCACCTCTGCTGTCAGCAGGAGCAGGGCTGGGCATGGTTTGTATTTTCTGCAGGTTCCTCAGCCATGCTCATCATGACAATCTCTAGGTGTTTCTGCTGCTTCTTTGTTCCTCAAGGAAGGCAGCCTTGGACATGTGCCCTCTACCGTTACCTGAGTTGGCCCACCTCACACACCCCAGTAGGCACACCACTTTTCCACAACAAGTGGGAAAATGTGCTTTTTCCTCCAAGGGGAATAAAATCTACAAGAGAAAAAAAGTCAGCAGCACATTTCACGTACCACAGGGGAAACAAAATGAATTCACTGCTCAGGTTCCCCAGCAAGCAGTCTGGTAAACCCGTATTATTCAGGCATGCCACAAAAATAGTTCCTGACATTTTCTCACACTCAGGAGAACATTTCTAACCTGTCCCTTTCCTACCCTTCTGGCCCCATGCTCTGCTTTTCCCTACGAGCTTTACCTGGCATTGCAGGATGAGGTTGGGGCAGTTTGCACAACTTTTGTGGCTAATTGCTAACTCAACCCAACTAATTTCCCACAAGAAACAAGGACTTGGAATCAGAAAACTGAATATCAGTTTATATGAAAACCCATCATCCATGGGCTCCTATCCCTGCTGGAGGCACAGACATTGCGTAACTGCAGAACACTTAGCTTTAGGACCTGAATTCCAGTTGTGATCCTGTGGTGAGACGTTAAGAGAAATAGCATCTCCTAAAGAAGAAACTAATTTAAATCCCCTGTTGTACTGAATACGTAAAGAAAGCTTGACATACTGTCCACGTTTTAAGGTACATTTCAGCACCAAGTAGAACACGCTGTGAAAATTCAAGCAAACAATGTGCTGTTTAAAAATACAGCTGCAAAACGTTTCCCTTTTTCTTTTTTTTTTTTTTTAATAGTGAAATCAAGGTCCCAAGAATTGGTGTGAGATAGAAGAGAAAGACACATAGGAAATATCCCAGGCTGCCGGAAGGAGAAGCAGGGAAGGCAGCAACACTTTCTGCTGTGTAGGGTGTGTTAGTGGCGAGTTGCCGTCCAGGGAAACAGTAATAACTCAGGTCTGGTGTAAAGCTAGGCTGGACTAACACTAGATGATGGTGCTGCTTTGATGAGACACTTTTTTATCCTCACTGGGCCCCTCGGCAGCAGCCTCAATAGGAGGAGAAAAGGTAGAAGGAAAAATTCCATTGCCTGACATAAAACACAGTCTTAGGGTCCATTCAGCAGCTGGGTGCAGATAGAGACAAGGTCTCTGCCCTTTCTTTGCCTCAGCTGGGTCTCATCCAGAAGCTCCATGACCATCTTAGTGTGGCGTTGTCAACAAGCTGCTGTGAGTCAAGGTACATTGGTGGCAGTGGAACACAGATTCTCTGGCCTTTGCAGTGTTCCTCCTTGGGAGACGGGAGAGCTCATGTCCTTTGCTGTTCATTCTGCTATGCCTTTTGTTGCTATTGTATCTGGGTTCCTGCAGCTGTATGGTGGCCAACCAGGCTGTTGCCCTAATTTTGCTTTTCCCCTTTGTATCCCATATGCAGAGAAGCAAAGGGAGCTGGCTCGGAAGGGCTCGCTGAAGAATGGCAACATGGGAAGCCCTGTCAATCAGCAGCCCAAGAAGAACAACGTGATGGCACGAACAAGGTAAAGGACTGGAAAAGCACTCAGCTATGCTCTAAGCTGCAATCCCTAATGGCCATGGGGTGGACAAGGAAGATGTTCATTGCCATTCACCTGCTGCCAGAAACGCTGCAAGAGTAGTGATGGCCCTTCCTGGAGCTGGCAGGCCCTAATGTTGTGTGCTGTGTTGCATCGCATCTCCTGGGGAGATGCTGAGCCCGGGAGCAGTGACAGTGCAGCCTGCAGGAGGCAGAGGCAGCGAGCCTGGTCGAAATCAGGAGTTTTATCCCGCTGTCTTGCTTGTTCTGGGTAGCCTCATATAACACATAATCCTCTCGGCAGGAGAGGTACGATGCTGTTTCATGTAATGCAACCTGGTGAGTTCTACCTTGGCTGCTTTTTTTTGCAGTATTTCCCCTGCTCCATTTTGATTATCAGAATCATAGAATGTTTGGGGTTCAAAAGGACCTTTAAAGGTCATTTCCACCTCTCTGGGCAACCTGTTCCAGTGTTTCACCACCCTCATTGTAAAAAATACCTTCCTTCTGCCAAATCTATCCTCTTAATTTTAAACCATCACCCTTTGTCCTGTCACTACAGGCCCTGCTAAAATGGTGACC
This sequence comes from Eurystomus gularis, assembly GCA_013400335.1. Lineage (NCBI taxonomy): Eukaryota > Metazoa > Chordata > Aves > Coraciiformes > Coraciidae > Eurystomus > Eurystomus gularis. The sequence goes on along the minus strand of VZZY01011732.1, from coordinate 28,069 downwards.
ACTTCCCCATGCTAACTGACTTAATGACAGCTTGTAAATAATCCATCTCTGTGTGCTTTGCTGTACACCTCCTCCGCGCTTTGAACAGCGTGGTCACACTTCACTGGAGCTGCTTTGGCACATCTCTGTACGGCAGTATCATAGTGCTACAAATGGCTGTAAACAAAGACATTCCTAGCTGAATACTGTCTTTTAGAGGATTTCTATTTTTTCTGTGCAAGCTTCAGTACACCACTGTATTACTTACCTGCATTCAGGAGGCAGGAGCCCCCCTGAGCCTATGGGATTGCATGCTTTGCATGCTGCTGGGAAGGTGGTAGGTTTTAGTGGAGGACCTCACTTAAAAATGACAGAAGAATCTGTGTGAATGCTGGTTGTTTACTGATGAATGGGGAAGTTGCATGGATTACCATATGTTAAGTAGAACAGGAGCTGAAGGTCAGAGCCTCTTTGTATGCAACACATCCAACAGATGAGGTTCCTTGTTCACATTAACTCTCCAAACCCAAAATCGTAGTCATAAATCATGCCAGGATTTTGCCAAGTTTTATTTGTAAGCCCCTGCAGTGTTGGTGGAATATGCTGCATTGCTCCCTGCTCTTTCTTTGGTTGTTGAGTCCATATAAAGGAGCCAGGCCCTTCATGGCAGCAAGAAATTCAGCCAATGCCCTCAGCTGGCATTTCCACACCCACTGTTCCTCCTTGTCTTCCAAATACAAGCTGGAAAGACTCGGTTTCTTTTGGCAATAGGCTGCATGCTAGCTTCCCAAGAGGAATGGTAGCAGATTTGCTGCTTGAGAAATTTAGAAACACTGAAATTAGCAGAGGAATATGGTAAGGAAGAGAAGATGGGATAAGTACAGATGCCTACCTGTAAAATTAGTAACTTTTGCTTGGACAGGTTGTTTCCAAGCTGCCAATGGAAAGAAGAGTGACTTGGGTGGGGAACAGCAGAGCAGTGACACCTATTGACAAAAGCTTTCCAACAGCCATCTCAGTTTTATTCCGTTTGTGGACATCTGAGCACTGTTCAGAGGACATGTGGACCCCTTCACAGCCAAGTGTAGCCTGCTTGCAGTTGACCTGCTTTTCTTAGTTACTTTTCACACAGCATTTAGAACCATCCTGTGGGATCTGCAAAACAGAGGTTTGCAGCCATTGCTTTAGTAGCAGATGTAGCCAAGCTCCGTAGTTCCCATTTGGCTGGGAGGTGTCTAGCACAGGGTCATCCAGCCCAAGTCCCTTCATCCCCCAGCTCCCTTGGCTTTCTGGGAACCAAGCTGCACCAAAAGCACAGCCCTAGTAATACCTCAGAATAGTTCGGTCTGTCATGCCATGGACGGGGCAACCCCAGGAAGGCAGAAGTGCCACAAGCTTGTTCAAGCAGCTTCTTTTCACTGTGTTGCAGTGGGATACACTGCAAAACATCCAGGTTATAGTTTTAAGTCTGCACTGTTGGCTTCCTCTGATCTCTGCAGGAGGAGAATAAGTTAAAGGCATTTCTCCCTTTTTAACCATTCTGCTGTTCCTGTCAAATATATTTTCCTTCTTTCAGGCAAACCACACTGCCTCTCCCAGTCTGTACTCCACATCCTCCTCCTTCCCCAATGTTTTTCTTCTTCTGTATCATCTGTATGAATTTCTGACATCCAGCTTATAGTACTAGGTTGTCTTCAGCTTTCAGTCTTCCCCTGGGGCAGAGGCACAGCCAGCCTTATAGATGAAAGGATCTGGATCCATAACATGCTCAGTCTCCCTAAGAGCAAATAAAATGTGAACAATGTTGGGGTGATGCTGGCACACTTGCTATGAGCACAGGCAGAGCCCACAACACCACCCGCACTGCTTGGGCACAGACAGATATTGCAATCCAGTCTGAGGATAACCTAAACTGGGATTTGTGTCATAACATATTTCATGTTAAGTGAGCAAAAACAGCAAGACAAGGAACTCATGCTGGGGCAGCTGTGGATAAAAGCAGTTGTGACTGCTACCTGGTTTTATTGCAAGGGCAGGGGTAAGTGAAAATAAGGACAATCAGGATGCAAGGGGAAAGACTTAGATCAGGTGCAAAGACATTATCACAGTGTTTGTCTGTTGCAGAAAAATTGAAGTTCTGTGTTATTAAGGAAAAAGACATTTCTCAAGAAAAAGATGTTATGGTATTGTTTTTAATCAAGTAAAGCACCACAAAGGATTATTTTCCTAGATCCCCTGATAGTGCTTTGTTCACTCATGATACAGTAACAACTGCCAGTGAATATATATGGAGCAGGGACTTGAAAACTGGAGAGTGAGAATGGAAGTCAGTACTTGGGATATCCATATAGGAAAGCTGCTGCTGCCAGATCGCAGCTTCAGTTCCAGACTACATCTTTGCTCTTGACTTCTTCCTATATGCCTCACGAGCAGAAGGATCATCCCAGTGCTATGAAAATGGGTATTGCGTTTTGCAAGTGGATCCTATTTTCTCCAGTTCCCTAGTGCAGCAGGTTGGAAATTCTGCATTGTTTTTTAAAATCAATTTATTTAATCTTGTGTTTCAATGAACACAGTAAGAAAATCCAGCTATTTGTGAACCTATATATCTGCTCTGTGATAACATTTATTTTTCTTTCCTTGACTCCACCCATCTTCAGTGCCTGGCAGGCCTTTGTATTTCTAAAATTGTAACAGCTTCCTGAAATTTTCTGAGCAGAATCAGAAAAACATGTCAGGTAGTTGGAGAGCAGTTGGAGCATGGATAAGACAGATTATCATCTTCAGATTTATTATTTCCCAAACTCTTAGTGAAGCGCCGTTGTGCATCACTGAGTGTTATTAAAGACCAGTTCTTCATTTGGGAGAAAACCTGTGTTAACCCACTGAACGAGGAGATTTTCATCACTCTTATGGTTCCCACCTGCTCAACACAGAATCTTATTCCATTTGCTCGGTTTGGTTGTTCTGATTTTAAATAGGAACCGAAGTCTTTGTGCAGTTTTGTGGATGAAAGAACTCTGTTGTGAACTAGATACCACTGTATTAATGCATTTTCCTTATCCTAGAGGCTCTGAAGCCTGTATTTCATTTCACAAACTCTCTCAGGCAATTAAAGGTGCAAAGTCTTCATCAGCCTTTGTAACGCTTCTGATGAAGTGAAAGACATTATAAAATAATGGGGTTTTAAAAGTGCTAGTCTGACTGGGCCCTTGTGCTGCACTCACCAGCTCATATTTCTCATATTACTAAATTTAGGACTGAGACCTCAGAAGGGTGCTGGGTAGAGACTGAGGCAGAAAGACCACATCCCCGATTTCCAGCAACTGGACAGTAGGAGCACTGAGCCTCTGCCTTCTCCTGGCCACCTTCTCCTATTTACTTACTGCTAGTGTCATGTACTCTTTGCTAGGGGAAAAAAGCAACACAAAAATGAGTGCTCTGACCTGAGCAGCAGTGCTAGCCGAATGGGTTCACCAGAATGAAGCGCAGAGTGTCCCAGCTGCTTTTTCTTCCAGGGAGGAGCCTCTTCCCAAGGCACATCCAGCACTCATCCCTGAGAAGCTGCTCTAAGCTACACAGAAATACAGCTCACTTCCTCTGAATTGCACCCATTTAAATGTCTTCACCGATAAAGGATGACTTGCAAGAAAGTGAAATGGGAAAGCCAACTATCATACAACTTTGCCTTAGACTATGTGTGGTACTCTTTACTGTGTGGTTAACAGACAACATTTAATTATTTCAGGCTCGTCGTTCCCAATAAGGGCTATTCGTCATTAGACCAGAGCCCAGATGAAAAGCCGCTGGTAGCCCTGGATACGGACAGGTATGCAACGTGTTAATAAGATGGTATACATTACGGTGCAAGAGAGTTTTCATGCCAGAGCACTGAAGCTAACTCCTGCTGAAACCACTCCTGCAGGCAGCTCACACTCTTCCTCACTGTGCCCTTTGGCATATGCCGTAACTGGTCTCTGTGTGTGAACAAGGAGGAAGAGACGTGAGTAAAGAGCACTGTCATGGAAAGATCTGAGGGTCACACATGAAAGTTGCTCTTCAGTGTCTTCAGTGACTTCTCTACGCCTCAAGGACAGCTTCATGGCATGAGTAGATAGGGCTAACTGAGGAATACAGGTCTTGCTAACTATTTCTTTCTTTGCTATATCTTGTTCTTCCCTGCAGTGATGATGACTTTGACATGTCCAGGTATTCATCCTCAGGATACTCATCAGCTGAGGTGAGTTATACTCTCTCCTGCCATCCTTGCCATGCATGCTGATAGTAGAGCAGCCAGAAATGGCTGGGTGGCCAATGGCTACACAACATATTTACCCGTGGGGTAGACCCTGTCAGTCTGGAAGGGGCCATGGCAGAAACTGTGTTATGTTTCCTTCTTCCCTGGTGATCCACTTGACTCCATCCCCTCACTGCTGCGGCACAGAAATCTGCCCTTCAGCTGTTTTCACAGCTACCTTTGGCTTCATTCAAGCTTTTCCTAGTTCTGCCTAGTCCTGCAGTGTTGGCCCCTGTGGGGCAAAAGCATCAACTTGTCTGTCATTCCAGCTCAGCAACCATATGCTTGCCAAGGACACAAATAAAGGATCTGAGGGTGTGCTGGGATTTCCAGTTCTTGGGGTGGTCAGAGTCGCCCAGTAGTTGTTTACTAGGGGCAAGCAAAAATTCCAGGGAGAACTTGCAGATATGAACTCTTGCCCTTTCAAAGAGAAAAGGCAGGAAGCTCAAGCTTCTTAATCCTTCTGCATTGTTTCTGAATATATTCCCAAGCTCCCTCCTGATTTAGCTCTGCCTCTGGCTACTGCCTTCTCTCTGAGATCTGATTTTACATCCAGGGTGCTGAGCAGCCATTCTGCACACAAGCTGCTGGGAACTCTTCCCCCTTGTATCCCTTCCTTGGGCAAAATACATCTGAAACACAGAGAAATGGCCAAGAGCAGGGAGCAGATCAAATGATCTGTGCTATCACTGGCCCTGATGAAGTGTTGACCCAGATCTGGTTAGACAGTTCTTGGATATGAAATTACAAAGAGCCAAGAGGCTTTACCACCTTTCAACTGCTACAGCATGCTGCAGACTGAGAGGAGGAACTGCCCTGCTGAAAGTTGGTTTATTAACATTATTATTACATTACTTTAAATGAGGACAAGATTATTCCACAATAAAATTGTGTATGATGCAATCATTTTGTTTGGAAAAGACTTTTAAGACATTTAAGCCCACTCGTTTACCAACTTGATACTCTGAAATATCTCTCTATAGATATTCTATATATTCTAGAAGACAGAACAGAAGGCAGACCTGTGGTCAAAAACTGAGACTCTTGCATTTGTGGGGCATCTGCTAATGATGAGGAAATATATTCCAGAATAAGGGACCTCCTTCATCTTCTGATCATCAGAAGTCTCAAGTGTTTGACTGTTTGTCTCTTTGTCTGTAGCAGATCAACCAAGACTTGAACATCCAGCTGCTAAAGGATGGGTACCGGTTAGATGAGATCCCCGATGATGAAGACCTTGACCTAATCCCCCCTAAATCGGTCAACCCTACCTGCATGTGTTGCCAAGCCACCTCCTCCACCGCCTGTCACATCCAGTAGTGAGGCCGGCAGGCTGTGATCAGTGCTTTCCACTATAACTGTAAAACTTAACAGCCATTGCTTCCTCCTATGGTAGGACGTGCACCTCTTTGTGTTCATGGAGCCAGGAGAAACCAAAAAATTCATTTTATGATTGATTGATAAGTTATTTTAAACTGTGGTTAAACAAAAGAGAAGTTGCTCAAAGAGCCAGACAGTGCCTGGCAGAACTGACTGGTCTCAAGAGCGAATGCAGAGGCGTCCAGAGATACCTCCTTGGTTTGTGTAGGCACTGGGGATATTTTGTAAAGTGTCTGTTCCACAATGTGAAGGTCAGATGGGGCTGCAGGTAATTATGCCCACCAAAACCAATGCATCCGCAAGATCAGGGGTGAGTCTGAGGTGTCGGGGGTTTTACCAGTGAGAGGAGGTCAGTTCTTAATTCATTCACTAAACTTCTTTCATTTGCATAACCAAAATGATACTGAACTGGGGCACAAGAGTGGGAACAGAGCAGGGCATCCCTTTGTATGGCAAGGCTAGCCAGGACTAGCATGACACAATTCATTCACTTGAGAAAAGGACAAATAGGTGTCATTTCACTGTCAGTACTAACTACGGCTGTCGTGTCACATACCCAATGCAATCTACCCTTAGCTGCACGTTAAATTATCACCAAACACATCATATTTGATCTGCATTCCATCCATGATCTTCAGGGATTCGATCCTTGCCCAGGAATACCAAACTCCTGACTTCGGTCCGCTTACGTATACTGACTTCAGCCTATACTTAATTCCCAAGAGGCCCATCTGCTTCCAAAAATCTTAAACTTTTTTCACCTAAGAAAAAATAAGTTCTGCATGAGATAAGACTAGAGCTATACAATCTGAAGGTCAGTGCTGGAAAAGCTAGTTGAAAGCACATTTTTACAGTGCTTAGCTGCTGATATTCTCTTTATACTACATCTCTTGGTGCCTGTGGATGAGATCTGTTAATGCTGAAGTCATCTGTGTGACGGTGTCAGACTTTAGGGGAGTTTTCAGCAACAGCAGGATAATGAACAGATTCAGCTGAAAAAAAAACATGAGAGGAAACTACTGTTTATCCCATCTCTGCCCGCTTGTGAACCAGGTTTGTTCTGTGTTAGAACTGTCCCATGTCAGGAGCAATTGTGTTTCTCTGGTGCTGGAACAGTCAGGAAACCTGGTGTTACTTTAGGTTGGTGGGCTGAATTGCCAGTTCATCAGCAGATTGTTTTGAAGGCAAATGCAGTTCTGGAATTAGGAAACATGTTCTCACTGGCTGGTCTTAACACTGCTGGCTTCAGCATATGCGGGGTTCAGGTGAGGGATGGGCTGGCATTTTTCTCAGCATTGAAATCTTTTGCCACAGGCACAACTGTGTGTTCTTCTGCCCTGTCAGGAGAAGGGACTATCTGCCTTGGATCATCATTTGCTTTATAGCCTGGGGAAGGGGAAAAACAAGGGCAATTCTGAGCTTCCCATCAGAATTCCTGATTCACCAGGCAAATCCTGAGCTACACCACAACCTGAGTCTTTAAGAAGTCCTCTTTCTTTGTGATTAGGAGAAGATATATTTAACATCCTGCGGTTTCACTCTGTGGAGTGCAAAGCAGAATACCAACCACAGCATGAGCAAAAGAGTAGGCACACAATATTAGTTGGCTTTATAATTCACTAGCTGGTATGGGCAACTGTTGAAGCTCTGTTTGCCCCCCCTCCCTAAAACAGTGCGCTGCCACCCTGGCTCTAGGCCACAGAAAGAGGATCCAGTGGTGTTTACTGAGCATCCCTGCCTCCTGGTGCAGAAGTGCTGCTTAACTTGCCAGCTCCTCCTTGAGTATTCCTCAAGTGAATTCCTCTTCCTTCCTCACTACCTGGTAATGCCGGCAGAGAATATTTCCAAAATGTTTCTAAAGAACCACAAAGCATCAGTTTTCCAGTTCTTCACTTCTTTCTTCATGTGCCTGCTTTCCTCTCCACTGCTAGCTCAGGCTGAGGTTAGCAAGTTGTCTAGAGGTGAGGGAAGAGCTCTAACAAGGCTGTGTAAAGAGAAAAGATAAAAAGGAAAAACATTCCTTAAGGGGAATGCAGCCAAAACCTAACAGAAACACCATGGTCAAACGAGATCCTACAGGGCATGACTGAGTCTCAATCTTCACTCTTCTAAAGTGGGACTTTGCAGTTGGGCACTGGTACCATTCAACATCTTCATTGCATTTGTCTTCCTGGGTCAGTCTCTGTGCCTTCCAGACAGGCTACACACACTCAGCCCTTGCTCAGGAGCTCGGAGAATTTCAGTGTGCCTGCCAGCGCAACAGGCCACCTGTTTACATGAGTCCAACATAGAGGACCACAGGTCTCCATCATGCTTCCATCATGTTCAGTCTAAGACAGAATGAGTCTTGCTGACACTGTATCTCCCAGGGTTAACACCTCCCCTCTAAAGGACAGACCTTCACTGATAATCAGTACCCCATGGCACCTCAGCACAGTCTTTTTGTTGCCCGTATTGCTGGTTTTGTGCCTGAGGGCATTCCTCAACCCTGCAGCCCTACAACTGCCCTCAGCCCTTTGCATTGTGTGATATTCATCTGCTTCTAGCACAAGCCTTTAAGGAGGTATGGACTTGAATTTAAATGTTACACCCAGTGCTTCCTCCAAATACAGAGCGAAGCACAACCCGGGTGTTTCTACCTGATTCGGCATGACAGTACAGGACCATAAAATGGCAATTTTTTGGCTTCTCCTCTCTATGCTTTGTGTTCATATATTTTATTAGGGGAATAAAGTAGAAAGGGTGGGGAAAAGTAGTTACCTGTGTAGGGTCGTTATCAGGAAAGGCTGAGTGGATTAAGGCAATGCACATGTGGCTATCATAGAAAATTGAACACTAATCCCTCTGAACTGCAGCTCCTTAAACAGGTTATGACCATGTGGCTTGTTTGTTGGCTCATTACAGAATATGGTGGACAGCCTGTCAGTATATATTAACTGCGAATTGGGCTGGCTGTCCTCTCTGGTCTCATGTTCAGACCTTTGCCTCAGCCAGAAGGTTTTCCTTGTGCCCTCATTGGAGGTTACACTGTGGTGACTTTGCAGGAAGGTATATAGATACATGGCTATTCAGGCGCTGGTCTCCTTAGACCAGCCTCTGCCACCAAGGCCTGGAGAAGGCAAAAACAAGGAGCACGAACTCTAACTCTCTGTCGCAGCATTATAAAGCCCTAAAATCTGCAGAGCTACTGGGCACTCTCCTAAATGCAGATTGCCTGCAAGAAAGCAAATTGTTCCTTGTTCCAGCCTTTGCACCAAACCAGATGGTCTTCTCATGCCCCATTTTCAATCCAAAGTTGTACAGAATACCAAGGCAAAGAGCACCATGGAGTATGAAAGGCTGTTTTGCTATCCATCTAAATTATCATGCAAATAGGATTTAAGAATATTAATGCTGGTGCCCCACAAAGGAATTCGCATTTGATGCCTCCTAAAGCCACACTGGCTTTCTGTTAAGATTTTTGTAATTTTGGTCACCAAATTACCTGAGTTTAAGCAAGTCCTTTCCTTTTATCAGATGTTAATTTTGCCCTTTAATATGAGCTGTGTTTGAACTCCAGGGTGTCTCTGCACTCAACTCTATCTCTCTGGTCTGCAAACTCCCTGTTTCCAGATGTCTGTGTGAGGAGAAACATGCTCCTAGCATTGTGGAAGGTCTTTAGATAGTATGGTCTAGTCTGGTTGCTGGTTGGCTGAAAGGAGGCTGATGTCCAGGTGACCATCCCAAAGGCTCATTTGATGTATGTCCTCGGGTTGGCCTGCAAGCTGTACAACATCATGAAAGAGGCTTGAAAAGTACAGTGCCCTGTGTGTGACTCAACAGAAACATGAAGATGCTTTTGAAGAAAGGAAGGACCCAGCTGGGCACCAGATGGAACAACAGGAAAAGGAAAACAAGCAGTAAATAGCAAGGTTGCCAAGAGCTATCTTGGCCTAGCACAGATCCCATTTGTCCAATTTAATCTATCTCAGTGCAGTGCTGATCCTAGCAGGGAGCAAAGCTCGCTTTCAGATGCACACACCAGAGATACCGTGTCCCTGGGCTAGTACCACAGCCAAACACACTGTGGAGAGTGTGCTGGACTGTTAGAGCATGGAAGTGAAATCCGGGGTCCCTTGCTGCTGTTGGTGCATGGTGCACGTTTGCTCTAACATCAGGCAAGTCACATCCCCTCTTGATGTCCATTCCCTTCTGCAGCATAGGGGAGAAACCTGCCTTCCCAAGATGCTACCACCACCCTGATGGCAACCCATAGATGTTGCCAAGTGTGTGACAGGCACCGTTGATAGCATATGTCCACAAGCAAGATGCCAAAAGCATGCTATAGAAATTTTGCAGATATTTTCAAAGTACTGCTCTGCTTTCCTGCTATTTACCAGCTTCTGATGTTGCTTGCAAGTGCCAGAAGGCTGCATGGTGGAGGTTAGTAGAAAGATTATACAGCTTTTGGGGAAGATGATTGGAAAGGATGTGTTTCCCAGTTATTTGGCAGCTGGCTCTCACACAACTGGCTTCTTAATCTGCATGCTGCCTCAGGGAACATGTAAGAGGGTTTGGTGGCCCAACAGCCCCATCATCCTTTGCTAGTAGAATTAAGGAACTTAGGAGTCAAGTGGGATAGCAAGTGCTAATGAGAGGGAAGAGAGCTTTGAAGGGCTCATTTGGGATATTCTCACAGCAGTTTCATGCTCTTATGTTTAGCATCCATATAATCATCTGAGGGTATCAACTGGAAGTTTTGCCTAGGCTCTTCCTTTACTTTTGCATTCTCCCTTCAAGCTCAAGTATGAGTGTGTTGGTTTAGTAAGAGCTGTGGCTGCGGGGTAGCTGAGCCGCGTGGCCGCGCCTCTCCCCACCCCCTCCCTCTGCCGC
>VZZY01011728.1:0-11465 GCA_013400335.1 Eurystomus gularis | reverse complement strand
CATGGCCGCCGGCCCCGGCCCGAGCGGCTCCCGGTGTCTGCCCACCGCTCCTCCCGCCCCTCCACTCGGCGCGTTTCTCCTCTTCCGTGGGGCGGTACCGGCGCCGCCTGGGCCGCGCCCCTGGCCCGCGCCCACTGCTCTGCCCCTCGTGGTCTCCGAGGTAAACCAGCGTTTTCGGGCAGGACGCGGTCTCGCGTGGTGCTGCAGCCGCCGTTCGGCAAAGGAGATGACGTCCAGAGTTGTGGTGGAGCTGAGCCAGGGCAGGCTGTCAGCCGGGCCCTGCAAGGACCGTCCCTGCAGGGTTTCAGGGGATATTTTATACGGTTGTTGAATCGGTCAGCGCTAAAATATGGCCTTGCTGGTGTTAATCATCATTTTATTTAGCTAAGGGTGAAACTCCTGAACATCTACGCGTGCCTGTAATGTATCCGTATATACATAAAGTGCTTTCCTTAATTTTCTGCCGTATAATTTCCTTAGAGCGCAATTCTTCTGGTGCTTTCAGTTCAGAGCATTTAAATACCTCTCAAATATACACAAAACCGTATAGTGCCGTGCACGTGTACAGACAGTGTATCATTTTGTGAAAAGATTAATTCAGGTCTCTGATGAAGGGTCGCAGCTTCAGCTGCCACAGTGGCTGCTGTTTGGATAAGGGTGAAACTATAGCTAAACAAATTTAGGATGATAATGACTAGAAAGAATGCCTTTCTGGCTTGGAGTTCCCTCACATCCATGGTTTGTTCTGCCTGAGAAGTTTTGCTTTCCAAGTACAAAACAGACTCAGCACTGATTAATCGATTAGCACACAGAATAAGTTAATGCTACCAAAAAGAAATACATCCCACGTGTTTTCCATAACATCACAAAGTCTACCTGCATGGAGCATCTTGCAGGATTAAATAGCAATGAACATGATTTTTGTTACTGCTGGCAGCAAGTACTCCCTCTTTTGGAGAGAGGGTGAGGATTTTAGTATATTGTTTATACAAACTTAATTATTCAAACAGCAATTTAGGGAGGAGAGGATGGACCTGAAGGGAGTTGAAACCTGATTTTTTTTTTCCCCTTATTGACTGCGAGAAAATAATCAACTGTATCTTAAATTGTATTTCTTTCTTTGCCTCTGTACCCCTGACTCAAACGAGTTCTGATCCCATGTGAGTGCCGAGGAACGCGTTTGGTCAGCTTGGTTATTGGTTTAAATACAAGGGCATTCTTCACCGTCCAGCAAGTAGAAATACTTGTTTCTCTAATGACTAAACATATTGGTATATGTGGAATACACTTTTATTCTTTTTCCAAAAAAGCCACACTCTCACTGTGCAGAAGAAACAAGCTGTCTGTACCTTAGCTGGAATTTCAGTAACTTCCTATTAAATTTGGACAGGAAAAAACCCAAGACTTTTTATAAAATTAGCTCCCTTTGATCTCCTGGTTTCACCTTCTCTCTCTTTTCCTGTTCATAGAGCATCAGCACTGTTCTGGGCACAACGTGCTCAGGAATTCTGTTGACTTCTCTTTCTGTTTTATGTGGCTACATGAAGACCTACATTACTTCATACTTTCACTTTTCCTGCTCAGAGCTCTATTTGTTTTGATTGAGTTTGTATCCACTTGTTGATCTTACTAGGCCTGTATTTATCCATCCAACCATATGCAGCTGTCCCGATGTGTTTCCCTGGCTATTTTTCTCCTAGAGTTACCAATTCTTGCTTCCAAGGCTGCTCTCGAATCCTTGAGAACCTTGAGTTCATAGCTTTTAGGTAGTTCTTTAGTGGTTCTCTTAGGTAGTTCGTAGCTCTTTGGTAGAGCAGCCTCCAGCAGCTGGTACAAGGAAGTGCAGGGAGAGTGTGGGGCTGCAGGAACCCTGGTTTGGGGGGGCTCAGGTTGGTGCTGTTAGTTTCACTGTTACCTATCCTACCTTGGGTTTACGGCCAAGGGTAGATGGAACCACACCTCTCACCCCTTGGGTTCCTTGGTGTGCTAGGCAAACGTGAGGCACTCCAGCACACAGGCTCCTTACAAAATGCTGTTGTAGCTGATCTCAATAAATAAATAGTCTTTGGGAGAAAAGATTGGCCTCTCCTGTTCTGATAGTCCAGAGGGCTTGCCAATCCCTAGCATGTATTAATTGTTTCAGCCTGGGAGGACTGGTATTTCCCAGAAGAGGGGATAACCATCACAAATGCTTAATGATTTCATGTTGGGTGTGGATTCAGCAGGATGGACACATAACTTTTAGGTAAAAGATATACAGAGACGCTGAAAATTCAGGTTAAAAGTATCTGACTCATCTTTTATGGGGTTGTGCTCTTGTCTGTCCCACCCACTTAGGTGAAGGTGACCGATACCAGAAGGGAGATTTATTTTTCCTGTTTGAACAGACAAGTGGCAGCCAAAATACTTTGTTCTTCCCATTACCAATAGGTGTTTTCACTACTTATTAATATTTCTTCCTCTCCTATAGCTATTTATATTTCTGTATCCAGGTCGCCCCCCCAGCCATCTGCCATGCCTTTTCAGAACTCTTTAGTCCTGGCTTTCCTTTGCTCTTTAAGCCCTGGCAAATCACTCGCACCTTTGTGAATTGCATTGCCCATAACGAAACAGAGATCCTTGCCTATGAGCAAGGTATCATTTATACAGTAGCTTGGGATTTAGAGGTATTACTAAAGCATGGCATGCGGATATTAGAGGAAAATATCTATTAAGAGACAGCTACCGTTGCATCTGTGCATCTACTGTTCAGTTTTACATGGAAGTCATTTGCTTTTCAGAGTGCAAAAAAATGGATTTGGCCAACCATGGACTTATTCTGCTGCAGCAACTAAATGCTCAGAGAGAGTTCGGTTTCCTGTGTGACTGCACGGTTGCCATTGGTGATGTCTACTTCAAGGCACACAAATCGGTCCTTGCTTCTTTCTCCAACTACTTCAAGATGTTGTTTGTTCATCAAACCAGGTAACAATAAAAAGGTTCACTATTTAAGTCTTGTTCAGTTAACTAAGCTAAGGAGGTCTAACTACATTTTGAAACCTGAAAATGTCCTTTTTTGCTTCTTGCTATAACATAAGGAATATGGAATCCAGTCCTGTCTGCAAACTAGAATCTCACTTTGGGTGTGTTTAACTGTGATTCATTAACAATAATGTTATACTTTAGCACAAGTTCTTTATCCTTAAAAAAGTGTAGGATTCCTGGGATTGAAAATTTAAAGGATCCTGTCTTCAGTCTTTCATTTTCCTTCCTCTACTCACTATCCTCCACTCTCTCAGCACTGTTCTTGACATTTCCATAAGATATATGGAAATACGGACTTACAGAAGAGGTTTATATATTTCTTTTTTTTTACAGTTTACTGTCAGTTAAATAATCACTGGTTGGTTGCACTTTTTTCTTTTTCTTTTTTTTTTTTTTTTTTTGGTGAGCAGCCTTACATGGAGGGCACTGAAAAGATAATGAAAGCATAAGACTGTTTTAAAGATTTCCTGGTCTTCTCTTTTTCCCAATTATCTCAAAAAGTTTAAGTGGATGAAACTCTTTACTCTTTGGCTAAGAGTTCTTAGCCGAAAATAAACATCAAGGACAGAAGTGTATTTGCACTTTTGAGACAGGACTGCAGGCAGATGTATTAGTCTTGATGCTCCATCAAAAGCACAGTCACCTCTGGAAGACAGCATTGCAAAGTTTACTTTTGAGTAATATATCTGAATTGAGAAGCTATCAGAGAGAGAGGTCAAGAAGGGTGGTGCACCTCAAGAAATGGAAGAATTGGCTATCATTTCCTCCTCAGCTTGTTAGCCCACTGTGGTTAGAGTATTCAGAGCATTCAGCCTGCAGCACGCAGTCATGTCCATTTCTAGATTTATGTCTTTTTTTTAACATTTAATACAAGAGCTACAAATGACTCCTAAGAATTATTAGAATCCCAGATGCTCTCCTGTTAGCCAACTGGCCTAACCCAGATATTCCTGATTTTCTTTATTCTGTGAACCTTGCCCCTCTTTCTGCACAGAGATCCAGCTTGAGCTGGAGGAGTGGTGGGTGTTTCAGTCCAGAGTATCCTCAAGGTCATGCTCTCAGCTGTAGGATGGTGTTGGTTTCAGTCCTGTTAGGCTGAAGAGGGCATCACAGCCAAAGCATCTCCCCTTGTTGAGCGCTCTAACCAAGAGACTGTTAGGGTGCCCAGGCATACCACTGGTCCAGACTCCAGAAGCCTGGCCTTTGCAGGTTAGACATGCTCAGGCTACACCTGTTGCATCAGATCCTCAGGGGATTCACGCCCTGTCCTGCATGGTTCCTGCATCGTGATGCATTTCACACATGATATTCACACACAACATGATACTGCACATTTGCAGAACTGCAGCTGTAAACACTGGTAAAACATAGAAGCCAAATGGGCAAGTGCCAGAGGAATTTTAGGTGTTTTCAGGGTTGAGTATTGAGAAAAGTTTGATGGATTATGGATTTAGAGTCCAGTGCTAGCAGGTTTTAATTCAGCTACAGGTGTGTTTGAATCCAACCAAAAAAAGGGGAAGAATATCGTTGCTATTTACAAATCATACTCTCATGTGACAACAAATCTATAGCATAACAGCAATTCAGAAAGGCGTAGGTTGCAATGGGACAGCTTTGTCTTTCAAGCCAGTTACTTCCCTGAGGAAAAAAATGTTATCTTTCAAGTGGCCAGCAAGATTTGCTCTTTAAAGCATTTCTCTATATTTATTGCAGATTCTGTCTTTGGAATTTAAGTAGATGCTTCTGATTTTTACCAATGCTTGAATAACCTAGATCTGGTAAAAAATATTTTCCATACCTCTTATTGATCATTTTGTTTCACCTTTCAGTGAATGTGTCCGTTTGAAAGCGACTGACATACAGCCAGATATCTTCAGTTATCTCTTGCATTTGATGTACACTGGGAAGATGGCACCGCAACTCATTGACCCAGTTCGACTAGAACAAGGAATAAAGTTTCTGCATGCATATCCACTAATTCAAGAGGCCAGCCTTGCAAGTCAGGGAACTTTTTCTCACCCGGATCAAGTTTTTCCATTAGCATCTTCATTATATGGCATTCAGATTGCAGATCACCAGATAAGACATCCCACTAAGGTTACATCAGCGACTGACAAACTCGGGCGAGAACCAAGAGCACAGACATCACGGATGAACCAAGAGCAGGTTTCTGAAGGCTCACAGCTCTCCCAGTTAGCTACAACTCTGCCACAAGTGACCCGGACAAATATGTCCACTTCTGACCCATTGCCATCTTCTTTATCTCCAGAACTGGTATCTGCTGCTGGTAATAATTCACCTGCAGGAGAAGAGGCCAACATGGAAGCATCTTCTTCAGATGAACAGCCTGCCTCGCTCACAATAGCACATGTCAAGCCAAGCATTATGAAAAGGAACGGAAGCTTCCCAAAATACTATGCCTGCCACCTCTGCGGTCGTCGGTTCAATTTACGAAGTAGTTTGCGTGAGCACCTGCAGATCCACACAGGAGTTCCCTTCGCGTCTAGCCAGCAGGGAGAAAGTAATATTTCTTTGTCTCTCTGTAACAACACAGCTGATAAAGATGCTGTGGAAGTGCCTGAAGCAGGGATGATTAGTGACAGCGAGCTGCAGCAGATCTCAGACTCCCCAATAATTGATGGGCAGCAGCAGTCAGAGACACCACCCCCCTCCGATATTGCAGACATAGACAACTTGGAGCAGGCAGATCAAGAGAGGGAAGTAAAAAGACGGAAATATGAATGTTCCATCTGTGGTCGCAAATTTATTCAGAAAAGCCACTGGAGGGAGCACATGTACATACACACTGGCAAGCCCTTCAAGTGCAGCACTTGTGACAAAAGCTTTTGTAGGGCTAACCAGGCTGCCAGACACGTGTGCCTAAACCAGAGCATGGACACATACACGATGGTGGACAAACAGACTCTGGAACTCTGTACTTTTGAGGAAGGCAGTCAAATGGACAACATGCTAGTACAGACCAACAAGCCCTACAAATGTAACTTGTGTGACAAAACGTTTTCAACTCCCAATGAAGTAGTCAAACATTCGTGCCAAAATCAAAACTCTGTCTTTACATTAGAAGAAGATCGCTCCATTCTGCTAGGTGGTGGGGACACAGAAGCCACAGAGACTGATAATGCAGTGTTAGCCTCCATCAAAAAGGAGCAGGAAGCAGTGTTGTTAGACTGAATGTGAAACCTATATCAATTTTTTAAAAGTTTCTTTACTCATTTTTTATTAAATCAATTTTTTCTTCCTTCCACCTCTTACCTCACTTACCCCTGCCATCTTTTCCACCAGTCTCCTTCCCACTCTTGGTCTTCAGCAACCAGAACTGTACTGGCACATTAGGAAATTGGACTTTGCCTCTCCCACCAAAACAAACAAAAAGCTCTTGCATCAAACCACAACATAATTGATTTTAATACAAAGCAACATGTGAAAAAATAATCCAGCTAACTATGTTGATAGTATTAGTCAATCCAAATTTAATAGGATTTTAAAAAAATTAGATTGCTTGGAAGTGTATTTAGATACAATGATGAGTGTAATAAGAAACAGAGTATCAGTTTGGTACGCAAAGAATATATATATATATATATATATATATAAGTTTCCCTGGTAAAAGGCATTTCGAGAAGATCTGGCAAGTTATAAACACAATGCTTTTTAGAAGTCCACATGCAAGCTGATGAAGGTTATAACTTAAAACCCTCAGAACTTTTCTCAGTGAATGCATAAATCTCTGTTCATTGAGTTAAAATGAGCTGAGGGTGTTAGGTGTCTTTTAGNGATTTATATATATATATATATATATATAAAGTGTTTGTGTGTATATTTGGTACAGGTAAATAAATGCACACATCTTTTAAAGTAACTGGCCACTTACACTCAGTTTCAGCCCAGAAAGTCTTTTAGTTGTTTGACAGAACTAGTCATTGCACAGGTTTTTTTAAAATCAAATTTAAAACATCCTGAGCTGTGTGCATTTTTATTGGCCTGTTGAAGAGAAGCTAATAGGTAAGTGTTGTCACCCAAGCTACAAAGGAAACTAGAGAAGTGACATACTGGTGAGCACTGCGCCATCATTAGTGCAGCATGCGCATGTGTTGTTAGCTATAGGTTTGAGTCATTCTGGATGAAAGGAGAGAGAAAAGCTTTATTGCCTTACTCAGGCAAGGAATGCCCGTTATTTAATTTGATCTAATGGCCGTGAGTTAAGATGAAGAAAAAGTGGTGCAGGGACGTTCTAGCAACAGGGGATCATGGTTGTTTCAAAGTGAATCTGTAGTGCTGGCTGGCAAATTCTGCTCTGTGAGAGTCCCATTATTTTCAAAGCCAAGACAAAGTCTTCAAAAACTGTAAGGGTGGATTCTGTAGTCTTAGTTACTGCTGATGGCAGCGCTGCATCTTTGTGTTAAAAATCAACTTGTTGATTCTTACTGTTTTATATAGATGCCCAGATTTTTTGCTGGTAGCCTAAAACCTAAACTGACAGCAGCAGTGAAGCCCACCGAGCAATACTGCACCAACAGGAGGTGTAAGTGGACAGAATAAGTGCCCCATCGTAAATGGAGACAGTGTGTGTTTTGGGGGGAGGGGCGGGAGAGGGCAAGTCACAAACCACAGCTCTTCTCTGTGTATACGTTTAAACTGAGTATCATCTTTTTGTGTATAGTTAAGTTCTCAGATTTGTAAGCTTTTATACATCATTTCATTGAATAAAAACTGAATTAAATGGGATATGATTTATTGAGTTCAAGGTGAAAGGTTGTTGGTTTTCAGTCTTCCTCAGAGAACTCTTACTGAATTGTTTTAAAAGCCAAGCGATATATTCTGTTTTTCAGACTAAAGCCTCTGTCATACAGATGAACAAATAGCTTACTAAAGCTTTAAATGGTGGATTTAGCACAAAAAGTCACTACATACTAGTTTTTTCCAGTTTATTATAATGTGACAATTATTGTAAAGTTTATTGTAAGTGGTATTGAGTTTGTTTTATCTCTTGTATTAGAGTAATAGATTTTAAATCAATTGATTTTACTGCAAAGTATAAAAGTGTTTTGAGGTTAAAAAAAAAACATTTTACAGAATTATTTTAGCGTTGCCCATTTTGAAACTTTTGGGGGATCTTCATCTACCAATATAATTTATTTGAATGTGTTTTTTATTTCATCTCAGTCTGAAATGCTCTCAGAGTAGGAAACCAGAAGAATAAATTTTTCCTAATTCAGGGTAAAGTCAGCTTTCACGGTAGCTGTGGTTTAGGGGATAGTCTCAAGTTCATTTTCAAAATGACTACAGCTGCTAAAGGTGCTGCCGCCTCAGCTATTAGTTACTGCTTAGTCAGATGCTCTTTTTTTCCAGAGCTCCAGCTCTGCTCCAGTGCAGGGTACAGCAGTTTAGCTCAACTCCCCAGGTGGCTGGTTGTATCAGAAGGGTACACACGGCCACACCATTTTTGGTGAGATGTTCAGCAGCCCCAGGTCCCTACCTTATTCCTGCTCTCACCTCTCTTTCTCCACTGCTTGGAGAACATGATGTTTGTTCAGTTACATGCTGAATGGGCTCAAGTGAACTGATTCCACTGAAAAACACCCAATCTTAAAAAAATCCTATTTTTCTGTCAAATCTGTTCCATATTTTAGCCGTGCGGGGGACTCACAGATTGTGCTAGGGCAGAAATGAGCAGGGGGGAAGCTTAACAAAGCCAGTGTTGCTGCTGGCAACATCTAGGGTGAAGAAGGTGGGAAGCAGTGACTCCCACTCGGGCAGGTCCCTCTGATGGGCAGTGTGGCCTTGCAAGCCAGTGTACTGCCCAGAAAGAAGGGGCTGGAAACAAGCAGCTGGAAAAGAAGTTGGATGTGACAGCACTGCTGCTTCAAGAAACAGCAGAGATACTTTCACCTGTTCATATTTATTCTTAAGAAATAACACTGTCAGGGAAAGAGAAAAAAAAAATCACAATAAAGAGATTATTTTTATATGTGTTCAGCTATGATAATGATTTATTTTAAACACCCTTTATTGTCTGATGCTCCATAATGATGTTCTAAGTCATTGCCTCTCACTGCTCGAGCAGTTTTGTTCCTCTGCAATGAATTAGGAGCAGTATATTCTGGTTATTAACAGCTGCATCAAGAATTCAAGTAATTACAGCACAGCTACAGTTTTCTTCAAGCTTCTTTGTTACATCCCATCTGAATTATTATTACAGTTAGAGATAACATCAGGTTTTATTGTTCAACTTTTGACTCAGAAATTTGTGACCAAGTTGCTCATTACTCATTCAGTCTGCTCACCTGCTGAAGTTGTGAATTTTCTACCAAATGAAAGAAGATAACTGCAGGAACTACTGAATAACCGCTGAAAATCCACCATCATTCAAGGCTGTGGGCTGGACCCTCAGCCCCAGTGTATTTCCTAAGGAGTAACTTCAAAGTTAATTTTCTGGGCATGTCACTTGAAAAGATACCACTGCCTTGACTTTGGAAGCACCAAACACCTACAAATGTCCTGTTCAACAGAAAGAGCAGGCGATTATCACTTCTGAAAATGAGGTTTGCAGTCCTCTGCAATCAGTATTTTCCATCTGCTTTGTATCAAGTATCTTCCTGGTCACTGGTCTGATAATCATTCTGCTTCTGCAGTGGGAAAATTTATTAGAAGGTACTAGTGTTGCAAACATTGAATAGTTTAAACTGTGCTGCTCTTTACGCTGCAGGGCCTTAAGCTGCTATCTTGATGTTTAGAAAATGTGCTTCCTGTCTCTTCAGCTCCAAATCCCATACAATAATAGCTTCAGTCAAAAGGTGGCCAGTCACAAGAAAAGTCAATTTATTTGTTTGCTTTAAATAACTTCTTTGACTTTGCAGTATCTTTTACATTAATTAAAGGGAACCTGTTTAGATAAGAGCAGGTTCCGTGGTGCCCAATGGCATCACAATCCCTCGCAATTTTTTTTGCCCAATCCACTTAACAGCAGGATTACCTTTTTTAGGTACTTTGCCTTTTTGGAGGGTAAAACAGTTTTGTAGTTCTCTATGGCCCAAGCAATTGAAGACCAAATAGATTCATTCTTAACCAAGGTATTTTTCCTTTATTGTATTTTCATACCTTTTAATCTTAAGGTAAAACTAAGGGAGAGTTCATTTCAGAGTTCTGTCATTGACTGTTTATTGTTTCCTAAAAGTCACCAACTGTTTCCATGTGGTAAGATACTTCATAACTATGAGTGATTTGTAGTATTTAGACTACTTAAAGAAAACAAATTCCACTTAACAATCCTACTTCAACACTGTAAATATTACACTATTAGTTACAGCAGCACACCTTCATAATGAAATCTAGGTGCTATACTACCAGTGGTGATAAAGGCTGGCTGTTTAAAACGCCCAGCTGTTGTCCTGCCTGAGGCAGCGTGTTTCCATTTCTACAGCTCTTGTTTTGTTCATTTGGTTTTGTTTGTAAAAATGCCTGTTGTTCTCACAGGATAATGAAATCCCACGCATACCAAAACCAAAACACAATGCAGGAAATGGGAAGAAGTCTTCTGCAGCACACTTCATATTAATGTGTATTTGCCAAATGATCCATGATCGTCTCGAAGTAAGGGAAAATGACTACCCTTAAATATGGGCTTCTGTCAAGCCTGCCATTAAAAAGGACATATTTACTGAAATGTAGCCAAACCTGTGAAACATACTTCCTCTGCAGAACAGCCCTGCTGCCATGTTATCTGTGCATCCATGCTGTTGAACAGGTGATGTGGGCCACGATGCAGAGCTCAGCTCAGGTCCTTGAGCAGCTCTCAGTAACCATGGCCACTCCTTGCAGTGCCAGCATTTCAGCCCTTCTGCCAAAGGAGCTGCCAGCAGGGATCCCTTATATTCAGTCCATGTCTGTTGCCTTGGCCAAAACCAAAGCTTCCCTGGAAACTTAGGAAATCTACTCAGAAGAGAGAAGCAGAGTCACAAAATGCAAGTTAACACAAATGCACACTTACAGTACTGCTCTGTGGCGTGTGGAGGAGGTACCCCACTGCGCCCCTGTGCCTCAGCACAGGTCCACTACCTGTATCCATCCTGCTGACTGTATCAGGCCCCATTTTGAAGCAGCACCTACACTTTGTAAGGGAGCTTCCTAATAAATCCATGTTTTCTTCAATCCTGTTCCCTAATCTCTCAGTCATGTCGTTAAAGCATTTTCCATTTTGTTACCACTCTATCACATAATTCCAGTTTTAGCAGTTAATTATTCTGTGGATTGTCATGGTTCATTTGGGTGTCTCAGAGTCACAGAGCAATGTGTTCTGTGAATCAGCTTCGTTTCATGAGCTCATCAGGGAACGTTGAACAAGGGCTCAATCACCTTTCAACAAACTAAATTATCAGTTCTGCTACCAAAGGCTTTCTAGGATAAGCTGGCATATTCCTGCC
>VZZY01011727.1:0-21050 GCA_013400335.1 Eurystomus gularis | reverse complement strand
GATAAGGGAAGAGCAACTGACGTGCAAAGCATTTGACACTGTTTTGCACAACACCTTGGTCTTTAAATTGGAAAGACATGGATCTGATGAGTGGACCACTCGGTGGGTAAGGAATTGGCTGGATGGTCTCACTCAAAGTTGTGGTCAATGGCTCAATGTCCAAGTGGAGACCAGTGGCAAGTGGTGTTCCTCAGGGATCAGTGCTGGGATCAGTACTGTTCAACATCTTTGTCGATGGCATGGACAGTGGAATTGAGTATTTTTAATGGTATATTTAATATACTTAACACATACCTAGCATTGGATAACCATATCCTATGAAACACTGCAAATAGGAAAAACAATGGTAATATCTCACCTTTAGGGATAAAATTTTCTCTTGCTGACACTTACACCCTAGCACTCTAGCTAACTTTCAAAATAAAGCACCCATGCACTGGATTTTTCCAAGAATATCCAGGAATTATGACTTACCATTGTGACAGCAATTGTTTCTCAGGAAAAATATAATGGCTAATGACTGAAGCTGATGATTCAATACAAGGCAGACCATGTATATGAAGTAGAGTGGGGTGTGGGAAGACAAGATGGCTGTTGCAGATTGGACATTGACTGTTTCAAGTGCTTGAGAGTAGGGAGGGTTTACAGAGGGATGTGGACAAGCTGGATAGATGGGTTGAGGCCAATTGTGTGAGTTTCAACAAGGCCAAGTGCCAGGTCCTGTGCTTCAGTCACAACAACCCCACACAACACTACAGGCTTGGGGAAGAGTGGCTGGAAATCAAATTGTAGAAAAGGAACTGGGTGTGCTGGTCAATAGCTGGGTGAATATTAGCCGGCAGTGTGCCCAGGTGGCCAAGGTGGCCAATAGCATCCTGGCTTGTATCAGAAACGTGCCTAGCAGGACAATGGAAATGATTGTCCCACTATACTCAGCATTGGTGAGGCCACACCTCAAATACTGGGTTCAGTTTTGGGCCCCTTACTCCAAGAAGGACATTGANAAGAAGGACATTGAGGTGCTGGAGCATGTTCAAAGAAAGCCAATAAAGTTGGTGAAGGGTCTAGAGCACAAGTCTTACAAGGAGTGGCTGAGGGAACTGGGGTTGTTTATTCTGGAGAAAAGGAGGCTCAGGGGACACCTTATCACTCTCTACAACTACCTGAAAGGAGGTTGTAGCAAGGTGGGTGTTGGT
Organism: Eurystomus gularis; assembly: GCA_013400335.1. NCBI lineage: Eukaryota > Metazoa > Chordata > Aves > Coraciiformes > Coraciidae > Eurystomus > Eurystomus gularis. Next base: position 19,854 of record VZZY01011727.1, on the reverse strand, counting down.
CTCTTCTCCCAAGTAACAAGTGACAGGACAAGAGGAAATGCCCTCAAATTGCACCAGAGGAGGTTTAGATTGGATAGTAGGACACGTTTCTTCACTGACAGGGTTGTCAAGTGCTGGAACAGGCTGCCCAAGGAAGTGATTGAATTACCATCCCTGGAGTTATTTAAAAGATATATAGATGTGGTGCTTATAGGAATCATTCAGTGGTGACCTGGAAGTGCTGGGTTAACAGTTGGACTCAATGGTCTTGAAGGTCTCTTCCAGCTAGTATGATTCTATGATTCTATGTGCACTTGCAAACCAGGAAGTCAATCATATCCTGGACTGTATACAAAGAAGATACTGGAATAGGCTGGCCAGGGAGGTGGTTGAGTCACCATCCCTGGATGTGTTTAAGGGTCGTTTAGATGCGGTGTTGGGGGATATGGTTTAGGGAAGAACTTTGTAGAGTAGGGTTGATGGTTGGACTCGATGATCCCAAGGGTCTTTTCCAACCTGAATTTTTCTATGATTCTAAACATGACCAGCAGGTTAAGGGAGCTGATTCTGCCCCTCTCCATTCTTGTGAAATCCCACCTGGAGTACTGCATACAGTTCAGGGATCCTCAGTACAAGAGACATTGGACCTACTCGAGTGAGTCCCAAGAAGGGCCAGGAAAATGGTCAGAGGGTCAGAATACCTCTTCTATGAAGAAAGGCTGAGGCACTGAAGCCAGTAGCAAAGAAGGCTCTGGGAAGATATTATTGTGGGCTTTCAGTACTTAAAAAGGGCTTATAAGAAAGGTGAAGAGAGAATTTTTACCAGGATCTGTAGTGATAGGACAAGAGGCTATGTTTTTTAAACTGGGAAAGAGTAAGTTTAGATTGAACATAAGGAACAAGGTTTTTAATGATGAGGGTGGTGAGACACTGGAACAGGTTGCACAGAGTAGTTCTGGATGCCCCTATAAAAAAACCTTTATATCCAGTCAGAATTTCTGCTGTATTAATTTGTATCTGTTTCCTTTCGTCATATGGCTGTGCACCTCCTTATAGTTGGAGTAACATTAGATTTACCATATCAAACTCCCACGCAGGAAAAAAAAATTATGTGGATGCTGAAACTTATCTAACAAAATAAATAACTTGCAATCAGAGAAAATTTCACCTGAATTATACTGCATCAATTCTTGCTCTTGTTCAACCACACATCATTAATCATCAGAAAAAAAATTCATCATCTTGATTGCAATAATTTACTGTACTTTTAAATTATGTGACTGCAAAATTGTGGATAAAGTGATGTATTTCAGAGGCTATGAAAATGTTCTTATTTCATTATTGTCTCATTTGTTCATTTAGTGATATGCCTCTCAAAAATTTAGTTAGTTCATGTTGATTTTTGTGTATTTCTTTTTGCATTAATTCTATGTTTTCTGTGGAACCATTAAAAATGTATCTAAATTAAGTATTTTTAAAAATATCTCTGAATATTACAGGTAATGGAGATGATACCACACAATCCTAAGCTGAGTTACAAGTTAAGGTGAAATGTAAGGAAATATTAAATAGATAGTAAAAAAAATGTCCTAGCTAAAAATGTGCTTATGTTCCAGGCTGGTAGTATTGAGAAGTGGGAGCCATAGTCAGATGTTAGGAAGAATGTTATTAGAGAAACAGATTCTTTCATTTCCAGGTGAATAGATGGGGTCTTCTTATTCTAGGGCTTTAAGGGCCTGTATTTTTTTATATTTTTACTTGGTAGTTTTTTTCTTGTAATGAAATACAATTTCTCCATAATTTGAATCATGTATTTAATTATTTCTTTATTCATCAACTCATGTAAATCTGACCAATTTATGACCATTTAAAATTTCTGTATTATATGTTGTGTATTTAAATCTACAATAATTTCTTCAAATTTATAGCAGTGAGATATGGATACACTGTTCATTTTAATTCCTACAAGCTGGCATATAACTAATATACAAAACATATATTTGGAATAGATCAATAACTCTCTAAAGTATTGCACTTTTTGATTCACACATATTTCAATCAAAATAAAGTGCTTCCATTTATTACATTTTCTAAATCATGTAGGACACGGGGAGTTTTTTTAATTATACTTCGGGTTTCTCAGGGTTTACAGTTTGTAGGTTGCAATTTTTACAAGTGTCAAGGGTTAGGGCTGGGCTGGCCACTAGACAGATGACAGATGCTCTGTTTTAACCCTTCTCTCTTCCCAAAGGGGAAAAGGAAGGGAGTAAGGGAGACTTATGGATTGGAGAAGAAAACTTACACAGCTTTAATTAAAATAATATTAATAAAACAAAATATGTACAGATATATACAAAGACAATATAGAACCAAATCCCCCTTGATGGCAATTACATCATCGTCACCACTGGTGAAGTGGACAGGCACTGGGGAAGACCCAGACTGGATGCAATGGCAGACGAGAACCAGATTCAGGAGCTGGATTCTGGAACTAGACTCAGGAACACAGGGGTTGGGTTTGAAGGAAGAAGAACAGAGTGCTCCTCAAATGCTGACCATTGAAGAAGAGAACTTGACCCTTGTGATCCCTCAGCTTTATACTAAGTATGATATATATGGAATGGAATATCTTGTTGGTCAGTTTAGAGTCACCTGTCCTGGACACTCCTCCTCCTCTCAGGTGCAGCCTTTATGGCACCACAAACATGGTACACAGGATTTAGCAGTGGTGTTGTTCTCCACAGGAGCAAGTATAAACAAGAGCCTCTCTGTATATCAATCCTTGGTAGTAACTGAAAACATTGTGCATTATCACTGCTAGAAGCAGACACTGCAGAAATATGCCACTAACTTTAGAAAAAACAGTTCTTAGAAAAGACTTGGCTGAAAAGCAAAACCAACAATGAGAGTTAATTCTGTTCTAGCTCAAACCAAGGCAAAAAGCTGTTTAGTATACAGTTCACATAACAGCTGTTATACTCCATCGATATATAATTTTACAATTTAACTTCTATTTTGTGAACATTGTAAAAATATCTTGAAATATTTTACTTTATTTCATTTCAAAAGAATGCAGTAACTTTCAAAGCTATTTTTTTTAATGAGAAGAAAAATACTACTTTGTAATTTGTCTAAAATCTTTACAGTAAAGTTACTAGGGATTGCTTGGTAATCCCTAGTAGAAGAACTGGTAACAACCCTAAAAGTGTTATTGCTTAGAGAATGATTCTGAAACACTTAATGTGTAAGCATTTTCATACTTCAAAATAAATATTAATTTTAAGTTCAATAGAATGTTTCATAAAATCTTATGCTAACTTAACTCTATTCTTTTTTGACTTGATTGGAAGCTAGTAAAGCCAATGATACTTAAGTATGTTAAATATGTTTTTTAAAAATATAACAGTAGATTAATAACCTTACAGTTGCTATGCAGGTAAGATTACCTTTAAGATCAATCTTTTATCTATCCATGAAAGGTGTTCCAGGTTATAACCTTTGACAGAAGCTAAACAACCTAATTCAAACAATTTATTGATATTTTATGAACTGTAGCCAAAGTATTTTGAAAATACTAAAACAGCTAAACCTTTTATATTCTTCTTACTAGTACAATTTCTTTTTGTCTATTTAAAACAGAGTTGCAGTTACATAATTACAAAACCAATATTCTAGTTAGAGTATTCCTTTGCTTAATATATCTTACAGTAAAAAATGTAATACTGGTGTTAAATCTACTTTTTCTCTTTTTGCTATCTCCCTGGATAAGTGACTCTATTCTGGAAGTATATTCCATTTTTACATTTACATACATTTTCATATATACATATATATTGTATTTTGTCTTATTTTTTCCAGAAAAAGAATACAGCATTTTATTCATCAATTACTGTAAATAAGTTGGTGGTAAATTGCACCATGCAGAAGAAACTGTCATACAAATCTAAGGGGTTCATACAGTGACAGAATCCATCCTACTTTGATGGATTTTTCTAAGTCTACTAGTTACTCAGAGATATCTTTAATAAAGAACTTTTGTTAAATGTACAGTGGCATTTATAAAGTTTATTTTGGCAGAATATCAAGATCCCTTTCATTCTTGCTGATTCATTTGAGCGCTTCTTTCTCCATAGCAACCTAATGAGCTGTCTTTCTCAGGTCTTCCATTTTATCCTGATGCTTGAGATCATGTTGTTCAAAAATATCATATTGAATATAATCTACATACACAGTCTTACCTATGTTTCTGGTCTTTGGAAAGGAGTTTTTCAAATTTACATTTTGTATATTTCTTAGAAACATTTTGCCAGTTTTTCTGAAATGCATGGAGGCAGCTTCTTAATGACAGGTCGGATAAAGACATCTTAATACCCAACAAGGCTGCTCTTTGAGTGATGCTCGTTACTGATACTATTATTTTTACAATCATAAAAACCATTTAACTTCAGAAAATGTTTACATTTTTAAGTATACATTCTTAAATCTTTTCCAAAATATTTATAGCAGCAAGGAATCTGATCAGTTCCAAAACTGTTTTTCTCTGTAACCTACTTCATTCACAATTTCAGGACTGTTTGTATTCCTAATGATTATAAGTCATTCCTTCCATGCTGACAATTTCATCAGCAGGCTAGTCTTGATACTCTAACAACTATTCTAAATTTCCATATAGGTTAAGGTTTTCGTCTCATTCCCATGTTCTTTGTAGCTATTTTTCTTTGCTATATTTTCCTGTCCAGCTTCTGTGACCAAATCCCAGTCAGTTATAGCATATACCTGTTCATAAAATCACATATCAGCTGAACAGATTTGTTTACAGGAGTAAGAAAACATTCTGTTTGTCTGAGCTCCTCTTGTGAGCTGGGACACGGCATATTTTAGTCCATTTCTCTGTTTCTTTAGAGAGGCATGACTGACATATGTTCCAGCTTAAAGGTGTGCTTATTCTACTGTCAACCTTTATGTTTTGTATATATTCAGTCTTATAAAAATCTGCCTCATAAATCATCCTCTCATCGCAGCAAAAAATAGAAATGCTTTTCCATTCTTAATCCTACCAGAATCTGCATAATTAACTCCTTTTTCTGTTTGTTGTCCCTGCTAAATCTTAATTCTTTCAGTAGTTATAAATGTTTTGGGGGTGAAATATTTTGCTATCAATGACTTGCTAAGGTTAGATTACTGAGAGGAGGTATGGTGCATGTTTTGTTTTGTTTCATATTGGCTTTTTTAGGAATACTACAGTAAATTAAGGCTTTTTCAATCTACCATTAAGATATTATGTGGCTTTTGTGCTTTCATTGAATACCTTCTGTTCAGAGAAAAATCTAGGACTCCAGTGTTAAAAGTAAGGAGAGACAAAGAGAGGTTTGGGGTCACACAGTACACTTTGCTGGGACTCTTATCTTGGTCTATCAAGGTGAGCAGTCAAGTAGTGGAAGAGTGTAAGAACCACAAGTAAAAAGACACAGTGGCACAGGTTTTAGAGCTCTGCAATTAGATCAAGGATTAGTCCTAGGAGAGACAAAAAGAATGAGAGGAAGCAGGAATTTTAGAAGACAGCTAGAAGGAGAAGGTTGCAGAAATTTGATTTGGCTAAGCTGCAAGAAAACTGGAATCATTGTTAGACTGACTTGTACTTCATGGTTCTATGAGAGAAGAGAAGACATATGAAGCTCTTGTCAATCCCTATGCACAAATATATTGGTTTAGTAACTATAGTATGCTTACTTCACCTTCCTTCTCCTGCCTGATGGAATGTAACAAGAAGAGAAAAAGATTGACCAAAAATTGCGTAGGTTTAGATTTTCCGCTCATAAGTTATCAAGTTTGCAGAAAAGATACAAAGATACAAAGAGAAAGAAAGAAAAAAAAAAAAAAAAAAGGAGCTAAGGGATAGGGGGGAGATGCTTTTCAAGCAGAGGTAAAATGATTTGAGAGGAGGATGCAGAAAGGGCATGTGATCAAGATTTACAAAATCAGAAAGATAATGAATAAATGGAGCGAGAAATAACCGTTTTCCAAATCTTGTCATACTTGGAAGGCTATGTGGAAGGAGAAAGTGTCTGTTCTTTCAAGGATATCTGATCAAGGACCTGTTCAATGGAAAAGGGCATAACAAGAAAAGGAGGAAGCCATAAACATGAACATATAAACACAGAAACCTAGCTGACAAATGATAAGGGAGGCAGTAATAAGAACGAAACATGGTCAGTCACACTAATCAGTAAGGGTATGTGAAATGTGTGAATGTTTATTTCAGTGAGATTACCTGATCATGAACCTTGTCAGATGGGATAGTAAGGAAAAGGGACAGAATACAGAGAGACACAAATGTGACAAACAAAACTGATGGAGGCAAAGACACACCTCTTCGGTCACCCTAATTTTGGTGGGTTGTCAAGAAACTGCAGGCAACCTGGGGCTTTGCAACTGATAAGGATGTAAACCTGAAAGATGTTGAAGGAGGGTCAGTGGAATTATGCAAACTGATGAGAGAACATGCAGATGAAGGAAATGGGGAGGCACAAAGCATGGAATAGAAAGAACAGAGTATAAAAGGGGACAGTCGCATGTAAAATGTGGCCTGTCAGTATGCTTGTCTGAGTTCTGTGCTGGATCACCACACTCTGTCCTGCCTTTTTTAAAAATTCTTTCTAAAGTATCTCTCTGAATAATCTCACTCTATTCCATAACTACATGTGCTGCAAGGATTAAGTGCCAACTACTGCTGGAGTGGACTAGATGCCAACCATTGGAGTGAGACCAAAAATATAAGGAAATTTGACTTACATCAGTGCCAGCTGGTGGAGCAGGTAGGGATCTTTGCCCCAGCCACTGGGGGGGGGGAGCAGGGTGTGCCCCAAAAAAACAGCTACTAGGAGGGACTGACATGAGGGAAGCAAACGGCTCAGTGCTGGTGGCTGGAATGGGACTGCATGTCACAACCCCTGTGCCTGTTGCAGGTTTCTGTGGCAGTGAGTGTCTGTGTCCTCTCCAAACTAGGAGAGGTGAAGTGCATAGAGGGAGTGCATACACGTGTCCTTTGCTAGCAAACCTCAAGCTGGACTACGCAGCCAGGAGGAGGTTCTGGGTCCAGGCATGGGTATCAAGTGGATGGAGAGTATTTGAGGGGACCCATTAGCATGGGATGCTTGTTGTCATGATGTGTAACTGCAGTAGGCAACTAAGCCCCACACACCCCACTTTGCCCCCGGTCAGATGGGAGAGAGAATCAGAAAGGTAAAAGGGAGAAAAATTTTGAGTCAAGATAAAGGCAGTTTAATAGGTAAAGCAAAACAAGGAATTCATTCACTACTTCCCATCGGCAGGCAGATGTTCAGCCATCTTCAGGAAAGCAGGGCTCCATCACTCATAACTGTTATCTAGGAAGAGAAACACCATAACTGCAAATGTGCTTCCCCTTCCTTCCTCTTCCCCCAGCTTTATATGCTGAGCACTACATCATCTGTTCTGGAATATCCCTTTGGTCAGTTGAGGTCAGCTGTCCCAGCTGTGTTTCTTTCCAATGCCTTGTGCTCCCCCAGCCTTCTCACTAGTGGGGTGGTGTGAGAAGCAGAAAAGGCCTTGACTCTGTGTAACAATCTGTTCAGCAATAGCTAAAACACCCCTGTGCCATCAACACTGCTTCCAGCACAAATCCAAAACACAGACCCACACCAGCTACTGTGAAGAAAGTTATCCCAGCCAAAAGTAGCACACTGTGCTAGTGTGTCAGCGTGATGAGTGTGGGTGTGCTGTGTGTTTGCTAGTGAGCACCAAGCTGGACCAGCTGGTGAACAGGAGACCCATAGGGCAGGTGAGGGACCTGGGATCTGGTCAGGCTTACCAGGTAGACAGAGGAACTGTGCTGGTACTGAGAGCATCCAAGAATGTGCATGTGCTTGGGAATCTGGAGATTGTTGTGTATGTGCCTATGCTAGTGACCTTCTCCCCAGCGTGGAGAACAGGGACTTGGCTATCTGTGCTTATGCTTTATGTTGGTCCTATATAGAGGTGGTGTTGGAAGCAGCATCTTGTCTGTGACAGTCTCTATGAGCAGCCATGACAGTGTCTGTGGGGTAGATGCTCAGTTCACTACTCATTGAACCTGAAAATTAGAAAGCAGCATCTGCATCCCTCAGATGGGGCAAAACCCCTGAGTCTTCAAGACTCTGGTCTTCAGGAGTCCTGCTCCAGCTGCTAGGAGTTTCTGGAGGTGACCACGTCTCCTAATGCCCTTTAGAAACATTAAAATGAGGAACAATCAGGGAAAAAAGAATGAGACTTGTTTAAAACCAAGAAAATAAAATAGGTTTCAGGTTTGGGGTGAGGAAGGCTGCACAGAGGGTAGTAAATTTCTCCACCTTGTTGCCACAATACATTGTGAAATCTGACAGTTCAGAGAGTCTCAGCAGTTTCAAAACCAAAATAGAGACATAAATTAGAAGTGGTCCATAAGGAAAAACTAAAAGGCTGGGAAGGGATATAGCCACAGTTGTGTATGTTGGACAAGCTGGAGTAGAAGAAACCACAAAGAGAGATCAGACCCGTGTGCTCCCCTAAATCAGATATATTATCAGTACTCTCTGAGATAAAACTTTGGGTTAGACTGACTTTTTTTTCTATTTCTATGTTGTAACTAGCTGTAATAAGAGGTCTACTGAAATGTTGTCATTGTTCTTTTTCCATTGCCTTTGGAGCACAGATGGGTGTTGCATTAAGCATAAGAGTGTGACATTTGCCTGCCAGAGCCCGAAGGGTTTGCACTGGAGTAGTTTCACAAAAAAAAAAAAATGTCAAGCCAAAAACCTCTACCTCTGTCTTTGGCCATATAATTATTTTAATTATTTTACTTCTGGACGAATTCCACCATACTCACCATTGCTTTCTTTCCAGTAACTCTTTAAAAGCTTGTCTTAATTACAGTAAAGGTAGCTCTTTTCAACAATTATCTTTTTATTTAATTATTTGCTCTGCTGTTGTAAGTTCAGAATATGAGTGCATGGTATATCACAACTATTGTCAATAAACCATAACCAGAAACTGCATCAGTAATACATACTTCAGCAGACACTAAAACACTGTGAGATAAGATAACCTGGTAAATCAACATCAGTGTAAGTATGACATTTTACACTGTTTAAAGATTTAAAACTGTGTCTAAAACATATTTCTGTTTTCTGTTCAATTTTCTATAGTTACCTCCCTCTGTAAACAGTCACACTTATCATTCTCCTGATTCCCTCCCTGTATTTCTAATTTCAGAACTCACTGTAACATACTCCTGTTGTAATTGGTACTCTCCACTTCCCTGTTTCAGTATCTCCCATAAATGTTATTACAAAGCTGGTTCCTCCACCTTCTGGATTATTGATGGTGATGTTCATCCATTCACTAATGTCCAGATTCTGCATTCAAAGACTACTCATAAATGCTGAAGTGACTGGTCTTTCAATCTCACCAATCTGTACAAACTTCAGGGTATTTTTCTGCACTGGTAAAACTCAAGGACAAATCATAATACTTATTCAGTAAAATGTATTACCAGTTTTAGGGAGATTGTTTAACTATTTGTCTTAACTTTAAGCATGCTTATGGCAACTACATATACAACAAGCCTGCAGGAACTCTTTAAACTGGTGGGCAGTCTTCTTCTGAATCCTCATTAAGTCACTTGGCCTGCTATAAAAAGAGGAAACATTTTTAAATTTTAAAGTAACAAGATAATCAAATGTCTTTATTGGTTTAAATCCATAGTATAGTGTACTAACATGGTTTTCTGACTGTTATTGATAGTATAAAAGAATGAAATATAAGGCTGACCTATAGAAATAGAGAACAGTTACAAAGATGAAAGTCATAATTCTCATCACACATATCACAGCTAGCTCTTTAGGTTACTGTAACGCCTCTTTAGAACAGGTTACTGTAACGCGTCTATCAGTTATTTCAGAACTTTGATCTAGCCTTTAGAGATGATACATGCATTTCCTAAAGAAGATACATACATTTCCTATTCTGAATAGCAATAAATGTGATTTTTTTTTCCTACCGAATGATGGCAGCCTTAATGTAAATAAGCATATAACTTTCGGAAAAATCTTCAAAGACTTTCTCAAGCAAAAAGACCAGCAAAATCCTGATCATCTTCAATCTAACTAAAATCAAAGTTCCCTTTTTTTGCTTTAGTCATTAAATGAAAGACAGTCTATATATGCTGCTGCAATATAATTTAATTAATTAGAGAACACAGCTGGAATGGACAGGTGGCAAAATATCTGATGTCGTGGAAAAGCTGCCAGTTCAAACTCCCAGGATAAGAAGGACTTAGAAGGTCTCTTGCTACTTCTCAGAGATGGCTTCTGCCATGCTACTGATGAGAAAGAGATAGACACATCTCAAGTGCAGTTCTGAATTCCCTTGGGCCACAGAATTTCAAACATACCCTTCTCTCTGTTATTTCCAGTTGTCAAAGGTAACCCAAAACGTACTGTGATATTGTCACTCCAGCCCCAGAAACCTTTTAGTTTCCATTTAGTCCAAAAGAACCTTAAGACATCTAAGGTCACAATGGGGATTCTGGCTTGAAAATTATGTTTCTGAAGCTGCCTACTGCTCTCTCAATTTAGCTGCTTTAAACCTTCTGTTTAACACTTCTCTATTTACTATCATTTTCTAAATTTAAGTTTTTAACATACTCAGAGCACTACAAATAGAACTCTTCAACATTTATTCCTGTCTTCACAGATTGCAAACATGATTTCTAACTTCCTTTATCATCAACCTAGTTTAGAAGTTCACTTCGCGCATCTTGACACTGGCTGGATTTGTTCTCTTGGTACTTCCATTGGAGTAGTACTTGGAGGCAGCTTCAGAATCTACCAATTTAAAATCTTTTGTTTTCCTCCTACATATATTCCTGAATATTATAAGTTTATGCTAAAACCAGGTGTCTTTCCTGTTTATATCCATGACATGTTTAAAAGGTGCAATCATAGTCATCATTTTGAAAGGTAACGTCAATTAAGCTCTTTAAATTTCATACTGAAGCTCTGCCTTGGAGAAAAACACTTCGGACAGACATTTTCAATTTCTCAAAGCCTACTAGAGCTGGACAGAACCAGACCTGACTACAGCTGCCTGGCCCCTCCAGGGTTTCCCCAACTTTCCCACAGCCTACTACTCCATTTCAGCCCCACTAGAGGGAGGCCCTAACACTCCTAGTCCCTGGGCCCCAGAGAGCCACCAGCCCTCACAGCACCTTGACACCACTGCAGCACAATTCATTCTAGTTTTATCCTTTATCCGGTTCCATATCACTTTACATAACTTTTATTAATTTACTTTCTTTGACAATGTAGGTGAAAATTTCATCAGTGACCATTTATCAAATCTTTGGAGGAAGAAGAGAGAAACTAAAGCGACTGCTGTTGTTTTGTCAAAAAAATAAATAAATAAATTAGGAAAACCACACAATTACTACTTCATTTTTTTTCTGCTCACATATCTTCTGTATTTTATTCCTTTGTTTTTTTTCCTTTCCACTTAAGATCACATTATTGACTAGATAAAATCAAACATTCTTTTTTATTTTACTAAGTTTGAGAATTCTTTTTCCTATTCTTCCTATGTATTATTCTAGATTTCATTTTTTAAAATCTGGCTACTGGAAATGCAAACTCTTCCTTCCAAAGGCTAAGGTAGGTATTCTCTAGTCCTTCCAAATTTCATTTTTTCTGGTTCCCTCTATCATGCTGGTGATATCTTTATACAGCCATTACCATAAGCCCTTCTGGTTTACTCACTCTGCTCAGCATAGCTGTTCTTGTTGAAAACTTAAGGCAAAACACTCCTTTCGGGGAGCCTTCTGTACATTACAGTTAAATTATATTTCATCCTTATTGAACAGAGGCTTTGCTAATCCTTGCCTATGTTCTGTCCTTACATCATTTTATAGATAAAAGATATGCTTGGTACCTATTTTAAATAGCTTTGTGTGGTTGAGCACAGCTTTTCTCAGGTGTCACTTTAATACTGTTCACATTTCCCTATCTTCTAAATGTGTTTCTCTTTCTGATTCAATCTTTTCTTTTCTTCTTTTCTTTTCTTTTTTTTTTTACTTTTTAGGTCTCCGCATCCTTTAATTATATTTTTAGGTGGTTATTCATCCACCTCAATTTCAAAACATTTCTTGCTCATTTGTCTTATGCTTTCAAACTAAGCACTCCTGCTCATTATCATGGAAATCTTGCATGCAGCTATGATGTTCCAAACAGAAAAATCATAGCAAAAGTCAGTTAATAAGTTTCAGCTTTCAACTTATATGTCATGTGTGTGTGTGTGATATGCTTAGTATTTGGTTTAGGATATATAACAAGGTTTTCTTTTCAGAGTCACTGAATCCCATTACACTGTACTCAAGGACACATTCCATAAGTAGGGTCAGAAAAAGTTTACAGCTCTTTATAGTTTACTCATACTATTCAGTAGTCAACGGATAGAGAGGGGTATCTCCAAATAGACATTTCTGCTCTTATTGACATTTCTTCTACTTACATTGATCAGATTTAATCTCACCTCTGAGTCAGAGAATCTGACTCTTAGCACAGAGATTTTTTTCTAACATAGTCACAAAAAGTAGCTATGTATTTTTAGAAGCATAGAATCATAGAATGGTTTGTGTTGGAAGGCTCCTTAAAGATCATTTAGTTCCAAGCCCTCCTGCCACGGGCAAGGACAATTCCCACTAGACCATGTCTTGAACAACCCACCCAACCTGGTCTTGAACACTTCCAGTGATGGAACATCCACAGCTTGCCTGGGCAACATGTTCCAGTGACTTGCCATCCTCAGAGTAAAAAACATCTGCCCTACATCTAATCTAAATTTACCCTCTTCCAGTTTCAAACCATTACCCCTCATGCTATCACTACAAGCTCTTGCAAAAAGTCCCTCCCCAGCTTTCCTTCAGGCCCCCTTAGATAACTGGAAAGCAACAATAAGGTCTTGTTGGAGCCTTCTCTTCTCCAGGCTGAACAACCTCAATTCTCCCAGCCTGTCCTCATAAGAAAGATGTTTCAGCCCTCTGATTATCTTCATGGCCTGCCTCTGGATCTGCTCAAACAGGTCCATGTCCTTCTTGTGTTTGGGATACAGAGGTGGACCAAGTGGTCCATCAGTCAAATCCGTGTCTGTCCAATTTAAAGACTAGGATGTCATGTGGGACAATACTGAACGCTTTGCACAAGTCCAGGTAGATGACATCAATTACTCTTCCCTTATCCAGCAATGTTCTAACTCCATTGTAAAAAGTGTGTCTAGAGCCCTTGCAAATTAAGACTGAGGCAAAGAAGTCACTGACTACCTCAGCCTTCTCCATATCCCTTATGACCTGTTCTCCTGTTTCCTTCCAGAGAGGGCTCACACTTTCCCCAGCCTCCTTTTATCATTGACATACCTGTAGAAGTTTTTCTTGTTACCCAAGTCCATTTGATTGATGGACTTCATAATCTGAGTGACAGGCTCTACCTTTATATTTCATCTTAGTTTTCCAGTAATCACATAAACCTTATAATTTAGGACTGCATGGAGCTCTACCATTTAATGAAGAAACATGAAGATGACTTTAATTTTTTGAAGAACATTTCTCTCTACAGTTCTTCAAAGTAACTTGAGTTCAGGTAAAAGCCATTTTTATTCAAACACCAATTGCTATACAAACCTGAAAAGATAATTCTGTAATCCCTTTATCAATTTAAAACAAAGACTGCAGTGGTTAAGTTTAATTAAGGAAAAGTAAATTGCTCTGTTAGCCAAATTAATATGTATCTATGAACCATGACCCTTTTCTTTCATTTAAACTGGAAAATTACTCAAAATGATAGTCCTTTTCAAACTATTTGTATAAAAAAAGGAAAATGAGTATCATTATATTAATCCAAGCTGGGATGGCTTTTTTTCCTATTATTTTTTGCAGAAAGTTATCTGAGAAATGGTGAGAATTAATCTGAAAATTACCTTCACTTTTATTCCTTCCATATATGAATTGAGTATTTGCAGAAAGGTAAGGTCAGATTCTTATCTAGTGTAAACTGGTGTATCAAGATTTATTTTTTTTAAGCTTCACTTCGATATAACATTATCACTCAGAAAATCTAGAGCCTTCATTTTATAAATGGGATAACTAAGGCACAGTAAAATAATTGTGGCTTGTTCTCCCCCATTTTGTGAACAATAATCTGTGACAGATACAAGAATACATGCCAGATGACCTGAAAGAGTGATAGCAGTGATTACACTGCTATCCCCTGACAGTCCATACTTGAAGTGATACTTTACATCAGATAAAATTTTAAGGAACATTCACTCTAGTCAAATCAGCTTTAGCTTTCAAATAAAAATTTGTAAATACCATTGTAAAAACCATAAACTTTACACTCCAGTCTCGATTGTGTTGTCCTCACCTGAAGTATTCCATCCTCAACATCAGTGTTACAACTAAGAACTTAGCATGGGAAAATTACCTTTGTTTTCTGTTATTCAGAATATAATTGTAGCACCAGAATCCTGGAGTGACGTAAGTGTAAATCAAGGTTTAACTGGTTGTATCCACATGGCTGTAGTGTACAGTCTTGAGGCATGGATTGAAATCAGATTTGCCATGCATCTAGACTGTTTATGAGCTTTAGCACATGCATGGATGGGTTTGGAGCAATCTCTCAGCGAACCTTGCAAAGGACACTCCAGAAGATTATCCACTTGCTACTTGGAGGGTTTCACCAGTCTGCAACACACCTGACTTTCTATTTGACACTGGCCCATCTAAAACATTGTATTTCAGACTTGCTGCAGCACCATATCATCAAAATCAGGCTGTCAAACCAGCTTCCAGAGGAACCTTCAGTGTCAACAGTTCAACAGACAAGTGTGTTAATTAAGAGCCTACTGGGACCTGAGCACCACATGGCCACTCCTGCTGCCCCACCACCACTTGGAGGGAAGAGGAGAGAGAGGAAAATACAAAACCCAATGGGTTGAGATAAGGAGAATTTAATACAACAATGCAAAAGGAACTGTAAGAAGAATGATAGTAACAATAACAATGAGGAGACAATACACAAAACAAGTGAGATAAAGCATACAGACTGAGAACCAAGAGGAGTGCGACAACCCCAGTCTCGGATTGCCCACTCCAGGCGCCATGGACATGACGTCAGTGTGGTATCGAACAGTCTATTTGCTGGTTTGGGTGTCTATCCCACCTATGGCCCCCTCCCAACTCCTGGGGAAAATTAACCCTATTGAACCAGGACAAGAAGTGGGGTTCTTAGGCAACCTGAAGTGATTTTAGAAGTGAACTCCAGAAATGTCCTGAACTTTAGGAAATGAACATCAGATAAGAATGTGTGTAGCTTTTATGCCACACTGAGAAGCAAGCTTTGTGTAGAAGGGCAGTAAGAATATGCTTGTTATTCTGAAGACTGTTTTAAAGAAGGTGCAGCTGCTTCTTGCCAAAATCGCAATACTCCTAGAAATTGCCTATGCTCAAGAGTGCTTCCAGGATAGGAGGCCAATAGTGAGACTGTAAAATTCCCCTTGTCAGATCATAGATTTCCTTTGAAAAGTTTGCATGAATCACCCACAGATCTCTTCCCTTTATTCTTTCACTGATTTTAACAGTATCATTCACACTATCTTACAGTTAAAAAACAGTTAAACTCATGTTGTATTCTAATTGTTAAGGCAGCCTGGCCAGTTATTTTTGAGTCTATTTCAGTACTACTCTTTCCACTCCTCTCTGGTTTAGAGGAGTTCCTGTATATATGTTTTTCAAGCCTAGCATCATCTATCACACTGCAGAACCTCACTGCCGCTTTAGGCAATCCAGAAATTAGAACCTCAGATCCCACTTAATCTTAAAAGTCCTAGTGGGATTTGCAAACTTGGTGTTTCTGTGGTCATGGATAGGTCTGTGGGAAGATGAAAAGCTCCTTCTTTCCTTTCTACCTTTATCACTCCCCTATGTCTTCCACATTTTGTGTCACAGGAGATGGGAGCTTTTTCAAACCCATATCTAGAGACATGCTCATTTCACCTAGCACCCAGATCTAAGTATTCCTAATGTCATACAAAATGCAATTTCAAGAAAAACTGTTTCTATTCTTCTTCAGCCCTGCAGAAGCAGAAGTTAAAATGCCACTTCTGGCTGGTGTGGTCCAAAGGTTTCCCACATTTTATGAGAAAAGAGAGACACAGCACAATAATCTAGCCATAAAAGCAGTGTCAAATTTTCACTTCTCGCTTCCCATACTGTCTCTTCTATATTGCTCTGTGTTACTTCACAAGATACACAGGGTACCTCTACATTATACTTAATTCTTTGTTTAAAAAGGTGCATCATTGTCCATTTTTTAGAACTGGAATTTACAAGATTCTGTAGGAATCAAAACTAGACACAATTACTGAATACCAAAAATAATTTTCAAATTTTCTCTTTTGGCTGAAAATTGGTGATCTTTCTGAGTTCTTCACATTGAAACCCATTTTTCCAGAATAACTTTTCCTCTTCTTTTCTGTGTCTTCAAGTCATTACTTACAACAATTTTAATAGTGTAATTAATGGAAATTAAGAAAAACAGATGAGAATGGAATCATGGTTAACTTCTGCCAATAGTACAAAGAACAGACTGAGCTTCTCTGAAATGCCCATCTTCTCTCTGATTATCTTCTCTGTTTTCTACACAAACTCATTCTGTTACACTTTTTTCTTTTCAGCTTATAAATAGTCATTTTGATTTTGGTTATTTGCCTTCCTAATTACACATTCTTTTAAAGAATGAACTATCTTGCAAAATGAGAATGAGGCCATTCTTTATCAGTATACAACAGTACTGAGTTAAGGCATATGTATTATAACCATGTAATTACCACTCCTGCTTCTAAAATAATGGCAGTGTATCAGGATCTCAGAAATGCTTTTCTTATGAAAATTGACCCATTTATTTATGATGAAACAATTGTTAATGTTATCTATACACAACCAGTTCAGTAGTATCTACCTGAATCTCTGGAAAAAATAAGGTAATAATGTTAAATGGAAAGTAAATGCTCCATCTTCTCTTCTTGATACTCACCTGAGTTCTTCTTTCTCCAGGAGAGGTACATCCCAATCTAAATAATCATACAAGGACAAATGGCGTACATAGGGTGGTACCCACTAATTCTTACTAACATAGAATAAAGTCATCTGATATTCGCCTTATGCCAGCTAGTGCATACCATGGAGGCTACCACTACAGTTATTAATATACAAAGCTATACACTGAGGTAAATACAGGGAAAAGATTTGGAGTAACTGTTCTGCACTGGGTTTTGGTGGGTTTTTTTCATATGTCTGCCAGTAATTCACTGCTAACCCTACTCCTCCCCTAGTTTTTCATTGCAAGAGAACCAGATTCCTCCCTCTGTCTCTCCAAACATGGAGACTAAGAGTGTTTCAAAATGCTTCTTACGTGGAATCATGAAGCTTTGCAGTTATTTTGTAAGAATTGGGAAACAATGTTTTTCAACTAACACAAAAGCAAAGCATATCTGAGTGAAAATGTATTGTCTTCTCCCAAGGCAGCTCTGTAATTACATTTTTTGAAGACTCATGTGTTTAAAAATTCATAATCAATTTATCATTTCATGGACAGAAAAAAATTATACATTTTTCTACATAACAACTGTATCTGGGCACTAGTAATTCCATGAGTCTTAGTGTAATGAGAATAATAGATACGCAGCCACATAAAAAAATGAATATAATTCTGTGAAGAGGTCCTTGAAAAATCATTAATTATGCACATGGTATTTAAGCGTTTTGCTATTGGAATCTTTAAATGGGTAATTTTCTTCTCTCTGGCATATTCTCACACCTTTGTATTTGTTTATATACCACACTAACTAAAATAAACTCTCTCAGTGACCTTGATTTGATTTCATGTCATCTTGTGATTTCCCACACTACTTGAATGAACTGCAGTCTGTGAGAGGATCTGTAAGTCTATGAGAAATTTAAATTTTAGCTCTTTCAACTTTTTACCATACTAACATCTAGCCTCCTTTGGAATCCAAGCACTTGCTCTCACTCTCAAGCCTACATGAGGTTATGATTCATGCAGTTATGCTTATGAATTAGCAGTCTGTTCCAATACCTTTATCTCATGCCTTGGTTGCCCTTTCACTTGCTCTACTTCCTCCTGTCAGGTGAAACAACTACTCTTTTTCTACTCTTAATCAACGTGTTTTTCCATGGAATCCAAAGCTTATCTGTTCCAGGTGAGTCCAAGCAATAGTCCTGAACTACAAGCTACCACCACTTATTCATGTCTATATTTTAAAAAAAGTATTTTGCCAAAGTTTGGAAGAAGAGTAACAATGCCCTTTATTTTTTTTTTTTCCTTTCCTCCTGTAATTACTTCAAATATAAAATCCATGCATATGTTGTTCCTCATTCTATCATTTAGGAAAATTCAACATTTCCTGAAGACATGCTTCTCCAGAAATACTTGGTATATTCATTGATAACTCTAAGGTGAGGAAGAAAGTAAGAACCATATTAAACAAAGTTGTTATAGCTGAGAAAGACTGAGACTGAACTGTTAAAATATTCACCAAATGTCTGATAGAAAAGTGAAGATCATTTCATTGAAGATTATATCACAGTGCACTTCACTGCATACAGCATTCATCTAAGAGACCATGTCTTTATGATTTAACCTGTTTTTAAATCCCAGAAAATATTATGCATTCTAAATCTATATTTTTATCATTTTTCAGGCTCAGGACATGAATAAACTTTTCAATTATCAACTGTTTTCACTTGTTTTAATTGCCCTTTTAGTTAATATTTAACACTGTGTTGTGTCAAAATAAGTTATTTTATCAGCCAGGCAAATTAGTTGATCTCTTACCAGCAAATAAAGTAAATTTTGTAAATTAACTTCAAACTGTGTACACTATAAAAGTTACTAATTTGCATAAAATATTGAAAATCTAGGGCTTTCTTGTGTCCCGTGGGTAATGTGTTAGCTAATAAACTGTATTTCAAATCAAAGGGTACCTTTGGATCAAACAGACTTAATGTGGGCAGAAAAATATTACAGAAATTTGAAACAAAATATTAAATCTATTCTTGGCATTGATTACAAAAATAAGAAAGTGTTAAGGTCAGTCTGACAAGCAGAGAAAGATACTGAATTAATATTAATTTTTTTAATCATTGTATCACAATTATAATTGTGAATTAGTAAAACATTGAATACCTCATGAGAGAAATCTTGAAGTGAGACTTGAGGTGAGGAAGTTATTTGACTGCTTCTCCCATTTATTTGATTACTTTCCCCATAATACAAAGCATAGTTTTCCATTATTGTTTACTGATATAAAAAAAATAGGCTACCTTCTTTTCTAAAGACACAGTGAGGCTTATTCTTGTATGTGGGAACTAAATTCAAATGGCATACTTCCTAACAGGGAATTCCAAAAGATATCTTGCAGTAAGCTTCATCTCCCAAGACACCTGGGGGATAGACCAAAGTAGTCATCTTCCTTTATACTAGTGGAGAAAAGGACAACTCATATTTTCTATTTTAAAAATTATTCTATTTAGGTAACTCCCTCTTTCTTTTAGAGTCTTTTTTTTACTATAATGGAACATAAATGACTAAATTGGATTAGGTGGGTAAGTGCTGCTTAGTTTAGGATGCAATTCAGCTTCCCATACTTTGGCATCGCACACCGTGTAAGTGCCCTAAGATGTCTAGTCACTCACAACGGGCTGGCAAATGACGTTCAAAAATTCTGCGCTTTTCTGGAACAACAGAAATTTTA
>VZZY01011722.1:798381-831619 GCA_013400335.1 Eurystomus gularis | reverse complement strand
TTTTAACGAAGACAACACTACAAACCCCTTGAAAATGGAACCAACATAACTGGGAGATGATGTGCTCGGAAGCACCTCGGCTTCAGAGCAGCCAGATCTCCCGTTGTCTCAATTTTTGGATTGCATTTGTACTCTTTTTCATCTCTGATTTTTTTTTTTTTCTGTTTGATTTTTGTTTTTAAAGTTTGCTGCTAGACACTCATTTCGAGCGTTAAGTGGCAGTTGAAGTAGAAGGGGAAAAGCACCACCTCTTACCCAAGTCTGCCGATTTATTTTGTTCCAGTTTTTCCCTTCTCCTCTCCAGATACTGCACCAGTTTCTGTGCCGCACGCAGAGCCCTGCAGCCAGGCTCTTGCCACTGGACTGCACATGGCTGTGCCGTGAGAGCATCTCTCACAGTGCAGCCACAAGCCTTTGGAACTCAGCACAGCTGACTAATTGCACAGACAGAGCCATCCTGCTTCATATTGACAAACAAACTTGGTCTTCCCTTGGGCTCGATACAGGCAATAAATGAGACCACATCTTCCAGGGCATGATTCAGAGTGGGAAGCTAATATGCTCTGAATGGCTCCCCAGGGACTTTCTTGCTACTGATGATGCAGGGAGCCTAATCTCCTACCCTAGGCAGTTGGGTGAGACAATGTAAGCATCTCCCTTGCATGCTGTAATGGTTGGTATCAGCCCAGCTGCCTGTGAGTAATTGCTGAGCATGCCAGAAGGCACCCACCTCCTGTTGGAGCATGTATCCCCATTGTCTGGGGAAGTGGTACAGCCAAAAAAGCCACTGGCTGCTGTGCTCACCACATGCAAAGGACAGCGCACTGCAATGGCAACGAGAAAATCAGCTGAATCGTGGTGCACGGAGACCCTCACCAAACACTTACTCTTAAAGCTATCAAGTTGAAATCTAGTTGCTCACGGGCCTGTGCCTGATGTTGCTGTGGGAGTGGAACAAGGTGTGGTACTGTTGTGACTGCAGCCACCAAGGCAGAAACACTCTGGGTACGATGTCCTCGGTTGCAGTTGGGACCCTTCAGCCCTTAGCTTCAATGCTGCAGGCACACAGCCACTGTACACTGTCTCTGGAGATACCCCTTGGTGTTTGCCCATGCCCTGGGGCTGCAGCTGAAGCCCCCTTATCCCACCCCAAATCCTGAGTCTCCTGCCTCCAATCCCACATAGCCTTTCCTGTACTCACCAGTCATCCCAGGCATCTGTATTGCTTCATGAAGGCAGAGCTGATGTTTCCTAAGAATAAAAACAACACTGTAGGAGTGTTTACAAGGAAATCAAAGCATTTTAACAAAATCAGCTGATCCTCCCATTACCTTAGAAAAGGACTGTGACCAGTTTGAGCCCAGGAAGTACAGGGCCCCACCCACCTAGCAGCAGGGCAGGGTTGTGATGGGCAGCTCTGCAACATCCACAGGCAGATAGAGGGGCTCCAACTCCTCACTGAATGAAAGGCACATACTAATAGAAATACACATACACACAAAACTAGGAACACCTGGTTCCCCAGTGCTGATATTAAGGCCTGTGCTGAAGGGATGGTATATACGGTTGGGAGAGGCTGGGCATATGAGGAAAAGGGCTCAGTCCACAGGGTCCAGATCAAGAGAGCAAAGCTGTAGCAAGGGGTGGCTGCCAAATACCTCTGAATAAATTTTGGCTCCTTAATCTTCGGGAAACAAGCTGGGAGAAAGCTGCAGCCAGTCCTTGTCAGCAGAGCATGAAGATTATCTTCCTTCCAGTTTTATTCAACCTTCATGGCCAACGTATCTAAATATCAACAACAAGGCTTCAAAACTCCAGCCTCCACCCTTTGCTATATGCTCAGGAAGCCAATTCACTGCTGTCATGGATCACAGACAGCCAAAATGTCTCAGGACCCAGAAACCACTGGCTCGAGCCTGGCAGCCAGGCGAGGCTGTTTGCCAAACCTGCCTGGGAAAGGCTCAGCACGGGCATAACCCATGCCCAGATGGCCATACTCCATCCACATCTAGGTACTGGCTGTGCACTACCACCCCACAGAGCAGACCACACAGGGAAGCTCTGCACAATCTGGCATGGCTCCTCACTAACCTTCACACAGCAGTTGATGTGAGCTATAGATTTTATAGCTTAGTAAATCAGAAGGCCAAATAGCCCCCAAGCTTCCACTTGGTGCTAGGGCTGGGCTGCCCGCAGGGTTTTGCTGCTGAGAAACAACTTGGAAAGAATCAGGGTGGGAGGCCAGATCCTGCAATCCTCCCACCACAGTGCAGGCAGCCGCTTTGCCATCGGGAAGGAAGAGGTTCCTGGTAAGCCATACAGGACAGGAAGAACATGATGAGCAATACACCCTTCACAGGCTCCCCTCGGATACTTGCCAAGTTTTGTTGTGTCCGGATAAGTTTCATTCCAGGGGACTGCTAGCTTCAGCACACTTAGAACTAATAGCATAGGAGGGTATGCACGTCCTCAGAGGTCCACCCAAGCTTGCAAAACACAGCTGGAAGCTTGTGATGGATCCCTGCCCAGAAAACTTAATGCCTGCATATGAAGCATCCTGATATCCAAAGAGAAAATTCCAATGGGTATGGGTGGAGGGTAAAAGGGAGAGTGCCCGCTTGGGATTCCTCAGCACAGAAAACCTTGCTGTAACATAAGCAATGCCAAAGTTCCCTAGTCTGGCAGTGGATCACAGCAGACAGCAATTGCAACCATCAGCAAACGTATTTCAAGCCTACCTGGTTAATGGAAATGGAAATCCAATTTTATCTGATTCAGTTTGTTCATAAAGAGGCAGAGTCCATCAGCTGAAACAGCAAGTTCTTGCAGGAGCGCTTCTCTCTTTAAGAGCAACATACTAGTTTTAAACACCACATTCAAGCAATTCCTGACTGCCAGAGTGCAACCAGGGGACTGATGCCTCTGGATATTGAAGTCCAGACACAACTGCATCTCTAATCATTTGGCAAAAGGGAAAAGAAATAGTGATCAGAATCAAAAAAATAAGGCAGATATTCCCTACCCTAATGGTAAATGTAAAACTAACTCCCAAGGGAAGCCACGGTCGTTTCTTCTTCTGACATCTTTGTGGTGTTTTTTTTGGACTCTCCCCATTCCGGAGCATTCTCCCCAAACCATACCCCAGAAATGCTGTAAGAGACAGACATGGAGCCCCATACAGAATCTACTGGTGGAGCTGAGTGGTTAATGCAGTGGCCCATGGACAGACTGAAGCCACTAGCTGATCCACTCCATTGCTGTCAGGAAAGCCACCCCACTGGCTCTGAGCTGCTCTTTTTTCAAATCCTTGGAAGGGTTGAGAGGCAAAGGAAAAGGAAATTGCTTTGGTAGGAAAGAGGATACATGGGGTGATGTAGAAAGCCTTTGGTGTAAAGTTAAATAAGGAGCACAAACCTCCCCAGCCTCTGAGAGGGATGGTGGAGATGGCTGTGCAAAGGTATTTCACAAGTGTGGAGATAAGAAAGGACAGCACTGACCCTGCCTGCTCAAAGCACACATTCCCTCCTGCTGACCCTGCTGGTCAGGGCACACAGCAGTTACAGCTCCATCATGTTTGAGTAAGGCAGTGAAAACAAGGCACTTCCCGGTGCCCTGCTCAGGAACAGAGTAAGGAAACTTGATGAAAGGGCAAAAAAGCCATGCAAATGATGCAAAGGACAGAAGACTTCACAGTTCGGCAAGAACCTTACAGGTTGATGACCCATTCCATCTGCTAGAAAGAAGGAAGATGTGTGTGTGATGGCACCTTATAACAACCCTTGTATCATGGATGGTGTAGGGATGAGAAAACTGCACATGTAGGCAAAGGCAACACTAAGACTCCACTACTCAGAGGAGGAAGCAGCAGCAAAGACTCCCGCTCATTTCCAAGAAGGTGCAAAGGCAAGAAAAAAAGTCATTTGGGATTTCAGTGTCATTTTCAGTTTGGCTTTTATTTTAATTGACTTCAATAACAAGGTGTTCCAAAACACACAGACATCTTGGTGCAGGCAACACTGTCATTGCTACAAGCATTGGCAGATTCTCAGCTCAATTAACTGATACGCTTTGATGTATCAAAACAAAACAAACAACAACAACAAAAAAATCACAGCTCTACAGGGGAGGGTAAAAGCTACAGCAGTTGAAACTCATGTGAAGATTCCAGTTATACAGAAGTGGGGTCCATAGCCGCATACAGTAGAAAGAAGGTTTTCACAGCATATATTTTAATCATTAGTGATGCAGCAGAAAAGCTCCGTCTCACTGCTGAGTTGAAAAGCAGACACTGACGTTCTTGCACCCAGACTGGGTACAGCATTAACGGCATTAACCTTGATAGTCAGAAGCTTCCTAGTTCCTAAAAAGACAGTATTTTTGCATCAATATTTGTACAATACTGAAGCAGCTCAGAAGGATTACACAACGGAGATGCAAAACCTTCGAGGTGAGAAGGGCACAGCCTAATTCACGTCCAGGAATCTGCAAAGTAGCTGCACTTTCCCCACACTAACACTGCCCCACTGAATTAATTCTTGCATTGAGTCAAGAGCAGGATGACTCGCTTCTTTTGTAGCGTATAGAAAAAAAAAGGCATAGTAAGTTTTCACACTGAGCATGTTAAATACTTTGAAATCTAGGACACTGCTCTCTGAAGTGTTACAAAATACAATGATAAAACAGGCTTTCAGTACCTGCTCCCTCCCCCCTCAACTGCAAAGTTACACGGGAATCTCAGTATGAAAAATACAAATGTATTTGTCCAGTGACGAGTCATTTGTTACAAGGTATACTGTAAGCGTTCTGCATAAAAATAATAATTAAAAAACAGAAAAACAAACAACATTTTATTGTGGTTCTGTCAGACCCGTTAGCCCAAGAAGAAATAAAAAATGACATGTTATGCTGTAGGAAACAAAAATTACACATACAAAAAATATTTATATACACACACTTTACAGGGTAACCATCTTGCATTACCATTTAGAACTACTCAGAACAGGCTTGCGCAGTTACCGAAAGGCAGTCTTTGATTGCAACAGACCTGGCACAACAGACAGATGGAGGAGAATGATAACAATAATCAGGCTTAAATGAAGTACACGGCACACAGCAGGGCCTAGGAAACAGCTACTGCATTGAAACAAGATTGCTCAGTTGTAGCAAGGTAGGATGACAAGTCATTTAAGATGCTTTTTTCTTCTCACCCCAGCCCAAAAAAAGTCACGCTTACTGTTAAAAAGGAGCAAGTCAACCTGGAAGCAGCTGTGCTGAGATGAGCTCTGCAGTTTAGGGTTGTTTTGCATAGGTTAGTCTCACTACCTTGGCCAATACAAATGTGAAAACACAGCCTCTGTTCAGTTACTTGTCCACAGCATCACTGGCAGTCAGAGGAAATGCCTCAGAGCACAGCTGCTGTAGAACCAATAAAGAGAAAAAAGAGAAAAATCAGTTTCTCGTGTAAACATGACTTTTTGAAGTAGCAACACTCATAGTATCAGGAACTGGTCCTTGTTCCAAGGCAGCTGGATTTTTTTCTGTCTTTTTTTACTCTCCACTTCCAGTTGCTCATCACTCAGTCTATAGTCACCGACAACAGGCTCCAGCCTATTACAGATACATCTAAAGATGGTTCTACTTTACTTGGCAGGAAACCAATCTAGCATGATCTAAATAAAAGATTGTCTGGAGTTAGGATAGCTGAAGCCCTACAAATCAGCGTGCAGTTCTCAGTTGGTTCTCTGTTTAACTGAAGGCTAGGCAGGCAAATCCTTATGCTAAACTAACCAGACTGCTTATGTAGCAAAGCCTAATTCTCTAGCTTAAATGTCAGTAGTAGTACAGAATGACTAAAGGTTGGGTGGGGGGCAGAATTTAGGAGTGACCGACAGCTGTATTTGCATTTAGATCCTGACACAAGCAAACCAGGACATGCACATGAAAGGCTAAGTTCAAAACGAGAAGAGACAGCAGATTAATTTTTTCCAGAGAAGGCAAGAGAAAAGGAAAAAGTGGGTTGGAGGTGTCTGTAAGCGCTGGCCTGCCCAGCAAAGTGCATGTGCTGTCTCCGCTGGAGAATATTACACATGAACAGAGCACTGAGCTCCACGGGAAGAGGCTGTTTAAGTGCAACGTTCAGCAGACCGATTTCCATTTATTTGTCGGATGAACTGCTAGTTCAGTGTTTGATAGCTTTGAGGTTTTTTGCATTTGGTTTTGGGGTTTGTTCGTTGGGTTTTGGTTGGGTTTTGTTTTTTTCTTTTTAAAAATTTGAACCTTCCTGCTTTTCTAAGTGGGATCACTGGATGAGAGAGACAAGCTTCCAGGTCAGGATGCCCACAAGGTGTGTGAGGATTCAAAAGTCAAGAAAAGAAGCCCTCTCCCCAAAGGAAAACACGAAACAAGAACAATGCCTTCCTGAGAAGGTCAACGGCTTTCAAGGAAATACCACCCGCCTTCCCCCTTTGCTCAGCTCTTCCACTTGCAAGAGCTGGGGTGGAGGTCCCAGTCCAGGAGTATAACCCAGACAGCGTCAAGGGCATAACCTAGTGTGAAGGAGCAAGAAGGTTTCCTCCGCCCTTTGTCCAGGGGTGCAGTTCCAAGCAGAAGGAAGACAAATGAAGGGCTGAGCAGTTTGTGGCTGAGGCGGGGTAGAGCGGGGTTCACGGGGCTCACTCCCCTTCCTCCTTGATGCGTTGCTGTTTGTTGCGCCGGGCATCCATGTCAAAGTTGAAGTCGTTCCACTCATCACGGGGCGGGAAGGAAATGGTCTGCCGGAGAGTGAAGCGGACCGCGTCGATGACCCGCTCCCCCCGGGTTTCGCTGGAGCCCACGCTGACAGTGGAGGCACCACTGGGGGTGCGCAAGAGGTGGGGAGGGGAGGAGAAGTCATGGAGCTGCCGGTGGTCCAGGATTCCCTTCCAGATGGCATGGCGGAACTGCTCTGGGATCTTGAGGCTCACCAGATCCTGCAAAGCAAAGTGGAGGGCTTAAGAGAGCAATCCCTGGGCAAGCTGAGCTCTGGGAGGAGAACCAGCCTCTGGGCCACCCTGTAAAAGCTTATTAACTGAAAAAGCTGCTAAAATCCAGGTGGCCATGATGCACTGTAGAAGACAAACCACTAATCTGGAATGGGGTGGCTCGCTTCTGAACAAGCATGTGTAGCCCTGAGACAAATGACACAAGGTCTGTTTTGAAGTTACCCAAAACACACATTCACACCTAAGATTTGGTGACCTAAAGCTAGATGTTTAACTGGACTGCAAGGTCTCCAAGACAACCTCAGGGACATCTGCTGGTTGTCTGTGGTAGCGGATGCTGGGCTACAGAAGTTCAAGGGCTTTGAAAACTTCTGTGTTTATTTCAAAGCCTGCAAAAGGATTTTAGAATCCAAGCCTGAGCTCCACTATTGGAAGCTCTGGGTCTGACTCTACAGGAACTGTCTTAATTACTTGAACAGAACCAAAATTTGAGAGCAGATGGGTAACCTTAGAATACTTGGACTTTAAAGCCCCATCATCTCTGGTGCAGTACCTGAGGGTAGCATTACCTAAACTCTGAGAAATGTGGTATCAGCTTCTGAAAAAAATAGCAACCAGCTTTGGTTAATTTGAGTCAGCTTTTCTAATCAGAGCAGCAGTAGAAGGAAGGCAGCCCATGCTAGGAAGCAAAAGAGCCACAGCTTCACAAAGTCTTGGGGCAAAAAACCCCAGGACAGCCAGCTCTGAGGAGAGCAATGGCACAGGAGAGGAAGCAACAATCCTGCAGCAGAAGCCATGCAAGAGAAAAAAAGCCCAAACAGCTGGGCTGAGATGCCAGTGACAAGGGAAGATCATTAAAGTAAGGCCAGAAAACAGAAGCAGGGAGGGAAAAATGCAGATCACTTCTGGACAGCCTACTTGTCTGCAGGCAAGCGAGGTGTTTCAGAGAGGCGTAAACTGAAACCAAGCCTTGCAGAATTAACACGTCTGTGGGCTGGGGCGACTTTGGGGGCTAAAACAGAGAGCAGTGGGAGACACTCTTTCTCTGTGCCAGGCAGGCAGTCACAATGCTGGCCCTGAGTCCAGCCTCTCTTCACCTCACAGTAAATTTTCTCTGTGTGCAACAGCCTTCAACAAACTAATCATATAAAAATATACTGAGTCTGGATTTCTGACCCATTCCTACATCAGGGCCAAGAGTGAAAACAAGGGAAATGGTGAGGAGTTACTTACATCCATGGAGTAATGCTCAATCTGATAGATGGTGGTCAGCCCCTGGGTCGTGAAATAATCCACACAGGATGAGCAGCCCAGCCTCGCTAAGAAGCTGCAGAGGAGGAAGGAAGGAAGGAGAGAGAAAAAAGGATCACCCTGGCTGCAACAGCCCAAACCACAGAAAAACCAAACACTCAGCCAACCTGCAGCAACAGCAAACAAAGCTTTCACCCTTGGCTTGACCTTCTCCAAGACATCCCAGACCAGCAAACAGCATTGCTGCCACATCAAATAAATGAGGGAGTCCTTCAGCTCAGTGCCTAGCAGACAACCCTTGTGGCAGCACTTTGCCATAGTGAAGAGCTGGTGCTACACAGCCTGGATCCTGGGGCAGGAAGGCTCAACGTGGACCCTCCTGCCAGGTGACTTCACCCAGAAGGTGGCTGAGCCTACAGCAGCCTGCTGCATGGACAGAGGGTCTCAGCAAGGCATTGAGTCTTGGGCTCAGACCCATCATGCACACAAAGTACTTCAAATCAGCACATTCCTCCCTAATTGTAAAGGATTCCTCCTTTATAGGCAGCATCTTTCAACCTGTTTGACCTCATGGAGGGCAGAGGAGCTTCTGACACCACCCGTGGCTTGTTGGGTGGTCAAAGGGGGGAAAAAAAAACAACCACAAACACCAAACTAAAAAAAAAAGTTTGCACGACTTCCTGGCTCCCTCAGTTCCACCAGGCCAACAGATACCACATCCTTCAGCTTTCTCGCAGTCCTAACATCCCTGTTTCTCTTAGGTGCTCCAAGGTGAGGGTTTGAGGCTTAGTGCCCAGAGGGTGCCAGCCCCAGGATTGCCAAGACCCACTGGGATCCAGTGCTCCAAGCGAATGTGGCAAGGGACATGGCGGGACCCTTCAGGCTCCCAAGAGGAGGTCGGCACTCCCTGTGGGTGGGAACCATGACCGGGCAGCCTGCTCCCGCTCACCTGACAATGCTGCAGTCTGTGGGGTACGGAGGAGGGGGGGTGCAGTGGGATGTTGAAGGCATGGAGAGGGGAGGAGGCAGCGCCTGCGTGGGGCTGAGGCCATTCATGTCGCCGGTCATGGTCATGTGGGTGCCCATCATGGGAACTGGAGAAGAGAAGAAGGAGCACATTGTTATCCAGGCATCTCTAGACCCCCACTTTCCCCTCAAGATGGCACCGAAGACAGCACCCATGGCTGAAGCAGCCTTAATTCCCCTGCAAAGCCCTGCATGGAGCTCATGGGGAATTTCAGGCAGGGCTGCAATAACTGCACAAGGACCAGATGACAGTCTTTGAGGAGCTCTTCTCTGGCTGGAGCAACTGTCAGTAGTGGTGCCGCTACGTCACCTTCCCTTACAAACAAGCTTGGTAGAAACCTAAGCAAGCCTGGTCTCAGCTTTCTCTGCTGCAGGAGAGGAGTGGGACAGAGCCAGCAGAGTAACCCAATACAGAAGCCAAACAGCTTTGTTTTCAGAGACACTGAGAGCACCCAAAGGGGATTGGCAACAGGTGTGGGCAAGAGTCCAGCACTTTTGAAATTAACAAACCCAAAACAACAAAACAACAAAACAGCCCCCAGAACCATGTCTGTCATCCTGGATTTACAGGGCTGCTGGGCACTCTTCAGCAGCCAGGATGAAGCAGGTTACAGAGCTGCAAGACGTAGATATTTCCTTTGAAACTAAGTGTCTTATTTGAACCAAGGGAAAAAAAAATTGCCAACATTTGCATCTCTTCTTCTGGGAAAGAAGAAACAAGTCTTGAAAGACAGATGACAACGCAGCCAGCCAGATCTGCAGCAAGAAGGAGCTTCTGTTCACCCCTGTGAGGCTCAGAGCGGGATGCTGAAGCCTTGCCCTGTGGCACAGCAGCCAGCAATATTTGGCTCTGCAGCTTGCCGGCGAATGACCCCAGGCTCCTCAGCCTAACACTAGCCACGTGGCGATGCCAAGTGTCCTTGCCCAGACTAGCGGGGAGCACTCATGGAACAGAAGGAGCTAGGGTTTCTTACTGTTGGTTCCCATGCCGTCAGAGATGGTGGTTGGGGTCAGGGCATTGCGCTGCTGGGGGTTAATCAGCTGGCTGACTGAGGGCAGCTTGTTCATGCTGTTCATTTTGCCGAGTGGTGGAGAGTTGGAGCCGTAGGATGACTGTGACTGCATGGAGGTCCTGCAAACCAAGGAGATGTTAGGACAGGAATCACAGCAGTTGTTTGTTAAGAGCGTGCATCCAAGGAGCTACATTTTCCATTTGTGGCAGTGGTGAACTACTGCTAGGGAAATCACTGACACCACGGGAGCATTGCAAATAGAGATCATTGCAGAAAGAGCCAGTAGGACACAAGAAGTTCCCCAGATATTTTGGCATTTAAAAAACAAATGGTGAAATACCAACAAAGGAAAGCTTCACTTTCAGTTCAAACTTTTTATTTAAGGAAAAGTTTCTACATAAGTTTTTCAGTTAAAAAGAACATATGAAAAGCCAGCAAACAGCTGCCAAAACTCGAAGTATTTTTAAGTTAAGTTCTCCTTGTGGTTAAAACCTTTTTCCATATGAATAAGAACAAGAACTGAAGAAGCCATCTCAAACCACCCTCAATACCCCTAAAACTTGACTGCAGAAATAATTTCAAGATCAGGTCACACTTATCTTTGTTCCTCCAAAATTCCTAGTTATTCATATAATTAGGTTGTTACCAGGTGTGTATACAACAGTCAGAGGCTCTTTGCTCCAGACACTCTATACACCTTAGGGACCACTACTGAAATCGTCAGAGCTGCCTGGGATGCTGACATGCAGCTTTCGCTGGTGTTAAGGAGAACGTGGTAACCAAACTCTGCAGGCTGCTTGAAAAGAGTATCAGATTCCTACTATCACTCGACAACAGCACTAGCTTCCCTCAAGTCCAGACAGCCCAAAACCCAATCCAGGATATCCATGAACCAAGCCAGAGAGGCTTGCTGGCGAGCTCCCCCTGCCCAGCCCCGAGGGTCCCAGCTGCAATCCCGCCTTGTAAGCGATCCAGAACATGAAGACCAGATCGCTTCTGAACGGCAGCCCAGTTCCCAGATCGAGTTACGGCTGTGGTATCTCATCTGGAGTGGGGTCTTATTTGGGATATGCAGAAAATGATCATTAAAGCATGCCCAACAGCACACTTGGCAGAGCACTGCCATGCCACAAAAGAGCAGGTTTTTCCTCTCTCCAGCACTCGGGGCATTTGCAAGACTGGGCAAAGGCACTGGGGAAGGGGACATGCTTCCCAAACACAATGTACCCTTGCCCAGCACTAACTTGGACGTATCACGGTGACCCCATAGTGAATGTGCAAGGGCACATTCCCATCTAATTTCCCATTGGGAAACTTGTTCGTCCAGGTATAACTGGTTACACCAATTCCTGGGAACTGGCTTTCCTTCTATGCAAAAAGAATAGTTACTACTTCAAGTAAGCAAAGTGTAAAGGAAAGAAAAGGCTTATTCCGAGATAATTTATTAAAACCTTCATCACCCAAGGTCAAGTTTCATACAATTACATTGTCTACAGCTTCCTGCACTTTTAAGACTTGGAGTATTGGGTGGAGAAAACACCTCTGCTAACAGGCTAGAGTATCTAAGGCCCTAAAGAAATGTTACCTAATTACACAATTACAGGAGTTACAGAAAGAAGGGTGTGAACTGTCCTTTGGCAGAGAAGATGCAGGACAAGATCCAGCAAACTTCATAGACTCAGGAAGTAGAAAGCACAAGAAGCTTCACAAATTAATATTAACGATGGCAGCAGCTCCCAAGGGGAAGTGAAATCGAGCCATGAAGTTCAGACCCAGCTTTTCAGGGTGAAGGGAATGATTCAGATCTGAGGTTTCCATTCACCAATTATAAAAGTTGAGGCCAGCCGTGAAATTCAAGTCAGGTTGACACCACCCTTATGTTAAGATGCTTCTGGATTTAGGACCAAAGGTTCAGGCACCTATACTAACTGAGCTCCAGCTGAAATGAATACACACCTGAGTAGTCTTTTAGGGCAAAATCTACATGACACGCAAGTGAGGTCACCATGTACATAGTGAAATTGCAAATCAAATCAACAAAGACTTCCCAAAAAAGATTTAGTTGCATTGTTTAAGCTCAGGACAGATGTTATTCAGAGAGCTCATGACTAGAAGTTTGTTGGGGTTTTTTTTGTTTTGTTTTACAGAATGCCTGTTACCACAAAACAAGATTCTTCAAGGAGGTTAGTAGCAGGCCTAACTTTGCCCTCTCCACCACCAATGATCTCAAGCTAGTTAGGAGACTGAAAAATACTTTGGGGATTAAAAAAAAAAAAAGGCAAGCAAACACAAACCAACCCAAAGCACCCTACACTATAGAAAACAAATGCATACTTTAACATATAGCTTAAGGACTTCATTCTTACCTCATTCATACTCATAAGAATCAGG
Organism: Eurystomus gularis; assembly: GCA_013400335.1. NCBI lineage: Eukaryota > Metazoa > Chordata > Aves > Coraciiformes > Coraciidae > Eurystomus > Eurystomus gularis. The sequence continues at coordinate 818,958 of VZZY01011722.1, read as the reverse complement.
ATTGACACAGTCAAGCTCAAGTGAATAAATCAGGAAATAAAAGCATTTCTCTTCATACTCATGCTTGTCTTAACTAAACTATTCCATCATGTAAGCAGACATAAAAGATCTAGAGAAAGCCATTTAGCCAAAGAAAAGTCCCAAGATAAACCAAGATGCAAAATTTTATTGAAAATTTATGTCACACATCAATACAGCAACAGCCTCAGGAACACAAGAAAATGTTTTTGGTATTAAAGGCCCAGGCTACATGGTGTTTGAGGATTCATTTAAAATATACTGCTTTTTTCTCTATTTTTTTTTTTAAACAGGTATTATAAGAATGTCATGCACAGTGATTTTCATTAAAATTATACTTAGTATGTCTCAAGAAAGATTAGAAGTAGGAGCATTAACATTTCTTTGATATCAATGCCAATGAAATGCATTTTAATATCAAGGTATAAGGACTTCAATTAAGAAACTATTATACTTCTTGGAACAGCCTGATATGAAAGGCACTGAGTCACATTCTGCAACTGATTTTTCTTTCTTCAAGAGCCTATGTAATTATTTAGCCAATAACATTTGTAGTTATGCAAGCACCTATGAGGGCAATTGCCTCTCATGCTTCAAGGCATATACTGATCATCTCAAGAGGTCAGGAAGGAACTTCCTTCTCCCACATATGAAGGAAGCATAGTTCAGTTCACAGGTTACCTTGTATAATCCTGCACTTTCCCAGCTCACTGGATATCAGCCCTTCACCAGAGGTAGGAAATCGCTTGGATAGACCAATTACCTGATTCAGTAGGTAAGTCCCAGAGTCCTCATTCACATTAGATGAGCACACCGTCATGTAAGCAGCCTTAATGCAAATGACATCAAAGGTTCATTAAGTGCAAGAATAGGGCAGCTCAGGCTCAGAGAGTTTGAGATTTCACCCAAGCCCCTGTACCTACAGTTCACTATCTCTGAAGACCTAGAGCTAGACACAACGCAGAGAGACCCAAGTGGAATCAAAGCTGTCCGGTCCTGGGCCTAGCTTTCCTTACAGTAGCCATAACAAGTGCAGTAAGGATTACATCCCAAGTTCATGGATGGTCAATGTGCCCATTGGCAACGTGTTTTCATGTAAGGTTTCCCTCTTGGCTGCATAACACTGATGTAGTGTAGTAATGGCACACAAGCACCACAGGTGATGCTCAGTTGCACTCATCCACTTTAAGACCCATGAAGTGGGACAGTAAAAAGCAGAGAGATGCCCTTGCTTTCCATGTCTCAAATAGCTGCTATTCTAAAGCAAGTACTAGTGCCTCTCTGCAACCACACAAGTGGTTTGTAGGCTTGGTAACTAACTGGGAGCATGGAAAGGAGGAGCCCTGATGATCACGAGGCAGACAGCAACTACAGCAGAGTGACAAGGGTAGTGATAATGACTCCCCTTAGATTTTAGGTATGGGAATCTCCCAAGGCAGACAGTGGATGCATTCTGCTCTCTAGGGAATGAAACCATAACATAAGGAGTGGATATACATCAGCTAATTGACATAGACTGATATGACCTAACTGACTGATAAGGCCCCATCAGTCCATTTGGTTATTCCTTGAAAGGAAAAAGCTTACTTTTCTAAAGACCCAGACAAAGAAGCAATCAAAAGACAGCTGGGAAGAAGTTTTCTTCTTTTATCTGCAGAGGACAGACTACGAAGCAACTCCAATTGCTTCCAGCTCCAGGTTACTGGATTTAAAAAAAAGTGCCTTCTAAGATAAGTATCTTGTAGTCAGACAGCATATCAAAGTCACCATTAAGACCAGTTTCACAATCAACCTCTTATTGCTAAGAAGGACAAATTGGAAAGCCTTTCCAGAGGACAGTGGGATCCAAATAATTTACATTCTTGTTTGGAGGAAATCCCAGGTGCTATAGTGCCCATCATGGTACATGAAATTTCCTAGAGGTCAGACCAGATGATGAATTTCAGCATGAGCTGAAATCTCCTCATGTGGGCTGTGGATGCCTTGTATCTTCTGGTGGGCTGCTGCCTCAAACTTGCTGGTGGACAGGCCCTGGCACAAAGCTCTAGATATAGATTAGCTTGTCCTGTTGCAGTATTTCCAAATTGCCATCCACAAGCAGACAAGACCAAGACCCAGGAATAAACTTTCATTGGAAGAACAGTCTGACAGTGCTAGGCATAATCCTGTGTCTGGGCTGCATTTGCAGTTCAGATTCCCACCTCTCACAGGAAAAGGAATAGGCATTGCCTTTCTTTTCCCAGACAAAAAGGCACAGAGCAATAGTTATCTGCTTTGTGATCTCAAAGTACTTCCCAGAGTTTCCAGGCAAAGAGGCACTTGGTTTGGTTAGCTTTACACAAGGAATGATGATAAAGCTACAACTTTATTAAATAGTCAGTGCTAGTGTTTAATTAGTTATTATTTATACTTAATCACAATTTTTGGGGCTCTCATCAGCCCTCCTCCACATTGCTACGGTAGAACAAGTCTTGCTAAGACAATGGAGATACTCAGAGATGGGATATGGCTTTCAAAGATGTTAGTACGAGTCATTGCCTGCTCAGATCACAGCTCTGCTGCCTGGAAGCAGATGATGTGATGTTCAGAGATAAGAGTCTTCTCCCACTGCATCAGGTTTTTTTCCTTGGTGGGTGGCCAGGAGGCCCACTCTGCATTTGGGAGGCATCTTCCCTTCAGGCTGTGCCTAACTACAAGTGTGTCATAGCTGGGTATGCACCTGCCCAAAATAAATTCAGTATGGACTGCACTGCAGGCACACAGGTCCCCATCAGTATTGATCCAGGATGCACTTCACGGACACAATAAGCAAAAGCCCCTGGCTGCAGCATTAATGGACAAAGTGAGCATGGCCTGAGGCCACCTGGCTGACTCAACTGCAACATATGCTGGCACCGCTTTCCTTTTAACTATGAGGTTTGTAGTAGGGTTGATGAAAACTCTTAAAGCAACATCTAATAAGCACTGAACATCTGCAAGGAAAGGGGTAATCTGTGACCCCTTTTCACAGGTAGGGCAGTGAGCAGATTTGGACACACTGCCCTTTACACCCTCAGTTGCAAAGGGACAAGGACATTGGGCATGCATGGATGTCATTACGCAGAAAGACTTCAACCTCACATTCAACTTGTGCAGCTCAGCCTGCCAGTTGGATCAAGCTCGCAGTCAGAAGTGATCTTCCTAAGTTCAGTGAAGCTAGATTAAGGCCAGCAATGCTTGTAGAAAAGTCATCCAGTCTTCCCTACAATTTTTATGTATTTTAGATCAGACCATTTAAGATTAGAAATACGGGGAAACAATTCATTATGTCAACTTAGCAAGCATTTCTACAGGTAAAAAAAGTTGATTTCTTACCAGTGCCAACTCATATAATTATTACTTCCCTCTGTCCAGCAGTACAAATATTTCAGCTACTTGCACTATTATTGCATGACCAGCATTAAAACAAGCCAAACTGACTATCACAGACTGTTTAAACACACCCCCCTTTCTATCTCCCTCAATCCATTAACACAATTTGTTAATTTAAACAAGATGAGGCATTTTAAAATTGAGACCTGCTCAGAGAAACCCTGCTGAGTTTCACAAATACAGAAGAGGAAAGAGTATCAACACGTCACAAAAACAGGAAAAAAAACATTACACCAAGACAGACGACGTTGTGGTTCCTGACCTCCCAATGCTACAGGCTACAGCTAAGAGGTCTGTAGAAGCATCTGTTTTTGTAAAGCTTGAGTCCCTTCAGAAGCTTACTCTCACTATTTACTCTGTTGCTATCAGGCTGTGTATTTGCCCCACTGTTCCTAGTCCCATCAGCTGGGCAAAGTGATCCCACCAGCTTGATTTATGGATATACTGATGGGTTTGGGGGGCTGGAATGTTTTAAGATGGCATCGGTCTGTTTGGGAGGGTCTCTCCTTGAGTCCATGAGTTCAGTCCTGAAGCAGGCCGAAAGGAGACTGTAGAGAAGGAACCAGAGAAAAGAAAAAGATGAATGTACAGAACCCCTCACCAGCCACCAAGAGAGAGACAGTCACTTTCCACCTTCATGATCACAGTATGGGCTTTGGAGGATGGGAAAAGCAGATGTCTTAGCACCTACAGTGAGGGTATGTGACAGGGAGACTTAGAAAGCTGGAAAGTCCCAGTCTTCGGCAAGGAAGAGAAAATAACCAGTTCATAGGGAAATCTGATTTCTGTGTCCCAGTCTCGTGGGTGCAAATGGTGCCCTGATACTGTTCCCAGTGGCAAGTACAAGAGGACAAAAGCACTCAGCCAAAGGGGGGAAAAAAAAAAAGCATCAGCTTCCATTGAGCCCACTTCAAACTTCAATTACTTAAAAACCAGAAGCTGGTGCTAGGGAGAGAGGATGGTGCCTACTGCGAAAGGGGCATATTGATTACATCTCAAGTACTTCCCTCTGAGCCAGCAAAGCAAATGCAGCACATCTTCATATACCTAATCCCATGCTTTTTCATGCTCTCTTTCATCTTGGCAATTCTCTAGTGAGAACACTATCCGAGTGCCTAGAGTTCACAACGCATGCAAGCACAGCACTTCAAAACCAAACCAAATCATGCAAAACCCCACTATCAGCTTCCACACCAAAAATGAGAGTAACTAGGTGGAGGTACAAAAAATAGCTCCCCACCAGTCCCCTCCCCATGACAGCAAGCACCAGGATCCGTGCAGCTCCCATCTCAGCTGAAGCACTCCAAGCACTGGATAGCTTGGCTCTGTCATACCTTACTTACAAGGTTACTTCCTTCTCATTTGAATAATGAGCTGTGCTGCTCACTAGACTGAAAGGCAGCCAGTGAGCTAGTAGCTGAAGCCCTGCTGATATGAGAGAAATGTTTGCTGGGATCTAAGATCCCGCTCAAATATAAGAGCTCTCTTCTTGGTAGCCATTGTGAAAACCCTTCAGTCATGGGAGCTGGACTTGATGATCCTTATGCATCCTTTCCAACTTGAGATATTCTATGACAGGGGTCCTCAAACTACGGCCTGCGGGCCGGATACGGCATTCTTTTTCCTGTTTTTTTTGTGCACTACTATAAATAAAATGTGCAGTGTGCATAGGAATTCTTTCATTTTTTTCCAAACTATAGTCCGGCCCCCGACAGTGTCTGAAGGACAGTGAACCAGCCCCCTGTTTAAAAAGTTTGAGGACCCCTGCTCTATGATTTTATGCTACAGCCAGTTGAATTCAAGACTGTTCTTAAAACAGTGCTCAGCAGGGTGAAATCCACCACAGGAAATTTTGTTGAATAAAAAGTGTTTTCCAGTGAAACCCTTAAAGACTGGGAAGATACTCCCTGGGAATATTGATGGTAAATGCATTTCACAGCATAGGAAAAAAAAAAAATGAAGAAAATTTCCCTCTTCAACAAAACATGGGCCACTTGTGGTATCTGACAGCAGGGATCTTCTGGAAACTCCATGTTTTAAACAAACGGTGGCAGATCATGAAAAGGGAGTCTAAATAAATATTGTGTGCTGCTGTTCAAATATGGACCCCAGGATTTGGCAGTGAAAGAGGAAGAATAGAAACTGCACCAAAAAAACCCCTTCCCACCTATGATCATGAAGGTATTTAGCATAAGAGTAAATAAGAGAAAACCATGCACAAAGCAGCAAACAGAGAGAGGAGATGAGACAGAGAAAGATTGTGGTCTGGCACAACATGGAGCATTGCAGGATTCTGGTCATCTTGTGAGACTCAAAGCTTTCTCATTTTCACCAGATTTGTCCCTTTTATTCCAGAACAGTAAGACAATTGCATCTGCTGGCCTGATAAATGCAACGCTGGTCTGTACATGCATGAGAGTAATTATACACTTGTTTTCCAAAATAACAGATTTATCTTTTTAAAACTATCTTTCACCACTATAATCTCATCCTTGCATTTCCTACTCTTCAACACAGATGAAGATTTCCATGTTGTAGGAATGAAAGGGCAACTTCTTCCCACACACCTAGATAGCTTTTCTATGTTCCCCATTGCTCAGAACAGTAAACTGAAAAATCAAGCAACTCTTCCATCTAGGCTTGACTGTGGAGTACATGTGGATGCAGCTCCTTTTTGAGAAGAAAGGGCCAAAGGCAGCTCACAAACATCCCAGCCCTACAGAGCTCTGGTAAGGCTTACAGCTTCCCACACATTTGGACTTGGTCATTACATATGCACTTTTCTAGCTCCCAGTTTTAACACACACTTTGAATGAAAGCCAACAGAGACAGTTCTTAAAGTACATCTCTACTTATAAAGTGAAAGGCATTTTCTTTTAAAGAACAGACTTGCAAAGGAGTCACCGTGCTGCTCAGTTCGGCCAGCCTGGTGAGGAAGCAATAGCCAGACATCTCCCAGCAACCTGCTCGTATGCAAGGCTGCTCTTAACCAAACCAGTTCCTACAAAGTATCTTCTCTCCCCATTCTCACATAGAGACCTGAAGCTCCTTTATGATCCTTTTTCTTGAGGTGCAATTGCATCTATGAGTCTTTTTAGCCTAAATATCCCTTTGCCATGAACACATTCCTTCAGAAATTAAGTTGTACCCTGGATTATCAAGGAAAAAGCACCAGAACCCAACTGCACCAAAGAACTTATTGCCTGAACATTCATTTCAGCACAGAGGACCTTGCTTGATGGTAGGCTGTCAGCAGAGACAACTGCAGCCACTCTGGACAAAACTGGAAATTATTTTTCTTCCCACTCCTGGTATCCTTAAAAGCTCTTAATCTTTCTCCCCAGTATCTAAGCACACTCAGCAGCTGAGAAAAATGAGTATATAACTGGACAAGTGCCAGGAGACATGCCAAAAGAAGTTTCATTAAATTAAATGGCTGGACTTATACATGCTGGTCTTAAAGGTAACACAAATACCAACCTCAGTTGCCAGTAACCCATCCTATTGATATAGGAAGAACGAAAACAGTAGTTATTGCAAAGCAACTGTCAGCACCAAGTGAAAGCTGTCATCTGCTGCCGTCCATTTCTGCTTACAAAACCGCTTCTTAGCTGAAATGGCTGTAGTTCAGGTGGAGCTTTGAAGACATGCAGCTGAGTGCACAAAGGCCGTAATGCCTAGGAGCTAGTAAATAGAAGCTATAGTATATACAATCAGTGTAGATGACTGATAAAAAGAAATAAAAATTATGAGAATTTTAAAGTGCCCCACAAAAGAGTCCAGAGCCCCTGGATGCTCCAGCCATTTTGGCACAAGGCTTTTTTCACACCTCTACAAGACTCCAGCTGACACTAAAAACACACAGGTCGAAATGTGAACACATGCAGAGAACTGGCAGAAAGCCGTGGTATTGCAGAAGTCCTGAGACAAGGCCAAGGCACCAAAATAAATCCCTACAGGCTCAAGTGGGACTTATGTGGTGCCTTGGCCTCGTGCTAACCTCTGTAGAGGAATGAGTTATACCCGCAGCCTCTTGACGCGTGAGCTTACTAGCAGGAACGCCTGCGATCCTAAGCACTACCGCTGGCGGCTACCTACAGCCCGGGAGGCTATTTTCTGTCACCCGATACAGCAGGTGAAGCAATGCCCATGAATGACACCGATTACAGTCTGTCTGGGAAGTCATTCTCTGACCCAGCCTCTGTAGCTGTGAAGATTTGGGAACAGAGGGGAAAATGGAAACCAGACACTTGGCCATTCTTTTCCCCCTCCTCCTGGCACTTACACCACCCAAAGCAATCCTGGCACAGCCCTGCCAGCCGAGTTCAGATAGCAGCTACCTCTGCCCAGATGGAAAGTTCCTCATGCACAACATGGAGACTCAGTGACAAAGTACAGTTTTTAAAAACACTTTGAAAAAGTGTACGTGTAGAGTCTTTCTTTGAAGCACCCACTGGTCACAAAGTGTTTCTTACGTGTTTCACCATCACTCCCAATCTTCAGCTTCCCATTTTATACCTGAGGAACCTATAGTATTTAGATCCCACCAAGACACCAGCCCTCCAACAGCACCAGAGTCTGAGCACTTGCCTAAGCTGGTGCTCACAGTCCCAGCTCCACATGCCCTTGGCAAGATGCTCAGATGGATACCCTGAAGAAGGCATGGAGAAGGTTCCATGTTTGCTGCTGTTGCCGTGGAGCAAAGAGATGAGCACATCCACCCTGTGCTCCCCAGTTCGGACACACAGACGCAGCAGGTTCTGGTCTGCAGGCGGTTCAATGGCACTGCCTGGCTGCACTGTGCCTTGGGGTCCGGCTGGAAGTTAGAAACGAGGCACTGAGCCTGTCCTTATTCACACTCCAAGGCTAAAAGGTGAATTGTGTGGGACAAGAAGCTACAGGAGGACCCTGCAAGCAGTCAGGACATGCACTCTGGGAAGGAGGGCTGCTTTGTCCCATCACACGTCATCAAATCTGGATCTCAAATTCAGAGTCTCTCAAGTTCTGTACAGAAACTTGGCTTTGGCCAAAGTCCTGGCAATGATTTCTACCAGCTCTGACTGTGGGGTTAACAAGTAGCTACGCTGTTGGGAACGATTTTGCCAACACAGTTGGTTGAGCACCACATCGCTATGAGTGCGCTGACTATGCAGAAGCCTTCTGTGTCTCTCTCCTCTCTCCCTCTTCCCCACTGTCCTCACTGCACAGGTCACTGCAAGGACACTCATACTCACTGCTTCTGGAGCAAGTGCTGGTGCTGCTGCTGCTGCTGCTGCCGGTAGGTCTCAATCGTGTGCTGGGGAAGGTACTGCATGAGTTCCAGGGACTCTTTGATTTTTAGTAGCATTTCATATGTCTCCCGTCCTCTCACCTGGATCACAGGAAAAAGGGGGAAAAGAAAAGCCTTGAGGGACTGCACCTGCAGTCCCTAGTAACAGCTACCTTAGCAAGCTTTAGAGAAAGTCAAGTAAACAACCACAGCAGGATGCAAATACTCTGTTTATGCAGTATGCGTATGCAATAAAACCATAAGCCTTTTGCTAGAGGTACAGCAGATACTGTTGAAGAGCCATAATCTGATACTGTAGGCTAACGAATATCTTGGGGTTGTCATCTGGCTTGATGTAAATCTACGCCAACCAAAAGCAATAGTCTGATGCATTCTGCTAGACAGAAAATGTCATTACCTGCCTCAGATGTAAGCAGACCTGGTACTGAATCTTACATGCCTTGAGGAAAAATAATACTTGAATTTGGGTGCTGGATTTGGATCTCCCTTCTCTAAGCACACCATGTTTTGTGATTTATCCAATTAAATAAGGCTTATGGGGAAGCAGCTAAACAGCCAAATACAGATGCTTCTTGCCCTTTCTGATCTAACACTTTTTGCAGCGTATTTCACTTCTATCACTACATTACAATGAAAATACATATGAAAACCACAGAGGTATCCATTTTTGTCAGTAAGACAATACTCATTACTTCTAGAGAAAGCTCGAGTGACACAGACCCAGAAATGACAGAGAAGGAAACCCAGTTCAGTCTCCGAGACAATGTTTCCACCAGGATAGACAGGTCCCTTGGGAATATTCTCACATGCCCTGCACAAGCCACTCTCAGTTAGCAGCTAATGGCGTTTTTCATATATTTTGTTTGAAATACGTTTTTAAAATAGGTAGCTCTGGGGATTTAAAAAAAAATTCCATATCCTATCCCCATCCTCCATTCTCTCTGAGGTTCAGGTGAGCAGCTGATGACTCAAGACACTGAGGAAGATAGTAAATATAGGGCAAATGCAAAGATAGAGAGAACTCACTGGCAAGTATAAGAGCTCATCATCTGGGGAACGTCTTTTTTTGATAGATGTCATCTGTATGCCATGAGTTCCTTGTCGAAAAGCTGGAAGAGAAACCACCAAAAACATCCTATTAGAGGGTCAGCTCAGATCTGCAGTTCTCTGGAAGGGTCTTCTGCCTGAGCCACTCCAGAACTGTGCTTGCGTAAGTCAGCCATTGAGTGGCCACCCTGCTTGGGCAAACACATCAGCCAAGGAGCACTGGAAAAACCCCAGCAAGCTATACCTAGAACAAGCACTGGCTTTTTGCAGGAAAGGCTGTGAGCTTTGGTATTGCAGTGCTCAGAAGCTCTTGGTGATCCATGAAGGTGAGACAACAGGCAAGGGAGCACGCACAATTCGCTGTGAAAATGAAGCTCCCCCTTCCAGATGTCTCCAGTTAAAATGTACTGCTTTGCTGTTCAGCCTAGTGCCAACACTGAGCGTAAGTGGGAATCCAAAGCTGGGTTCCCCCATTTTGCATGTCTTTAGAGCACAGAGAGGCCACTTGCCAGAGCACTTTGGATGCACAACAAGGTTTACATGCAGTCCTAACCTAGATCCCTGTGGCTGGAATTCACATGCTGCAGCACAAGACACTGGCTAGAAGGAGCAGAGGATGACAGCACAGTCCTGAACAAGCAGTAAAGGTTCTAAATGTGGTTACAAAATCCCAGCTGTGCACCTTGAGGGCAGCAAATAAACACGCCCTCCAGCCACCACTGATAGGGGTCATCTAGCACAGGCAGCGCTGTGAGGGAGCCTGCAAACCCAGACTGCCAAATGCTGTTTTGTGAACACCAGCTCATTTATCAGGCTGATTGACCCCAGGAGAACAGATGTCTAATGCTCTGATGCCTCCAAGCCCATGCACAAGCACCATTCTGCCCCATGGCACAAACACCAGGGTTGCACCTGCACCCGGTGACAGCATGATTTGCAATCTGCCCAGCTCTGCCAGCTACTTACGGCGCTTCGTACCATCACCATTCTTTGTGCTGTCGGAGACTTGCTGCTTGCGGATGCTGTCCTCATCTGCTTTGCGATCTCTACCTGGGCAAGCACAAATGCGGGCTTCGAAACAGCGGCGGCCCAAGACTTGCCCACTGGGAAGAGAGGCATGAGGAAACATCAGCTGGTAGCTCAGGTGTGGGCCAGCAGCATCCCTCAACTTTACACCAGACTACGCACAGACAGACCCAAACCTCCCATTTCCCAGTCAAGATGTCCCAGGTGTTGGGCAACTCCCACCTGCAAAGATTTGAAAAGTATCCTACGGCCCCTCACATCAAACGGTCCCTAAGGATGTGCAATGTTGCCCTGAGCAGAAGAGGAGCCAGAAGACCACCTCTCAAACAGAGGGCTACACTCGTGATGCACTACTTACTCTCTGGTTTCCAGTGTCACAATGATGAGGATCGGGCGACGGTTCATACCTCCCACACAGCTACTGTTACACATGAAGTTGTACAAGACTGTCGTGAACTCCGTACCAACCTGGACGAGACAAAGGGGATGAGCAGAAGAGATGGTGGATGGAAAGCTCTGCTTTTTCCAGCCTCTCTTCTTGTACTCCCACAGCTCTGCTGCAAGCAAACTAGCAAGACATGGGCCCCACCACAAGGCTTCCTTAAAAGAAATTAAGAACTCCTGTTCTCAAGGAATAAAGAGGATGTTTCAAGAGCTCATTTCTGACAAAGGGGAAGAAGGGATTAATTGTGATGAGGGTGGGGAAAGTACAAGATCCTGACTCCTTCGATTAGGTTTACAACCCTCAGCCTTTTATGTGTTGGGACGCCACCACTCCAAGCTCATAACATACCTGGGGCGGCTCGTAGGGGACCAGCACACTCTGCCTCCCGGTGATGGGATCTTCTACATACTGGGCATGGCTGTTCCCTTCCACCCTGATCAGGTGGCTGGGAGGCGCAATCTGCCCTGCAAAGGCAAGGGAGCAAAAAACAAGAGACATTGTTCAGTGAATCGGAGTCATGCACAGGGCAGCAAGCTCTTCCACCAAGGGAAACCCCCACACCTGTCCCCAGAGGTCTACTGGAGCACATGCATACCTCCTGGCCCTTAAAGCATCCCTTTGCAAGGTCCCTGCTGCCAGACAAAGGCAAAATAGACTTTATCAAGCTCATACTGGACACCTGTGAGTAAACTTGAACATGGGTTTCCCAGGATCCCAGAGTAAGCGAGCCCAAATGTCAGCTGGATGGCAGCTCATGGCAGCTATTCCAGCAGATAACTCCCTGTGTATTTTCACACCAGCTGAAAGCCTTTTTTTTTCCTTCCCATAATGCATACACAAAGCAAATTCCTTCAAGTATCAATTACTACTCTTCTCCCCATTTGACTACTAGGCCTCTTCTGTTCCCCTCCCATCAGTCTTGATCCTGAGGAGCTAAAAAAGATTGAAGCAGCAAGAGAAATATGCATTTAACTAATGGTCAGCTTGAAAAATCATGCTTCCTTACAGCAGCAGCAGAAGGGAACATGAATCTTTTTTGTTTCTAGGCCCTTTTCCAATAATTAAATCAAAAAGTTTCCTTTCTGCAAATTTTCTTCAGTGTTTCTCAGAATTTACTTGTATGTTGTAGGACAGAAGTCTGTTATGGGTTCATTTCAAGAATTTGATTACTGTTTGAACTGTTCTTTTCTTAAAAACACAGCATATTTCTAGAGAATGAATTATTTCAGAATAAGAATCCATAGTTTTATTTTTTCTTTCTTAAAACTCCATTATTGAACCAGATATCAACCCCCCAAAAATCCAGTTGTGTCAGAAAAGCACTTTCTAATATGAAAAACTATTTTGAAGAACTGTCTGGATCTACTTTGATTTTATACTCCCAAAGTCCTTGCTTATTTTCGGGCTCGTCTAACTAGTTGCACTGAAACCTGCAAAGGGATCCAGGCTTCTAAGACATCCTGCTAACTGACACCAGCCTGGATTTTTTACAGTAGGTGATAAAAAAATGCACGTAGAATAAAACAGATGCTCATCTGAACTTATGTGAACTTAAGCAGCCAAGGCATAAACAGAGCCCAGCCCATGAGTTTGCAGAAAATCCCAGGACATTTTTAAAACAGCTGCTTCTTCACTAACACGAGGACAGGCAAGTAAAAGATTAAACCATTAATACTGAACCGATAGCGTTAAATGTACAGGAAGGTTGCCTACAGTTGATGCTGGCACTTGGTGTTATCCTGCTAGAGATAAACAGCCCCTCCGTCTTTGAGTTGTGGATTAAGGACTGGAGATGATATTGCATCCTGTTACTAGATCCCCGTCACAGCAACATGGAAGCTCATTCCTGAGCGCAAGAACAGCTGCTTCTCATTGCGTGAGCAAAAGCAGAGCGGGGAGAGGCTGCCAGAAGGGCATTGCCTGCCATGGGGACAGACATCCAACCTGGGCAGGCGTGGGGTTTTATTTCAATATTTTCTTCCCAAGGACATGCTTGTACAGGGACAGCTCAAGTGTAGTATTAAGCTTCCTGCTAAGCACAGGAAATAAAAAGCTGCACAAGATGTTGCAGGGAGGTTTGCTGTGAAGCTGCCGCCAAATCCCTGCACTGGCCACTCATGAGCCAAGCAACTTTGGAGAGAGACTGCCAGCAGAGCACCGCCCTCCTTACCCTCATTGAACTCCCGGCTCAGCTCGTGGTTCGGGCAGCGTTTGACCACTTCAGTGACATGTTCTGCTTTCTTATAGACTGGCATAGCCCTGATGACAGCTCCCTGAGGTGGTGGGGTCATCACTTTGATCTGGATGGGACACGTCTTGGCGATCTGGCAGTACAGCTTTTTCAGTTCAGTGGAATACTGGATGGGGAAAAAGAAAAAAAAAGAGCAAGAGAGAGTCAGGATGTTCAGCTAGAGTTGGAAGCATGCCAGAAGGATGGAGATGGATTTGCGCACAACTGAATGCACCAGCTACTATGTGTGCATTGCATTTGTTCACATAACAGCCACACTTCCAGACAAGTGGCAAAAGCTCTACACCTTTACCTGCTTCAGAATAGCAGAGTATAAATTTACATCTTAGTTTCCCCAAAGGCAAAAATCTTCAGATAAAGAACACTGCTTTTACACGAACAAATAGTCTTTATTTCTCTTGGGCACACACGCCCTCTTCCAAGGGACACACATTACCCACTTAACAAAACAGACACTATTCTTTTCACAGCACCCTGTAATCCTGGAGGCACTGGAAACCACAGACGTAAAGTGTTTCATCCTGTTTTGTAAGAGGCCCTCCTACTTCTGCAGAAGGATGAAATAATAACATGAACCTTGGAATTGAACAGTACTTGAAAGCAAGACCCTGACCAATCTGGGAGTTGTACCAAATCTGACATTTCAGTCATTTTTTAAAAGCATTTCATACCTCTGCTGACCACCTCTGTAGCAATCTCCACAGTTGTAAACTCAAAGCATTATGTGCACAAAAGAGGTAAAAAATGAAAGAATTTTTTTTTTTTTTTAATAATCAAAGTTCAGAAGAGTTGAACAGCACAAAGACAATGTGCATCATGAGATCTAGAGCACAACCCACCAGCTGACTCCAAAAGAGAGGCTGTGGTCATGCAATGAACACCTGGAGCAGAAGAAGATGCTCTTTTTCATTGTGCTAATTTGGAGTATATTAGATTCCCTCTTTTCATAGGTTCCCCGCTAAAGCAGTAACAGTAGTGCAGCATTTTCCTGAAGCATGTTCACATCTAGAAACCTTTACTCAGAAAAACATCGAGGCATGGGCTGACATTGTTGGTTTCTGCACAAAAAATCTCACTGAAATAAGGGCACATGCTTAGCAGGAATGGTTGCAAGGAAACTATTATGTGGTTCAGTAAAGTGTAAGCCAAATCCATTTTCCCCAAATGTCCCCCATGAAGGAGACTCCCCATTCTCCTCTGCTGTACAAGGTTCTTTCACTTTCCATCAGTACCGTACTCTAGAGGCATTCTGTTTTCTCCTGGTGCTCAGACATTTGTGAGCGCAGAGCTCTCCCAGTAACTCTAACCACGTAACCCACCGGAATTGCATTTCCTCACTTCCATCTCTTTGGTTCTTACAGAGAAAGAAAAGTGAAAGCCTCGGAGTGGTTGTTTTCTCAAAGAACGTCTCTAGCAGCTGTGGAAGATACACCTCTGGTCTCAGCTGCTCAAATAGAGCATCAACAGGTTCATACCAGTTGAGAGCACAGCTTGGCCATCCACGCTGCTGGGATGGGAAGAACGGCGCAAGCACGGGTGGGTGGCGGGTGATGTGGCAGCAGAAGGATTAGCTAGCGATATTCAGGGATTATTTGCATTTCAAAGTGTACACATTGCTAACACAGGAAAAACCAAAGTTGGGACAGACACTGAGGAAGAAAGAGGGATTAAAAATAAGCCAAGCCAGTCCCTTCCCTCCTCACTCAACGCCACCCTGCCATATGGCAGAGAAGATGCTCCAGGTACTTAAGCTAAGGAAAAAATTTCTTTAAAATGCAAAGGCCAAATTGTGCAATGTATTTTATGTGCCTGCAGGCTAGAGATTAAACCTACAAAGGATTTACCCAGCCCGCGGAAACGGGGAACATGCCAAACAATTACAAAAAAAAAGTTGCGAAACAGATCTAGATAGTGATTTATATCGTACATCTTTTTAACCTAAAATTCCTTATTGTTTTTTAATTAAAAAGCAATTCCTTGCTGAAGGTAAGAGTGAGCTCACTGTGTTGTCTTTTCACCTCAAAGGGTAGGAAAAGAATCACTTATATTTGAAAGAGGGAGAAAATGTAGAAAGCATTGTTTCCCTCAACACCTCAGTTTGCTAACAGCGTTGTGAAGGTTTCAAGGACAGAAAACCTCAAACATCTCAAAAAGCCAACTAATCGCTTGGATGCCTTAACATCATTGAAGTGTAAAGAAATTGGGCACTCAAAGGCAATGGGCTTAAATGAAAGCATAAATATGGAAGTGTGATGGTGCAGGGAGGGCACAGCACACACCAGGAGCCAACGTGTCCGGTGTCTGCAGGCATTCGGAGAATTGAACAAATGGAAGGAGATACACGCCCCTTGGTCACGGATCAGGGGTGTTGGTGTTGACTGTAGAATAAATAAATAAATAAATTATTGCTTTCAGAAAGACAAGTGAGGTGCCCAACACCAGCATGAATACCAAGGCTCCAGATCAAGGAACATGGCCCCTATACCAGCAAAGGAAGGGAGCTGCTCTTCATCCACCCTTTGGCACCTCCACTGTCAAACCCCTCTGGCTACAGCCAGAAAGGAAGGCATTGAACCTGCAGCTTAAATCAACAGAAAGCAAACAGCCAAGCACTAACAGGTTACAATGAACAAGCCTGTCCAACAAAGATATAGATAAAGTCCCCCAAAGCACAGGGCAGACTCAAGAGCTCTGACCAACACCTTGAATTTGGCATGTCAGAAAAAGAGGGTGACCAGGAGCCCACCTCTGCTTCAGGACACAGTCAGGGCAAAGGGAGACAAGCAGCAGCACCCAGCACAGAGGAGGGTGAGACAGCAGGAGGGCTGCACTGCCTTTCTGTCACCCAAGTGCAACAGGAGTTCAAGCCTCATGGGCACTACACAGGGCTTGAGGACACGGCACACAGCCATGATTTCACATCTACCCCAAGCACGGCTGCCCACGAGTGTGTAATCATTGAGTGGCTGGTCATTTAACACCAGTGTAAATCTGTCCACGGGGTACCTGCTGTCAGACAGTGAGGGACTTGAGTTTCCTACCCTGTCAACTTTGCTGCAACCATGGGTAACCTGATGCCCAGCTATCTATTGGCATAAATAGATGTGAACAACTAGGTCGTGGTGGCTTCATACTGGATCAGTGATAATTGCTATATCCACAAAGCAAGACAGGATATTATATATAGATTTCAAAGCAAATAAGCTTAAAAAAGCCAAAACAAGCCCAAACCCAAGGCAGGAGCTGTCTGTGCATTCAGAGGGTGGCTGCAGGCAAGGGTCACCCCTCCCAGCACATGTACCTCCCCTTGGCAGTCCCCAAACCACCCACCTTGCAGGAGGCGACAGACGTCCTGCTCACCGTTTTGCTATGGGAGCGGATAGATGTTCACTGTATGAGTGGGAAGCTCATGAGACAATTCTCAGAATTACTATTAATCAATGCACTTCTGTTACTTGCTTGAGTTGGAAAACTAAAGTAATTAGGAACAAAAATACAAAAAAACCGAGCTTGACCCAATCAACAAACCTATCATTCAGCAAGATCACAAAAGTCATTATCTAGCAGCAGGAACAAAGTTGTGCCAACAGCCTGAGGAGCACAAACACCCTTTCTACCAGTCATGCGGACCACAAAGTTATTTAAAACAAAAGAGCAGAGCCTGGCAATGTGTTATCTGTTCAAGAGGGAGAGGAAAGAGCTTTGGCTCAGACTTTTCTTACTTTTCTTTGGGGTTTGAGTGCTGCATATCATGCCCATATAAGCAGATTTCAAGAGATTGCTAAGAACACCAGTGAATTTAGCTTTTTGCTTAATAATATATTTTAAAAGGAAAGAAAAAAACATTCCAGTGCCTGCAGCTCTGCCCTCTCCCCACCTGCCTGTGCAGACATACTGTGTTACCAGCCAGGGTGCCAAGAGTAGGTTATTCAGTATTATAATACACACACGCCAGCTACCATCAGGCAACACCTGTCTGATTTCTCAGCAAGCCCCTTCTCCAGAAGGTGTGTCAACAAAGGATTTAAAAGAAGAAAAAACATTTTTCACCTCTCAAATAGAGAGTTTTTGCTAGAAAGAACAGGAGTCTCCAGTACAATACAAGCTGCAATGGCTTTTCACTGAGCATTCAATTCCCCTGCAAAACTAATGAAGTTCCCCAAGCACTACTTTGGAAATCTACCTCTAACATCTATTTTCCCATCTGATCTAGTTGAGGGATTACAATCCCTAAGTCTTTAAAAGCAGCAGGGCTCAGTCAGCTCTATGAATGCTGAGAGATGTCAACTTGAAGGTGATCCCAGAGGTTGGCTTACAGCATGACAGCTCCCTGAGCCTCTGCTCAGATCAACAGGTCTTTCAAATCTTTTGCAAACTTCTTTCAAGTAGTCACGTTTTAGCTCAACCCAGTTAAACACTGGATTCATTTTACTTGACGCTTTCAAAGCCATCAGTCAGCTATGCTTTCTCCTCTATCAAACTAACTCCAAGAAGGGGAAAAAAAGAACAGGTTAGAAGAGTGGGAAAGCAACATTTACTTGCAACAAAGAATTCACAGATAAGAACAAGAGTCACAAAAACCAGAAAATCACCTGCATAAAGGTGATTCATTTATTTCATTCATTTATTCTCATTCATTTAGGAGAAAAGAGGCAGTGGGAAGAAAGGAAGCAACTTACTAAGAATAAATTTGAGATTTATGCGTGCACCTTATGTGCTTTTGTTTTGATGAACAGTGATTCAACTTTTCATTCACAAAACACCGTTGGGGGCACACCAGATGCATGTGTGCACCCGGAGGACGCTCAGTGGAGAAGCCCAAGGAGAGCTCTACCAGGAGCAATGTGGACATGGATGTCTCCACCACTTAGTAGCTGCCTTATTGCAGCTCCAGTCTGAGGTACTCATTGCAGCTCCAGAGAAAAATGGGGCAGCTTCCTTGCTAGAAGCTGTAGCAGACATTCAAACCACGGGCAAGACTGACAGATCCCGCGATCACCAGCCCTGATGTGTGCCTGCAGATCCACCACGCGTGGTGACAGCCCACCAGCCAGACGCTCCATCCCTCGCAGGGGAAAGCACCGGGCGACTGCCGGGGCGGATGGGAGCGGGCGGGGGATGCTCATGCAGCCCCACCACTGCTTCGCAGACATTTACCACAATTCTCCGCCCCGGGGCAAAGGAAAAAAAAAACATGTCACCCGCTTTTCCCTCTGGAGGAAGGGCAGCGATTCACCCAAGGGCGTCTGCCTCTGCAGAGGCTTAAACTTCATTTTCCCCTTGAGCTCCTCTCTCCCCCCCTCCCTCTCCCGGCGCGCACGAACGGTGCTGCTGAGCTATTAAAATCCTTCCTCCGAGCGCTTTTCCCCGGGAGCCGCAGCCAAGGGCCGCCTGTTGCCACCTGTCAGTCGCGGGGATTAATTACCTGCGCCGGGCGGGGAGCGGCACATTCCTCCCCGGCCTCGCCCGCCGAGATGTTGACATCAGGCAGGTGGGCCCCGCGTCCCCCCGGCCGGCAGCGCGGAGCGGACGGGAGGGGAGGGAGCGGGGGGGAGCAGGGCGGGGGACGCGACCCACGAGCTGCGTGGGGACGGCGGAACCCGCCGGAGAAACGGGAGCGGCGGGGAGGTGCTCCCAGCACCTCGGNCGCTCCCCGCCGGGCTCAGCCCCCGGGCCGCGCTCCGGGAGCCGCGGCGAAGGCTGAGCTGGCACGGCTCCTGCGTCCTGCTGTGGCGCGATGCAAAGGGAGGAAAAACAAACAAAAACGAACAAAATATCAAAAATCAGGTTGTCCCCTCCGGCAGCTGCGGAGCTGAGCGCAGAGCCACCACGCAGCCCCACGCACAAACCCTGGGATGTCCCCAGCGCTGCACTCCCGTCCAGCCCCCCGCCACCACCGCCTCCGAGGGCCGGTGCTGTGGCAGGCTGAGAAGAGCGTGCAGGGGGACACATATCAGGGGCCATGCTGTTGGAGACCCCCTGAAATTCCCCAAAATACTGAATTCGGAGCATCCGCTAGATGATCCCAGCTTTAGGAAAATGAGACCGTTCACTCATATGACAATAGTTCGGCACCTTCCTTGAGGCTTCCCAAAGATTTTTGTTCAAAGCTACCTTGATCAGGATGTAGCATCTGCTTTAGGAATACTCGCACCTAACGTTGTCAGCAAAGCCACAGTAACAGAGATCACACTGATCCTTTCCCATATTACTTTTGCACTGTGAAACAGTTACAAGTTTGAAAACATTACATCTGAGGGCTTCTACATTTCAGCTTCATATCTGCAGACTCACTTCATCAACAAATGAAGACCTCTTGAGGTTTGGCTTGAAAACACTTTAAATGAACAACAACAACAAAATAATTCACTGAAAAGTATCCTGTTCCAAGAGGGAAAAAAAAACCACCAACAACAAAAACTATGGGAAACTTCAGAGGCAAGTTGGGAATTATTTTATGCGTTTTTGATACAACATGATGGCTGTAAGGGAAGGCTTTACTATTTGGTTTTGTTAGTTAAGCTCTCTTCCTTTGCTAGTCTATTTTAGCCTTAAGTCTTTTTGAAATTATTTTCTTTCAAAACCAAAGCCATAAGACTCCTGCTGTCAAGTGACCTTACCTGGCCTATCCAGCTCACAGTCTGCTTGTGGATGGGATCCAGTTTCTCCGTCAGTTTCTAAGATGAAACTTTAGCAGTACCAAGTAAGTCTCAGATGCTAATAATGTCTGGCAATTTGCATTTCTGACAGACTACTTCGCACCAGAAATTTTGCAAGTGAGGTGAAGGTATGAAACGAGAGCAAAAGTGCTGAATGCCAATGCTGAGCCAATGCTGAACAACATCTTCCCCGGTGGGTCACAGGGAATGCCCACTGATGGCGGGATCCCACGTTACAAAATAGTATGGGAATTTTCACTGAATAAAGCAGCTTCTACAGGGAGCATTTATTTTATGTTATTACTCCAAGTTTGAAGTACACTTTTGGGTGTCTTCTTGCAAACACAAGTTTACACACATCCACAAACATCCCAACTGTAGCACAGGTCCCTCTGATGCAATATAGCTGGCCAAAGCACACGCACTTTGC
>VZZY01011722.1:764339-797770 GCA_013400335.1 Eurystomus gularis | reverse complement strand
AAAAAAAAAGAAAAAAAGAAAAAAAAAGTGTGTTGCCCTGCTTAGGTAAACGGGGAAGGGGAGAGGTGGCGGGGAGGAGAACGGAGAAGCATAGCCTGCGGCCAGGGATTCGGCGGTGCGGTGCCGTTAGAGACCTCCCGCCGGGCGGGCTGCCGTCTCCCGGCGCAGCGCAGAGTCCNAAGAAAAAAAAAGTGTGTTGCCCTGCTTAGGTAAACGGGGAAGGGGAGAGGTGGCGGGGAGGAGAACGGAGAAGCATAGCCTGCGGCCAGGGATTCGGCGGTGCGGTGCCCGGTGCCCGCTCCCCGCCGGGCTCAGCCCCCGGGCCGCGCTCCGGGAGCCGCGGCGAAGGCTGAGCTGGCACGGCTCCTGCGTCCTGCTGTGGCGCGATGCAAAGGGAGGAAAAACAAACAAAAACGAACAAAATATCAAAAATCAGGTTGTCCCCTCCGGCAGCTGCGGAGCTGAGCGCAGAGCCACCACGCAGCCCCACGCACAAACCCTGGGATGTCCCCAGCGCTGCACTCCCGTCCAGCCCCCCGCCACCACCGCCTCCGAGGGCCGGTGCTGTGGCAGGCTGAGAAGAGCGTGCAGGGGGACACATATCAGGGGCCATGCTGTTGGAGACCCCCTGAAATTCCCCAAAATACTGAATTCGGAGCATCCGCTAGATGATCCCAGCTTTAGGAAAATGAGACCGTTCACTCATATGACAATAGTTCGGCACCTTCCTTGAGGCTTCCCAAAGATTTTTGTTCAAAGCTACCTTGATCAGGATGTAGCATCTGCTTTAGGAATACTCGCACCTAACGTTGTCAGCAAAGCCACAGTAACAGAGATCACACTGATCCTTTCCCATATTACTTTTGCACTGTGAAACAGTTACAAGTTTGAAAACATTACATCTGAGGGCTTCTACATTTCAGCTTCATATCTGCAGACTCACTTCATCAACAAATGAAGACCTCTTGAGGTTTGGCTTGAAAACACTTTAAATGAACAACAACAACAAAATAATTCACTGAAAAGTATCCTGTTCCAAGAGGGAAAAAAAAACCACCAACAACAAAAACTATGGGAAACTTCAGAGGCAAGTTGGGAATTATTTTATGCGTTTTTGATACAACATGATGGCTGTAAGGGAAGGCTTTACTATTTGGTTTTGTTAGTTAAGCTCTCTTCCTTTGCTAGTCTATTTTAGCCTTAAGTCTTTTTGAAATTATTTTCTTTCAAAACCAAAGCCATAAGACTCCTGCTGTCAAGTGACCTTACCTGGCCTATCCAGCTCACAGTCTGCTTGTGGATGGGATCCAGTTTCTCCGTCAGTTTCTAAGATGAAACTTTAGCAGTACCAAGTAAGTCTCAGATGCTAATAATGTCTGGCAATTTGCATTTCTGACAGACTACTTCGCACCAGAAATTTTGCAAGTGAGGTGAAGGTATGAAACGAGAGCAAAAGTGCTGAATGCCAATGCTGAGCCAATGCTGAACAACATCTTCCCCGGTGGGTCACAGGGAATGCCCACTGATGGCGGGATCCCACGTTACAAAATAGTATGGGAATTTTCACTGAATAAAGCAGCTTCTACAGGGAGCATTTATTTTATGTTATTACTCCAAGTTTGAAGTACACTTTTGGGTGTCTTCTTGCAAACACAAGTTTACACACATCCACAAACATCCCAACTGTAGCACAGGTCCCTCTGATGCAATATAGCTGGCCAAAGCACACGCACTTTGCAAGCATACCGGACTCAGGACCCTGCACTGGCTTCCAAAGGATCAGAGTATCTTCCAGCTCATGACACCGCATCTCCCTGTGATGCTATTTTCATAGGCTCTGCTGATTGACATTAATATAGCAAATTTACAGGTCCTCAATAAAACACTGGGTGGTATCTGCTTCCTCAAAGGACTTTTCTTTAGGATAATTTAGCAAATAAAGCCTCCTGTGCGTGGGAGGCTGAAACCTAGGTCTCCTTGTGACTTCTTTATTACAAATGCACAACGTCACAGCCTGTTTGACTACCAAAAGATACAACACTAAGAAAAATACACTGTAGGAAGTCTACTTTCATGCTACCCAAACTCACCTAAAGGCTATGAAGTGCTAAAGTTCAGCAGAATAATGAAGAATGAGCAAAGTTAGGCTAAAAAGTTAGTCAAATTTGGATTTGAAAAAACATCCACTTCAATTATTGAATGATAATTAGTAAGCCAATAACATTTGTCTGGAAGATTTTTAATCATTACAGTGAATGCAGAAGAAGTTCCATGAATAACTCCACTGCATTTCTTCCCTCCTTTCACAGCTCCACTATCCTCAAAGACACTCGACTGCTTCATATCCTCCTAGCAGGAGGGGAATCCACTGCAAAGTGCTACAGTGAAGTTACAAGTATTTGCATCTGTATAAAATACACACACCTGCTTGCAGGTAATGCAAGAAAGAGTACAGTACATATATACCACATATGTTTGCTTACAAGAAACTAAAAGAAACTATGTTGATTAGTAGGACACCAAGCATTACACCAGCTAGACACTGACAATGACATAACCAGCAGTAGTCCTTCCAAGCAGTTTGACTCACCACACCAGAAGGTATACACCAAAGCTGCAGGTAAAAACCTTCAAGACTTGATTTAGCAAGAACACTTCAGTGTATGCTTAACTTTCGGCAGTACTGTTAACCACGACCCGCTTAAGCGGGTACACCTCTGCATACAGGCACTTGTGATGGTGAACCTGGGTTTCAGAAAGGTCTGATTCAACTTGTATTTTAAAGGAAACCAAAATTTTCTTATAAAGGACTCCAGAAATGAACTAGAAAGAACATATTCACGCTCCCAACAGCAAACCACATACTGCTCCTGACTCATGTGCCTCAGCCTCAGATATTGAGCACCAGAACCTGTTCTGCTCATGGACTGTTTTCGATAAAGCCCAGCTTGGCCATTTCAAACCTCCTTTTAGCTTGGTCTGGGGGATTAAACCTTCTTACAATCATCTGTCTCAGGTTCAGCCAAAGAGGAAGGCTGCTGTTTGTTCCCTATTAGCCTCCCAGATCTCACTTGTTTCAAGTCCACATGTTCCAGCATGTGCCAGCCTACCAGCCAAACTCCAAAAACTCCAACCAGCCAGAGGAAACATTGTCTGAAATAATCAGAAACCAATTTTTAGTGCATCTCCCAGTCACTTCTGTCTCCTACTGAAAGTCAAAGGGTGATGAACTCAACCACAAGGAGGGAAGAAACACAGCAGCACATAGAAGTTGTCCCTACTGTTTCTGTGCATGTCCGATTAAGATAAGCAAGCTACAAAGCAAAAATCCTAAAACTCTACAAAATAAGCCTGCTCTTACTAAATCTAACCTGGTTTCATCAACACGAGTCAGCTGTAAGAGTGCCAGACAAGTAGGTCAAGCCTTAGAGTCCCCTGAAGAGTAGACATAGGCTTTGGGTCCTCAGTAATTTGGGATACAGTCACAGGTTCAGACAGCTCCACACCAGCTGAAAATCAAGGGGAAGAAGCAGGGTACAATGAAATGCCAGATTTAAGACCCAACTCAAACTTTTTAGTGCCCTTATCTGCAAATAAGGAAATTTCATTAATATCTCAGAGGAAAGTAAGTGAGTCATTAGTACAGTATCTGTTACAGCAGAGGGAAGCCACGCTGAATAAGAGAACATGTTAAAAAGGAAAAAAAAAGAAAAAAGAACACAGCAGTTGTTCTGGCAATATAGTCTTTTCCATCAGCAACATCCCTAGCCTGCTGTTGAAGGGCAGAGCCAGACCCAGAGGTATCGGGCACTTTGCCACAGGCAGCACCAGCCATTTAACACCCTGGAAAGCAGGACTCTTTGCTAGATGGTGAGAGATTTCCATCCAAATTCCGGCTTTTGCCAAAGGGACGACCCACTTGCAAAATGCCACAGGGATGGTGTATTGCAAGGGTAAGAATGTGTGTGCCAAATATGGACCCATCTACCTAGCTGGGTGACTGACAGGCTCAGAGGAGATGCAAGCTGGTTGGCTCTTCACACTCTTATCCTGATAGACAGCTACAGGAGAGAAAATTCAAGTGATTAAAAGCTAAAACCGTGTTTAATGTCTTCTGACCTCTCATACTTAAACACCTTTGCCTGGATACATTTTTTTTTTCCTGTTCACTCTTAATTTAGGATTTAGATTAAATGGACTCTAATTAAAGGACAAATAACCCATGAAGAAGTTCACATAGATAATATTTGTATATTTTCCTTACCTTCCTAAAGTGCTACTGAATACATAGTTGGACTTCTGTTACCTATTAAGCCTTGTGCACATGGCCATAAGAGATCCCTCTTTAGTTCCCCCACAACTCACATGGAGGATCAGCTTCCCTACTCATTCCAATTGGCCCAGCAACAATCTTCCTCATGGTGAGCACATTACTGACACTGCAGGACATCTTCAGATAACGTAGTTCCACACAAGCAAGGGATGCCAGATTTATTTCTAAAGGAGGCTGTTTTCATCAACATTCATCCAGGTGAAAATCTGGCAGGTCTGGCTGAGCTGTCTCCTCAGATAGCGCAACACACACACCTTCAGGTCCTGAATGTGTGCATGTGACAGCTCAGGACTCTCCCACAGTCGCTCTCCGTAACTCTTTTCTTCATCCAAAGTTTCCATCCAGAGGCACAGGTGACAGAGCCAGTGCACGTGCTCTGGGATAACACAGCCCAGCCCAGCTTGGAAAACACAAAAAACATCTAACATCCTTCCCTGTGAAACTTCAGGTTTATTACTATACTAAAATCCACAGCCAAAACACATCAGGTCTTTCCTAGGCAGAGAGCAAGACACTCGGCCTCTACAGTGGACTAAGCAGTTTGAACAGGTTGATGAGTGGGTATTTTCTTGGCTGGGCATGCCTACTTCAATGTCATGCTATGACCAAGCACAGGAGTGCTCCCTGGCTGTTCTTTGAGTGGAGAACCAGCCACTGTACCCCATGGAGCAGGGCTGCTAGCTAACTGGAAGGCCAAGGGTCTCAGCTGTGACCTTGAATGCTCTGGCAGAATAAGGAGCCACCAGCCAAGTCAGTCAATGAGCGCTCTTCTCTAAGTGCACTCTCGACAAAGACTGGATGGCTCTGATGGAAAAAGGCAATCCCCTTTCTCTCCTGCTTGCCTTCCTTTCCCCCACTGTTCATTCCACCTGAGGGAAAGTACAGATACTTCTCCACTTCAACCTTCTAATAAAGTATTAATGACACCTATGGGAGGCGATGGAAGAAAAGACAAAAAGTATTAAATCTGACAGGCTCTCAAAGTGGCAGTGCCAGTAAAATGCATCATTAAAGTGAGTAATTTTCCTGTTTACTTCATACGCTCCGAGCCAATCCCCCCCTTCCTCCCTGCCTAAGATGTGGGCAGGACCCATCAAGGCAAAGCTTTGGAAGCAAGCAGCAGCGTCCCCAATTTCTACATAAATGCTGCAGGCCAAAGAGCAAAGGCAAGTTCCAACTGAGCCCTTGACAGTAATCAAGCACTGCGGCGCCTCTGGTCTTGTCTTGTGCATACCTTGCAAGTAGCATCATGTCTTCCCACTGAGATTACACTGGCAGCACACACAAGCGCCTTGTTCCTTTGCTTCCATCTCAGAAAGTCCTGAACGCACACACACCCCCCCGTCCCTTTCTGCTCCAAGGAAGACCATTTCCCTCTATATCCTCAGTGTCCTGTGAGCAGCCCTTTCAAACAGATTTATGAATTTGTGAGATATCTTTTGTTCCTGCACAGAAAGGTTAGCATCAGTCCCTTGCCAAAAGGGCATTGAGTTTTCTCTGTTAACATCCAGGAAGCTTTCCTGAGTCAGATCTTATTACATTTGAAACAAAGTGCAGGTACCAGCAAGTCTCTTCCATGATAACAGCCAGGGCCTGGCCCATTTCCTGATCACATTACGTTCAGTTTCCAGAATTACATCTATGCAAATAATGTTCTCCTGCTTTGCAGAGCATTTCATTGATAGTTTAAACAAAAAGCCAGCAAAGCTTTTTGGGCCACAACAGTGAGGCAACAGACTAGCATGCAGCCACAAAGCAGGGACAAATTTTCTTCCATGTGATATGCGCCCTCTCCTCCTTCTAGAAGACAGAGAATCCAAACTCAACCTAACCATTTCAGCAAATGCCCCTCTGTTTTCTAGATCTACCAACTAAATGAGTCCATACTCTAGTTGTGACTCACAGAGAAAACATAAGGATTAGGAAGGACAAAAAAATCACACCTAACTGTGCCAGTCATAGTTTTATTGAGAAAATAAAGATGTGGTAACTCAGATCTAAGATCGATCAATAAAGCACGACAGCTTTAGGACAGTAGGTCCAGTATACTTAGGATGAATGGTGACTAAGCCAAACCTTTAAACCTTGTATTCATACAATTAAGCTTTGGGGATGAATGGCAAGAAAGCCAGGCAAGAACACAGGTCACTTGCAATTACCAGCATTGCAAGATTCCGGGATTTGTATTTTACCCAGATCCTCTCTCTCAGCCCTCTCCTTCTATCCATCCATCCTCAATGACCTAGCTAAGCACAGTCCTTGAATCAACTTATGTGGTTTCCCCTGAGCCTGCTTTCAAAGTCAAGACATGATTCAGCAAGGTGTTTAAGCAGATGCCTACCTTTAAGGATGGGAGCAGCCTTGCTGACTCCAACAGAACCCAACAGATTTCACAGGGAATATTCACGTGCTAGAGGTTATGCACTCTCTTAAGTACCTACTGAACCAAGGACCTTGATTTTCCTACATACTGTGGGAAACAGCTTGTCAAGAACCACGCTGAGGAACATAGTTGTGTCGCTGCTGCAGCCATTGAGACGTACCCAGCTTCAGAATGCAGCACCTCACCCCCAGGCAGCTAGTGAGGTCAAGGCTGAGGTCTCTGCTAGGAAGAGCAACCAGCTCATTCCAGGCTTGGGGTATTCTTCCAGGTTTTTCTCATGCTCTCCAGCAGCCCTGAAGCTACACAACTGCAGTGGCTAAGGGAAGACACACATTCTACAGAGCAACACTTAGAAAGGGAAGAAGGCTTGCAATGAGTCCTTCCTATCCCTCTTAAAGAAATAAAAATCCTCAGCTTTGCACCTCCCATCTCCAAGAAGACAGTGGAAAGTGACATCCCAGTTGACATGCAAGCCAAAGGATGATGTGCAGTAACATGTTGCATGAAAAATTGAAGGCTTCAACACAGGACAGTCCACGCCTCCTTTAGCTGATTCTTAGCTCACTTTATAATTTCAGCAAGAATGGACAAGTGCATAAAAAGCAAGCTTGCATGGACCTAGATGCACCTTATAGGCAAATCTGCAAGCCTGCTAGGTAAACTCATCAGGAATAACTGCCCAAACACTCTGTGACAGTTACACATCTATAAATTATTAGAAACAGATTACAGAAAGTCTCTCAATACCTAGAAATTGATTTATTTCTCTTTGTAACTGAAAGATAATCATATCATCTGCATGACCTAACTGGAAACATAACAGAAATTAATGTGGATTTGGATGCAAATCCTCATGACTGCAATCTGAAGATGGCTTTCCAAGAAAAACACCAAACAGCTCTTTGTCCCTGCAGACCTCACTACCTCTGCACTGCTCCATTTGCAAACTGCAGTTTCGGAAGATCCCAAGACACAGACGCTCTGTGAGAATCGTGGAATGGCTTGGATTGAAAAAGACCTTAAAGATCTTCTTGTTCCACCCCCCCTGCCATGGGCAGTAACATCTTCTACTAGATCAGGTTGCTATGCCATCCCCTTCAAAGCAAGATGGTTTTCCCAAACAAGAAGCAGCCTTTGTTACTGGATAACAATGAGAACAGGAATGGTTCCCTGGGAAACATAATTTTAAAGTCAGATTTCCCAATTAACCACACCCAATTAGTAAGTAATGCCAGGTTTTTGAGCGATTATGGAATCCGAGCAGATAGTCCACCAGTTGCAATTTTGTGATTTTCTCCATCTTCCCAACAATAAAGAGAAATCCCTTGCAACCTCATATGGGTTGAAGGCAATTAAAGGGAAGATGCTTCCTCTCCAAAAAGAAATAAAGTGAAATGGAGCAAAACAGAGTTGCAACATCAGAAAAAGATATTGGCTCATACTGTCCGGCACTCCTGTTTTCCTTACAGCTCATACCTGATGCATCAGAGAAAAGTGCAAAGGCTCTATGGACAGAACGTGCTGTTGCCCTGCACAATGCTGTGCAGATGAATTCCTACTCTTGCAGAAAGCATGCTCTGTCGTGAGATAGCTACCACAAGCTTACCATTGCAAGTGCTATCAAAGGTAAGACTTGAAAACAGCCTTTTAGCAGCTCTGAATTTAATGCTATCCAAATGAGAAGCTGGGAGCAGTGTTGGGACTAACACTGGCAAGCCATTTGCGTGTGTAGCTTATTGAAGACAATCAACAGGCACCCAAGAAAACAGACTTTGAACTTGCAGGAACTAGCAACACGTCCAGAATGTTATCAGCCCCTACATACAGAAGACACTATTAAACTACTGATGTAACCCAAAGGGCTCTTTCTATCCACCAGCTTCACAACTGAACAACAGAAGACAGTCCACAAGTAACAAGTATTTATCTCTGCAGTTGCAGACAGAAAAAGTGATAGGATGCAAAAAAAAAACCCAACCCCAAACAAACAAAACCCAAAACCCAACCCTAAACAGAATCAGAGATATGACAAAACACACCATGAGGATGTGACCATGTTACTGCTATGATGGGCAGCAGGATCATTATCATGTAAGGCAGCGTGCAAGGCTCCTTTGCACAAAGTACCAGGTGCAAAAAAATAAGCCCAGTTTTACAAAGCACTGAGGCAAGAGATAGTTGGGAAAAAGCAAGCTGGTGAGGGAGGAGAAGATCTAGTCACGGCACACCAGCTACCTGACCCTGGAGGACAGCAAATGAGAGAGGCCCAGCTAAACGGCAACTGTTGCCACATATTTCTTATTTAAATGCAATTTGTTTAATCTCAAGTCGGATTCAACCATCAAAGGCTCTCTTCTGTAGCACACTGACAGTTCACTCTAAAATCTCTACACCTTTAATCCTTTAATTAGCCAAGAAAAATGTGATCTCAACTCTTCCACCAACCTAAGCTAATTTTCTGCATGGAGCTGCCAACTCCTGTAGGTTACAGGTTTTAGCTGCTTGTATAGCTAAAGGAGAAAAAAAAAAAAAGAAAAAAATCAAACCAAAACAACGTCCCCCCACCTCATCCCCACACAGGCTGGTGTATGCTTCTCCATGTGCTTGTTCTCCAAAGAGCAAGCTCCTTGCAAAGTCTTCGCAAAAGCAAGAGGGACCCATTTTCACATGGCAGGAGTGGGCTGGGAGGCATAATTACATCACGCTTCAGAGAAAGAGTGAACAGTGGTTTTGATGTGTGGTACAGGGGTGACTGGAGGAATCCAGGGACAAGGCAATGTTTGTACAGGAGAGGGATAAAACTGGAGACTTAAGCCAATGTTTGAGCAAGAGAGTGTAATTCCCATCATGTGGCTCTGCCCATCTTCCTTAGTGATTTTGGGATGAGAGCTCCAAAGTAAGCAAACAAATCCCCAAATAGCCAACCATTTTGGAAACTCTCTCCAAAGAAAGATTGCTCCAGAGATGAGCTCTACTATTGCCCAAGAGTGTCACAACAACACAGCTCTGAAGGCAGAAAAGGAAGACTGCATGAGCCACCAGCGCGTCAGGAAAGAGACTCATTCATGCAGCTTGAATTACACATTAGGCTTTTCACGCAGTCCGGCAGAGCTACCTCAAGGAGGGACAAGAGGGCCACCTAAATCCTTTGTCTGAAGCCCTAAGCATTTAGAGTGAGGTACAACTTGCACCAGAACACAGCCCTGGCTGCTTCTCTAGGTCAGGATGCTCCTTGCAGGACAAGGCAAAAACAACCAGTGCTCTTGCTCAAGGCCTGCTAAAGACATGCCCAGAGTGCACCTGTAGGGACTGCTGGCTTGCCACATTCTAACCCAGTGTCTGACATGCAGAAGAAAGGAGTTCAGATATGGTCAAGCCATCTCCACACAGTCTCTAGACCGTCATGCTCAAGTTGCAACATGCCAGAGATAGTGAACCTGACCCATTGCTGCAGCACCACACAAACACAGCAGTTCTCTTTCTAGGTGCAGCCTGACAAGTCCATGCAGCGTGGTATGAAGCCTAAGGCTCTCTCTAGCATGGGTATCTACCTGCCAAGCATGGACAAGCCATAGGAGGCCTGTTAGGGAACACAGGTGAACAACAGCACTGAGAGTCACTAGAGACTTAACAAATGCATGAAAACACAAGAGTAAGAGTAACCTCACTCTGATGAGCAAATGCACAATGGAGGAGCTCTGTCTACATCAAAGGCTGACGACAGGCATTTCTGCATCTTGCAGTTCCTTAATTTGCTTGTGTGTTGGGGCCTTGAAGAACATTAGTACATGACCAGGGCTGTCTTGCTTAGGCAAGCGCTTTTGGCAGTGTCACAGCAGGATTTAGTGTGAGGCAAGGTGGGGAAAAAAGAAAAGAAACAAACCAAACAAAACCCCAAACACCGTAGCCTGATGATTTTAAGCACCAGCAAAATTGTAGTACTACCACCCATCTACCTAGAACAGCACTCTGAATGCATGCCCCTTTCCTCTGGTATGATTTCAGAGGCACTGTGCTCACATTATCCACCTTATTCAGACCAAAATCAGTTCTACCCAGTTCCCCACCAAGGGATCCATTCCTTAAGACAAGGAAAAAGATCTAAGTAACAGTTGCTACTATCTACTGACAACAGACTCCCGTCACGCACAGTCTGCACATTCAGAACTCACATTTGTTTTATGTGCAAGCCAGAAATACTGCTGCATGTGCATCTCAAGGGTTGGCTTAAAAAAGAAGACCAAACCAACAAAAAACAGTGGAGCTCAGCATGATGATGAGAACCATCGGTATGATGATATAAGAACCTCAGCATGAGAACTTCTACTACTAAACTCACCACTTCAGCTGCTCCTGAGTCATATAACTGTTCTATGCTGCCATGGGCCTTGAGAAAGAGGCATTTCAAGTCCACAATTAAAGGCAGGCAAACAAGCTCTGCAAACTGCAGTTGCTAGATGTTCATTCTATGTTCACTTCTTAGAGAACAAAGAGGATGGGAGTAGCTGGCAAGAAGTGTTTCACTGGGAAACTCTATTCTGGTGTCCAGTCAGTCAGTCCGCTAACTGAATCTCTGCACACTCTTTGCTCAATGTATTACAGAATATCCTTCCACCAACAGTCCTCAGGGGGGCTCAAACTCAAAGGCAGCAAACAGTTACCAGATTCGCTCCAGGCCAGAAAGCAAGCTCGTCTTGCAGCAGGAGGATGAGTAGGGCTTTTTCTCTTTACTTTTAAGAAAGAAAGAAAAAAAGACCCAAACAAACAAACTAAATGATTCTACAGTGCTCTGAAAGCAGCTAATCAAATTATTAAAGTGCTTAAAAGTTTAATGAAGAAATCCAAGCTATTAAGCAAACATTCAGCTTGATGTCTCTTTCCCTTCTTACCCACCCTTCCTCAATGCATTCAAAACCTCTTTTTGCTGTGCTACAACATGTTTGAACAGGTACTGAGATACAAACAAGTCTTGGCCCCATCTCATACAGAATGGATTGGTTGCAGATGTTCTCCTGCAAGCTACATCTTGCCTCCTGCAAGAGCATTCATCTCCAAAACACATCATTTCACCTACTTTGCCTGAAGCCAAAACTCAAAGGTTATTTAATTTTTAAATTTTTTTTTATTATTATTAACTCTACCATACCTACAGCTGTGCAAGCAAAACCCCATCTGGTTTTTCAAGGCACAAAGAAGTGAGTGACTAAGTTTAGATAAATGTAACCAAATTGAGGCAGTCATCTTTCTGTTCACCTCTGCAGCAGCCAACAGCAATATCAGGGGCGCAATATAACGAAAACCTGCTATATTTCAGAGAAGCCTGACATATTTCACTATCTTCCTAGGACAAGTCAGACATGAGCTCATACAGTGGCAGGTGAGTCAGTGACGAGTCAGACAAGAGCTCCTTAATTAAGCTTTAGGGGCAGATGATCCCTCGAAGGTGTAATCAGATTGGTATGGCCAGTAGAAAAAGAAAAAAAAAAAAAGCGGAGTGAACTGTTACACCCTTGCTGAGCCATGCCAGGCGGTCTGAAGACAGCATGCCGCACCAAGCCAGAGAGCCCCCAGCATGCAGGAATAGCTGACCCTGGCACCAGCACCTGCCTGCAGGCTCAGCCCTGCTTCTCCTGGGAGCAGCAAAATGCTGACTTCCCTAGCAAGCAGGTTACGCTGGGGTCACGCTGCAGATGCAGTGTGATCCAGATGGTCCAGGGTAAGGTGCACCCCAGGAGTTTGACTTTCAGAGGCAAGGAGGTGGTTGGCAAAAGCTCAAACCTATGTGGCTGAGAGGGAAGTGGTCACAAGTTAGTCATTCCCAATCCCTAACCAACAGAGTCAATCTTGGGCATGTGCTTTATCAACCCTTAAAAGGCTACCAAACCACCCCACTTAAGAGAAAGACCCTATGAGTAGTTGTGTTTAGGAAGCTCCCCTGAAAAAAATTTGTAAAACATGCATCAGAATATCAGTGTATTGAAACAAAATAGCCCCATCAGACTGGCTGTGACCAGCAGGGTGACTAACGGCATCAGAGCATTTTTGTGCTCACGGTGTCAGACACGCAGCATGGAAATTGTTTTCTTCCAGTTCGTGTCCCTGCAAATTCAACCTGGAACCTGGCTCGCCGATGGAGCTGCTCTTCCCATCAGACAACCACACTGCAGCACTCCCCCTGACCACCGGCAGCACCAATACAATCCAGTTGTCCCCATTCATATCTTGCACAGATCAGTCTGCTGAAAAACAGACGCGGAAGGACAGACTCCAAATTCTGTAGCCTTTGAGAGGCATGGCAAAGGAAATGGGCAAAAATGACTCAGAGAAGTCAGCATACAAAGAGGACACCAAATAAGAGTCAAATTTATTAATCCCTTATAGAAACTGCATTGCAAAGTGATCAGTCCACATGCTTTGTCTTTATCAAACCTTATAGAATTAATGATGACTCTTCTGAAGCTTTTCCTAGAGGCCTTACCACTTCTTTTATGGGTGCCAGTACTGTAAAAGATTTGAGTACAACATCTAGAAGTGCACAGACTGTGCTTTGTTGGAGTCCTCTTTGCTCATGTGCCTACAAGAATCCACCAAGAACAGGTTAAAAAAAAAAAAAAAAGAGATGACTAAGTACGAGTAATGTGAGTGGTTTGCAGCAGAAGAGGCAAGAGACAAGGAACTCATCACAAAACCAGCCACCACCTTGCTGATTAACGAACGGGTATCATTCAGTGCTCAGCCACCCAACCAGCATCTCACAGGAAGATTTCTTCTCTCCCACCCATGGTGATGCCGACACTCAAATGCAAATGGAGCGAGTGTGCTGCCTGCCTCATGAACACCCTCCAGGCTGGGCACCGAGCCCAGCAGCACCACTCCCATCCCTTCCCCACGGGAATCTCTTCCAGCCCTGCATTTTAAGGAGGGTCCAAGGACCTCTGGGTGAAGGTTTGATAGCAAACCTGGGCTCGCTCTGCTCCTGTTGCAAGGGGGTCAGGAGCAAGTCAGCTCCCAGCCACAGCTCACGCAGTTGAGCTAATGAGCCCTGACAAGTGGCAGAGTGAGTCTGCCAAGGCTCAGCACCGCAGCTAATGTAGCACTGCTGATACAGCATCATGCTCTGGCTACATAACAGGAAGAAGCTTTTCTTCATGCCACAGCCCTCAAACAGCCTCTGCATCAGTAATTTTCACACCTGGTGGGCCTGACCCTGCTAAAAGCCTGAGATCTCAACTGGGAGAAGCAATAATCCAACTGGCACTCAGAGAGTTTCAAGCTTTAGCCTGGAGATATGTTTTAGTACCTTCAAAAGCTAGTTTGTAAAAATACTTTAATGTCCTGTAAGTCAGTCAAATTAAGAGGCCTAAAAGCTACGGCTAGTGATATGGGATGCAGAGCAAGCCGCAGTCCCCAGCTGTCCCCACACAGGCATTTCACATCAGGGGTCTAAGTGCTTTACAACACCAGATCACGGTGACACAGTCCCAAATTTGAGAGTGGGTGTGTGGAAAGGGGGAAGAAGGCGAACGGAGGCAGCGGGAATGACTTGCACAACGTTACACAGATTACATCTAAATCACAGGGCAGGAGCAGCTCTGAGGCTGGGCTCGAAGCCAATCTGCTGCTCATCAATGCTGCTCCCTAGCAGGGTATCTCCAGGCTTCTCTCCCCAGGAGGAAAGTGTGGTGCACCCCAGGGCACACAACAGGCAGGGATGAGAACCCCAAGGCAGCACAGTCATCACAGCTAACAGGAAAAACAACAGAGCCAGAAAATTTAGACCCCAGTCCTGTCTCCCTCGTTCAGAAAAGATAGGTTAGCCTTCGAGTGCTGCTTTCCTGCATTTCCTCCAGCACACTTTTCAGCCTTCTGTAAAGCTGAATTTAGATGAATTCCAGCAGCTAACATGTATCAGCAGATCATAAAAACATTCCTTTTTAATCAGACAAGTAATATTTTGCTCTCCTTAAAAAAACCTCCTCTCAGAATACATCTGAACAGGGAGAAGTAACACTCTTCTCCTGTGGCTCCAGCAGGTTTTGCTCCAACATTTAAGTGTTATCTTTAACAACTGGAAATGATAGAGTTTGTATCAATACTCAGGTCTATTTGCAAGAGGATCTAAGCTTTTATTTGAGTAGCTATCCTACTGTGTTTACAATAACAAATCTGACACACCTGCACATAGCAAAACCTCATGAAAAGATTTCCATTGCATAATAAAGTTCATGCTCTTTCTCTACAGAAGCCATCCCTACCCAGGACACTTCTATTTTAAACAAAGTAGGAAATTCTTCATAGCATATGGTCTGCCAAGCACTGGAGCTGAACCCTCAGAATACAGAGCACCACCTATGCAACACACAAAATTATGCTTGCTTCAGCACACCACCAAACTGCTGCTTGTTCTGTATCAAGTTGGCAGGGAAATAGTATCTGTAATATCTGTGCAATGCTTTAGCTGACCTAAGGAAAGGAATGATCATCTCCAAGGGCGGTCTTTGTTTGCAAGGTGAGCAATACCTCTTACACCAGCCTACCTGAAAACCTTTACCCAGAAGTACCTCGTTAAACAGTCACTCAAGTATTTTTTGCACCTTTTTTTGAGGGTTGAATTATCTTCTAACAGTGCTTAGTTGATGCAGTTTAAGTTATACAGCTCAAAGGTATAGGGGAAACCAGCAACCTTTAGGAAACCCTCCTTGCCCCAGAACAGGCTGCCTCCCTTCTGGACCTGCTTGCCACAATCTTTGAAAAGGTGAGGAGGTGACTCTGCTGATGCTTCATTTGAGCTCTGCTGGGCTGCTTTGCATGCCTGGCACTTATGAAATTCAGGAGAGCTCAGCAGCTTTTACAAGCCATCCTAGAGGCAAGTCCCCATGCTGAACACTACAGAAAACCCAAAGCTTCTGAAAAAAAAAACACACACCAAAAAAACCCCACAACCAAAAAAAATATAACTAAGTCAACAACCAATCCCCCCCCCAAACCAAACCCAAATGGGCAAAAACCCCACTCCAAAAAACTACTAGTTCAGTAAATTTTGGCACTTCTGGCACTTTGGTTTCCCTTCTCTAAAATGGTAACTTCACTCCTGATTTGCCTACCAAGCAAAGGTGTTTGCTGATTAGGGAAGTAATGTTTGTGCAGCACTTTAAATCTTCAAAGTACTACATTAATCCTACATGTTGTTCTTAGTAGAAGCCAATTTTAACTAAGAGGAGGGGGGGCAAAAAAAAAAGCAGTGATTTAAATAGTGACCCTCCCTTACTTCAGGATGTTCACTCATCTCCCAACATCAGCTATTCTTATATGTAAATGTTTTTTTAACCCTTCCTTCTCATAGTTCTCAGAAACCACAAGTCTCATTCAGCTTTTATTTGAAAAATGGCTTCTTTCCAGGCTGTGGCTGTTTCTTGTAAAGTTAATTCCTTTGGAAATACTGCTGGAGGCACGTTGGTATGTTTGGTGTGTGTGTATATACACATATATTTTCCCCCTTTTCACACGGTGTTGTTTTTATATATGTGTAGTGAAAGATACCTAATCCAGGATTATGATTCTCTTTATTCCTTTCTCATGAAAGTAGGTGGGGCTTTTTTGTGTAAGTTGCATTGATGAAAATGTTTAATTAACACTTTTTCCTCTCCACATAGACAAAAAAATTCTCATTAAGAACCAAAAAAAGGTTTCTTGAACTTAATTCTCTCACTCTGAATTTTTCTTAAAAAAATAACTAAAACCTTAAAACAAATTTTCTGAGGGGAAAAAAAAAGTGTGATGTGAGTACAACTAAAAATCGCTTGTGCGAAACATCAGCAGGATCTTCTGCCCCTGCAGAGGATGCAATCCCTCCCCATGATTACTTTCTCCATCGTCCTATGTCTGACCCTAAGGTCTCAGTGCTTTTCACTTGGAGATCCTGTGAAGTCTGTCATGAGCTCTGACTGGTCTCCTGTTACACTGGGATAGGATCAGGCACAAACATAGCAACGAAGAGGCTAAATCCTCGTTGAAAGAGAAGGACATTCACACCATCTGAAGCCTGCTTTCTCCCAGTGGGTCAGACATGCTACACCAACTGCTGTTTGAGGAGGAGAGCATACACCATTGCAAGGCAGGAGACCCTAATTTTCTGTTCCCAGTGCCAGCAGGTACCAATTCATATAACAAGTAAATAACTTCCCTTGTCCTTCCTGGGCATCACTATCTGCATGGGGTACGGGCTGCCCCTTACAGTGTGCTTGTACAGCATGGCTCTGTCATCATGGAGAACACTGGTCTAACAGAGAGCAGACAGCAAAATTCCAGTTCATACAGGCAAGCTATATTGCCTTGGTAGGATTTACAAAACAATAAGAAATACAAAAAAAGAAAAGAAAAAATGCAAGACAGCTCATATTGTAAGATCTTTCCTGGAAACTATTACACGGATCCGTACAGCAGCTTGTAAGGAGTAACACAAGAAGATAACTGCTAATAAAAACAAAATATACATGACAAAGAGATTAGGGAGAAAAAGCACAACTACATTCTAATGGGAACCTAATGCACTCAGATCTTCTTTTACTCAAGCATAAAAACCCAAACAGAAGCCAGCAGGCCCCTCCTGGCTGGTTCCCACAGGTGAGCTGGTTCTTCCCAGCTTTGCTAGCTTGAGAACACCTCCCTGCCGTGAGAAAGCCACCTCCTTCAAAGACAACAAGCCCAGCTCCTCTCTTTCCAGGTAGATGACCTAGGACAAGTTACATATGCCTCAACAGCCTTAGTATTAGGCCCTGTAACATCACACAAAGGGAAACACTTCACAAGCTCTTCAAGCAGGAAAGCGCAATCACAACCTCTCTGGGCACGAGAACTATGGTGGCAATCAACGTCCGCCCTGCCTGCTCTGTGCCAAGAGGCAGTGCATGCTGGAAACAGCCTTTTCAGGCAGGCATGGCTGCAGAGGGCTTGAGGAAGCCAAATCTTAACCACTTCTTACCTGAGACAAATGCCCAAATATGGAAGTACTCCTGCTTCGCTGAGATCAGTGGGGAGCCAAGCCCTTAGCTCACACCATTGCATCAGCTCTTGTGGCCTACAGTGCGTGCATTCAAAGGCTGCAACCCCACCTCCTTCTCTGCTGCATTCTCCTTCCAGATCATTTCTCTCCCTTTGGACTACCAGCGTTGCTTCCCTTCCTCACTCCTGCTAGAAACAAGGGGCATTATCACCAGCAAAATCAACTTTGCTGGGCAACCAGCTAGGTTGAAGAGAAAGCCCACATTTAGAGGCATGAAAGGATTAGCTGAGCTGCAGGAGGTGACCAATTTCAGAGCTTGGAGAGGTCTGCAGACCCTCTGCACAAATGGATCTCTTACAAGGACCCTTCTCAGCCACCCCATGCAAACAGCTACAGCCTACCTAATCACTGACTAGGAGCCTCTGAGGACAGGGAAATTCAAAATCCTGTAACAAGACCACTTCCACCTCCTTTCTCCTGACAGCTTTAAAAATGACGTTAAAGGGTAAAATTGGAAAGCTCACATTGCGCTGACCCCCACATCACCAAGGAATAACAAAGCTAAGGTTTCACATGAGCACTTAGCACAGCCCCACGTGTATGTTCACTGGGAGAGCCACCTGCCTTTAAAAAAAAAAAAGTTTTCATGCATGATGCAGAGAGATAATCAGCAGCCAGTAAACTACTGGACATTACCAGTATTGCTGAAGCAATGCACTAGTCGAACAGATTATTTAAGAGAACACTGAACACATAATTAAGGACTGTTGAGTCAAGGCAATGCACACATCTAATTGCCCTCTCATTGCTTCACCATGCTTGTGCGTGGTCCTCTAATTCATTTTATAGTGACTGGGAAAAAATTTCCCAATTTTAGCAAGTGGTTCAGGACACAGAACATATTTAAAATGAAGATGGAATGAATCAAATCTGAAGTAAAAAGACCGAGATAGCCCAGCTAAGGAATCTGCACTCTCAACCACAGAAACCTGTTATTGCTCACGCGGACTAATTTAAGTGCATTCCTTTCACCTTCCCTAAAATGCAGTTCTTCCAAATCCACTAACCCCAGCCAGCACAACCCATTTACTTGCTTTCATGCATGTTGCACAGGCTGTTCTTCAGCTTTGCTAGCAAAGAGAGACTGAAATCTGCGTGTTTTCTTATAGCTGTAGGTACAGCTGAGTTTACTGAGAACAGAAGAACCAGTGAGCCTGACTGGAACAAAGATTGCAGCTTTGCAGAGCTCCGTGTTTCATAACAAAGCCCTTCAAGGATCGACCCAGCTCAGCTCCAACCTACTGCAGGGCATGAGAATAAACTGCTAAACTCAGGTATTGCCAGCACCTGAATTATGCAAGTCTTGCAGGGCTGGGTGTCTTTCTTCAGCAGAATTAAAATTTGCAAATTTTTTTTTTTTTTCATTTAAAAATGTAAAGTAATTTTTGCCTTCTTTTTCCTTAACCCTCGTGACTACCAAGAAAAACTTTAAAAGATTTAGTAGATGCACCCTAAAGGCTCAAAAACCTGGGGGAGAATAAGAAGAACCTGTTTGTCTTTTTAAAGAGTCTCCTGACTTATAAGGTGGTATCTTGCTTATGGGGATGGGTGGATGCGATTCATTTTTTGATAGCTTGCATTTGGCAGTACTGTTAACTTTTACTTACCTTGACACACAATTTCAATTTTTACCTTCCTATTGCAATCATGTTTTTCCCCATGTAACAGGTTCTGCTAGTGACAGGTGATTACCAAATCTTTTTTTAGGGGGAAAAGCCAGTGCAGTTGTTTATTTGCACTCAGAGTGGGTGGGGGAGATCAGCACATAACTTACTTCCATAAAGAAAAAAATAAATCTGAGGTGGCACACTTGAAATGCCTTGTTTTATTCTGCTGCAAAAATAGGAGGAGATATTGCAAGGCATGGGAATATGGAATTCTCACAGAGGAAATATCCCACAGTAAATGAGACAGAGCTCTGCAGAAGTTCTTAATTCACCCAAGTAATACAGCTCCTCGCTCAACCTCAGCAACTTCATCTATCTCAGCATTACAAGTGATAACTACTTGCTCCTTCACAGTGTGGTTTTCAATAAGGTTTTAATGTACTTTGAGTATGCATGTGAGAAACCCCACTCAATTTAAACTGTTAAGGCTTTTGTTTTTAAACACTTCAGTAGAGTTTCAGTTGTTAAAGATTTTCCTTCTGAGCAGACTGATTAACCTGCTTATATTCTTACTTGTATTCTCAGGTCATTAATTAAAAAAAATAACCAAGGATGCTTATAAAGTCCTCTGCAATCCAATCTCAATTTGTCATCATTAATTAGTTCAACATTGCATACAAATGAAGACCTAACCTGATTAGACAGCATGTTTTACTGGAATTCCTACTTAAGGTCATGAAAGACTTCAGAGAGAAAATTTGTAATATTTTCAAAGTGAACTGCTCATACATATGGAATCACCTTCTCATCTAGCAGCAGCTAATATTTCTGCAACTTTTGGCCTTTGTTTTCTTCCTTCCCCCCCTTTAATTAGGGGCCAACCTGAGCAGAGAAGCGATCCTGATTTCTCTCATCTCCCTCCCAACCTGTCCAATACAAATACTGATGATTTGGCAAAGAGTGCCCACTGTCCTAGGACAATAAACCCATCCCATAGAAGGTGTCTGCAGAACTTGAAAGAAAGAAGGGGAAAAAACCACGTTCCAGGAAAAAATATGATGCCAGCACTGTTTTCAGAGACATAACATTTAGGTACTTAGTGAGTACCCTCTCTCCTTTCCCCCACTTCAAAATAAACAACCTTGGCCTATACTACACACAATTCCAGATTATTGCCTCCAAAGCACACAAACTAGGGGCTAAATGTAAAAAGCAGCCAAGAAATCTGAAGTATCTTCACAGGTCTCTAAATCCTTCCATGAAAGCAGCTTTCGCTTTTTGGAGAAATAACCCAGTCCTCTCACCAAGCCCACAACCTTCGCTCCCATGACCTAATCTGACATGACTCAGCCCAGAAGCTCAGAGGAGCTCTGGTGAAGCATGCTGTCATCCAGGACAGCAGATCCCTGCCAGTCACCACCAAGCCTTCCTCTCAGCAGGGCAAGGTGGGTCAGCCTGGCTCATTCTCTCCCAAATGGGAAAGTATGAGACAATGGATTTCCTTACTTAATACTCTTACCCTGGGGAATAGCAAAAGGGGGGGAGAAAAAAAAAAAACAACCTAAACCACCCAAACTAAGAAACAAGGCTTTCAAGTTTTGGACTCTTAATAAGGGTGGGGCCAACAGGTAATTAAACTTTTAATAGGTCACTGCAGTGGAAGAAACTCTTCCAGTTGGGTAAGTTCTTAATCCATCATTAAAAAAAAACAAACCAAAAAACACAACAGGCATTAATCAAGGCATGTGAAGTCACATGGGGGGGAGGGGCTGAGCAACTCTGAGAACTTGCTCTTGGTAAGAGGATGGGGCAATCGCTCCTCCTTTCATCAACATTTCATGCATGTTTCCACATTTCTTAGGATGGCAGCAGGAAAGAGAGCCTTCATGTCCTTCCCCACCCACCCCACTGATAATGCTGTCGAACGCATTACCAACTGCTCAAGAGCCCATGTGAAACGAGTTGGTGGATTAATTAGCAGGAGGGCAGAGCTCTGAAGATGGAAAGATGCTCTACTGTGAAAGGCGTATTGATTGAAGGTCCCCAGCCACCACTGCAAGACTGTCATCATCCACTACGAACATACAGCATGCTGCCAGCTCCTGCATGAGCAGCTAAATCTAGGTCATTTGGCTTAGCACAGGAACACCTGGACCATGCTTACTCCTCCCTGATCAGAGCTGTTTGAGACCCCATTTCTTTAATAAAATACATAGATTTATACCTGGACCGACTGCAAGCGGCATAAGGAGCACACCTTCATCTGTTGGCAGTGTAGTCCACATCAGGGCAAAAGAAAGGAGGGGAGGCTAAATGTGCCTTCCCCCAGGCTGCACATTTGGTGTGACTGTAGTCACCAAAGGGTAATTGGTTATTGTAGTCACCAAAGGGTAATTTTATTTATTTTCTAAAGCCAGCATGTAATCTGATCTTTGACTACCACCCAGATCCACATTAAAACTCAGCCTCCACTTCCACCCCAGAGAGCCACTATAACTACAGTGAAACATCTCAGGTTCTTGCTTAACTTTAAGCTTGCAAGTAGCTCGCTCATTTTCAGCTCTGCTGGAACAGCCTACTACATACATTCAAACCTCATCTCAAAAGGCCGCTTTTCATAGTTGAAAGGACAGCATCAAATGCTCTGGATCCCTGCAGCCACATTAGATAATTCTTTGTACCATATGTATCAAAAGAAAAAAAAGTCTTTTCATATCTCCTTCAAAGCATCCTCTCCAGAACAGCCTGCAAAAAAAAAATCCAAGGGCAGCACTTTCTTGCTCTGAGAAATAGAAAGTATATCTGACCGATGATTTCCTTACCTAAGGGGAAGTGAAAATAAATTCTATGTGTAGTGCAAGGGGAGAAGCCTGGCATGAAAACACGAACTACAGCAGGGCATCACTGCCAGTGCAGACAGGAACATTTCAACCCCACTTAAAAATCCTTCACCCTTTTATGCATTAAAAAAACAAAAAGAAAAATTTGGTCTTGAGCAGACCTATCACATTTTACCTCATTTAACATATTTTTCTGAACAAAGTTATTGTTACCAGTTTTAGATGAATGTTACTGGAAGAGGCTTTTAAAATACAAAGGATGCAAAATTACAGTGATTTATTGTTACGCGGCATCTTTTTTCAGATTGGAGCACATAGGCTAATGCTGCTTTGCTGGCAGTAGTGGCTGGGAGTTTGTTAGTTCCAATTCCAGCTACATTATTTAAATTTGAGATCGAAGTAGTTCCTCAGATAAAAAAAAAAAAACAAAACAAAACCAACAAAACAACCCCATACTATTTTAATGCTTTTAGTAAAAAGTGTATCTTTTGTGCTTTAAAAACAAACAAACAGAAAACGAAAAAACAAAGTAAGTCCCTGCTTTTATTCAAGTAGCATGGGGTAGGACATTATTTGCTGCACCTACTCCAGGTGCCTAAAGGAGAAGAAATAAAATATTGAACATCTTTAGGACAGCAATATCTGACACTGCAAACATCTCTACTCCAGAGCTGTAAACCACAACAGGACATACAACTGCAGCAGTGCTGTGTCCTGGGCTACAAGTTTTTTAGAGTGTGAACAAAAAGCCAGCTCTACCAAAAATCAAGAGCATGGCTTCGAGTCCCAAGCTCCACATATTTTTCCACATTTTTTAAAATAAAAAGGTACTATTCTGACAGCAGGAGCAAAGCATTAGGTAAAAATAAATAAGTAAAGATCCCCTACACAAATAACCTGAATACCACAGAGCTGACCCAAGCTGGTGACGCTGGGGTTCCCACACCAGTTGCACGAGGGAAGGACACGGAGAAAGAGAAATCCCCACACTCCATGAGTCAGAGCAAGGAGCGCCACCTCCATCCTGCTGCCATGGCCCCGCGTGCCAAACTTCACACAAACCCATGGATGCTGAAGAAAGCCAAGGGAAGTGCTGAAGCCATGCTTATGCCCACCTCACGTTTTACTTCAACATACCTGTTAGACTCAAATGGAGAACCACTGTTTCATTACATATGGTCTTTAGGTGACTGTCTTTTTGTAAGGCATTTTATTCACCTTGGATTTAGTGATATTACTGAGGGTTAAACTCCCACCACACCCTCCCAGAGCAGCCAAGATAAATCTCTCCCTTCTGTGTGACGTGTCATGCACTGAAGAGGGCATGGGTCACTCCATTCTTGCACAAGCCTGGATATGTATTGTATGAATAATGTCACTATTGTCATCAGGACTGAAGCCAGGGAAGGAGCAAAGCAATGCTACGTCCTTACCGTCCACGTTGCTGACTTTGCTGTGCTGGACTGTTGAAATGATACATCAAAGCTGTGAGGTCCTGGGTAGTCTGTGTTGGAAGGGATAGCTGGGGAGGGTGAGAGGGCATCAAAAGTTGAGCTGGGC
The DNA here is from genome assembly GCA_013400335.1 of Eurystomus gularis. Taxonomy (NCBI): domain Eukaryota; kingdom Metazoa; phylum Chordata; class Aves; order Coraciiformes; family Coraciidae; genus Eurystomus; species Eurystomus gularis. The sequence goes on along the minus strand of VZZY01011722.1, from coordinate 773,985 downwards.
TGTGCGTAAGGCGAGGGGGCCGTGACGCTGTTCTGGGCATGCTCTGTGTTGTAGGGGCTGGTGGAGGAAGAGCCATTCTGGATCTGCTGGTCCATGCTGTTCAGGAGCCCCAGGTTTGTGTACTGCGGCTAGAGGCAAAGAGATGCACAGGAGCGTTACAGAAGCAATATAACAAGGAGATGATTTGCAGGGCAGTAAGCCATCATGAGGAGCAAGGCTCCCTGTGTCTAGCAACATTCAGAATGAGATCTTTTTGGAGGGACTGCTATAACCTAATAAAAATCACCAGGTTCATTACGTACTGGCTCCAACCAGTATGAGGCCACATTGTCTCTGGCAGTCTTGTGCTCTACACAAGGACTGCTCAGTCAGGTCTTGTGTACCCAATCCTGCTATGCACAGTGACATTTAGGACCTCTAACTCAGGTATTAACTGCACTGAAGTGCGACTTACTGGAGGGAAGGTCCATAGCACTTAACCAGGTTGCACCATGCACTCCATTCCCAGTGGAAAAGTCACAGAGTAGTAGAGAGGAATTAAAGGTCCCATCAAGTAGCATGGAAGCTCACAGCATGGAGGGCTTCCCCACATACTGTAGTGTTCACTTAAGTGAGTAGATATGGTTGTCCCCCAAAAGTAGCCTCCGGGTACAAATGACATATGAAGCAATTGAAGACATCAAAAACAAAGGCTAGAGAATGAAGTACAGAAAGGCAAAGGTTAGAACAAAAAAATAAAAATAAAAATAAAAAACAATCACCTGCTTAATGCCCTAAATTCTGTGTGTAACCCTGGTTCCCCTCTAGGAGATGAGAAGAGAACAAAGTTAAGAGAAGGGTGCTACAAATGAGCAAACCCTTTCAATGCCTTCCTGTAATACAATAGATGACAACTTTTCAGCCTGGAAAAAAGCCAACAAGGAGAGAGGTGGAACTTGGTATGACAGAAGTGGATAAATTCCCAAATGGTATGGAAACAAAAGGAAATTAATTTTCACGTTCTCTTAATAGAGGAATTAGGGAACAAGAAAACCTTATACGATTGGACTCAATGATCTTAAAGGTCTTTTCCAACCTAAACAATTGTATGATTCTATGGTATTGAGCAGGATTTTGGTTTTAAAACACCAAAGAGTGTTTTTGTGAAGAGTGGCTCTTCACAAAAGCCCACAAATAAACATGGATTTTCTGCCACAAAATGCTGTGGACAGTAAAAGCCTATATATGTTCCAAAAGGCATCAGACAAGTTCTGCTGGAGAAAAAAAAAAAAAATCCATCATGGCAAATGTATCTGATTTTAAAATTCTGAAGCACAAACAGTTAGAAGTTGGGAAAGTACTCTGGGTAAAGAAAATTACACAACTACCCTGCTCTTTCAGGCCTCCAAAGGACCCAGTCTTGACCACAGAGACAGGGCAGCAGGTGAACGATACATGGGGTTCAGCCTGGTACATGTAGTTTCACCTTCTGTGTCCAAAGGACATTGTTCGTGTCCAGCTTAGGAAGAGCAGCATCCAAAAGGTTTGTGGTACCATGATCAACCAACAACACACAGCAATAAACACACCTGGTTCTGCTGTTAGCTGCTGACATGGCAGAAGGGACTCTGGCTCTTCCATTTGTCCAAGGGTCCAAGCACCTCATGTCCCTTTACATGCTGTAGCTTCAAACCCACCCAGAGCCATCAAGGTCATGTATCTCTCAGTATTTTAGCCAGTCTGCTCCTAACTTCCCTCTTCTTTCCAACAGTTGCTCCTGTTCCAGGACAGCTTAATATTACCAACCAAGCAGCAAAGGTTCTCTGAGTCAGAGCACCAAATGTAAGACCCATGACAAAAAGCTTTCCCAATACTAGGAATCCCACCAGCCCTGCTGAAGCCTCGATTAGCATATCATCACTCCTCTGAGGACCTGAAAGGGAATGGCACAAGCTACGCGCTGAGCTCCTCAGGGACTTTGGACAAGCTATTTAACACCCAGCTTTCCCAGTCATTTAAGCCACAGAGGAAAACAGGCTGGTCCCTTTGCAAGGGTGAAGTGCCCTCCTTATGCCCAAACACTTTATGCTCTTAGCCGTCCTTCAAGAAGACTAGGAAGTAGGGAAATTTAAGCCACTAATTAGAGCTCTTCCTTAGGTTTCTGCCCATTTCACTGGAAGAGACTAATATTTTATGGTGTTTTAATTAAAAACTCAAGATAAGGCTGGTGCTCTGGAGTCTTCAGTGAGGCATATGAGACCTTCCAGAGATGGATCATCTTGCTACCATGAGTGTGCTGGGAAGGTGAAGGTCTGGTGGGGAACAGCAGTAGGGGACTTAATTTTGGGAGCTGGGATAGTCTGCAGAGAGAACCAAGAGCTGGTTCCCTCCCTCGCTTTGTCAGCGGCATACTGTGTCCTTGGGCAAGCCACCTCACCTACCCTTCCACCCTCAGCCTACTTGAGGCAACAAGGTCTGCAGGGCAAGAATTGCTCCTCACTATGTAAAAAGCGCTCCACTTAATGGGTCTATGTTTTGTCTAAGGCCTTCAGGCAGCAGAGTAATAGAAGCAATTATATATTGAGTCCTAATCCTGGGTGAACCAGTGACTCTTCGTGTTGCCGCAGGTTAGTCATTTGCCCTCCCTGCCTCGGTTTCCCCATCCACAGCAGCAGGGATGTTATTGATGCCCCGCACCCCTGTTAGATGGGAAAAGAAGTACCTGCAATTGAACCCAAAGCATGCTAGGGGAAAGCGATCCAGACTGGTGGTGGTTCTCCAAAATGAGATCACAATCGTCATCTACATTGTCAAAGCCATGTCTCACCCACTGCGGGTTGTTCAACCGGACCTATTTAACGGACTTTCGGTACATGTTTTGCCTTGAGGCTAATTCTGTAAGGAAAGAGTCGGAATGCTGATGTTCTGCACCAGGAACCATCTTTTTTTCCCCACTAAATTTTATATTTAATAAAAAAAAACAACCTCCCTGCCCTCCTGTCCCAGAATATCCTAAGATCTGAAGACTTCTAAAAAATGTAAAAGTATCACTCAGTTGTTTCATTTCTCATGGAGATTAGCATCAGACACACTCCCTAACCAGCAAATGATGAAAAGATGGCTGCAATGAAAACAGCCTCCTAAACCAGCTCAGACATACAGACAGCAAAACAATAGTGATTCAGCTTTCACTTAAAAACTATTCCCTCTAATCCCAGGCTACTTAAGATGATGGAGAAAGACAGGCCAAATGGGCAGTTGGTGTTAACAAGACAGCACAGTTTGGAAATCCTGAAGGTCCTGCCTGGAAATCAATAAAAAAAGAATTTAAAAAAAAAAACAAACCCAAAAAAAACCCCAGAAACCAAAAGAGAGTGCACAATAAAAATTTAAGATATCCTTAAGAGAATCAAAGATCCTTTTCATTCCTTTCAGTCCAGGGACCATCTGTCTAAATGTTACCAGCAGAGCAGCCATTCCACTGCATTTATACACTCACATGCCACAGCCGAATGCCATGTCCCCATTTGCTCTTTAAATAACTATTAATCTCCTTGCACTTATCCTCGTGGTGACACAAGCAGCTGTTGGACTCCCCTTTTCCCCCTCCGAGTCCCACCAGCCTTTCACCTTCCCTGGCCCCTTGCTCCCCTCCCAGGCAGGTGCTCCATCCCTGGTGACAAAGCCACCCGGGTTTGCACACACGAGCACTAAACCTCGTCTGGAAGCTATGCCCCAAGGCAGGCGGAGAGTTGTTTGCGCTCAAGGGGTCAACATCTGAATAGCTTGCAAGGCTTTTGGAGGAATCAGATAAGGCTTTGGGAGGCACACGCCTTCTGACAACACAACAATTAGAGGGGCAGCAGGCCCGGGGAAGGCGTGCGCAGGAATTCACCCTCCACTGCAATAAAACCCCTTCACCCCAGCCGTGCTGGATGGCAAGAACAAAGAGAGGGGCTGTGGGCAGGTCTGCAAAGCATCGCCCTCCAAGAGGGGTCTGCAAGGCTGTGTTTGCACACACACAGCCTCCTCTCACCAGTTACAGAAAAACTCAGCAGGCTTTAACTCAGAAATGAATTATTGACAGATTGCTAGCCCAGAATTTAGCACACGCTCATGTCTTGCTGCAGGGTTGTTTTAAACAACCACAGGATGCAGTCCCACCTCCAATTCCCAGCAGGAGGGGAATGCTATTTAGTGGAAGAGAAATGCATCCAAACCTGAAAGAATGGATTATCTAATTTTCACTGCCTTTGTTCTCTATTTTCTTCCCTCCATCAAGTTTCAGAAACTATTAGTATCACTGAGGCGTTAAAAAAAAACCCTTCAGGCGAGTTTGACTGCAAATAATTAGAGAGCTACAATTAGATCTTAGACTACATATTTTGGAACATCATTTCAATAATGTATCTTGAACCATCAGTTTCAATTCCTACAGCCCATCAGCTTCACTTTCAGGTTTTCATGCCAACTCACACTTCTAGATTAGGAGAGCCACGGTTTCATCGGAGAGGCTGCTGAATTAAAAGCAGACTGAAAACTGCAGAATTGTTTAAACATGGTTCCCTGTTGTCCATGCAGTGGACAAGGTAAAGCAGAAAGCCTCCTGACCCGGGCGGCTCTGGGGCACTTGCCACAAGAGGGCAATGCAAATGCTCCACCTCACACAGCAGAGCTGACGTGCTGCGGGAGATTCCCCAACCCACCCAAACTGGGGCCCTCCTCACCCCTTATCTGCCACAAAAGCCCACCCCCCAGTTCTTTGGCCACAGCTCCCTTTTAAGCCCATCGTGTTAACTGATAAGGTTATGAGACAGATCTGCAAAGAGACCCCCAGTAAGAAGGCACAAGGGAAGTAATGCAAGTGAAGAAAAGTTCTCAAGGGGACTTCCACACCAAAAATCCCCTAAAATACACAGCTCCAGCGATTAACTACCCAGTTATGAACCCTTCAAAGAACATTCTGTGAATGTCTTCACTTGAGAAAAAGTAAAAGTTACCACCTTCAGGTGTAGAACACCTAGATGTCTCCACCCCCATCAAAACCCTTCTCCATATCTCCAAAATAATATGCATCTGTGTTGTGCACACATACCAACAAGATTTTAATTTTCCCTGCTGGATTTATGCAGCTCAAGAGCTTTGTCCAGCTACTCAAAAAGCCTTTCAAAGCACCACCACTAGTGCTTATTCTCCAAAGATGTGAGATTATGGAATTAATAAACTACCATGGTTGCTAGCAACAAGAAGATTTTGCAAGGCACTTCGCCAATTCTGTGCTTTGTCCTTAACTGCAGCACAACCGATGCACCAGAGCTAACAGTTGCATGACTAGCAGGAAGCAGTTACAGCAGTATTTCAGTGCTGGACCAGGTAGAGATTTGGATTCCCATTGAAGAACAGTTGTCTTAAGAGCAGCAGGATAAACGTTTTCCAGAGTGCTCAATGCCTATCCAAATCAGAAGACACCTCAAATGCATCAAGAAAGATTTAAATCAATCTAGTTTTTCAAACCTCCCCAGCAAAAGATTTTAGTAGGTGGAAATAAAACACTTGAGCTCAACAAACGTTCTTCTATCACAATTTTTAATAAAGATATTGATGACTGCAAGACTGTGCAGCTTTCCCAGTTGCTCAGAAGGCAGCTGATACAATACCTGATGTAGGTGCACTGCTTGTGCCATCACAAAGAAGTGCCAAGAAACAGAGGGATCCACCCATGCCCTCCAGCTAAGATCAGGGCTGAAGCCGAAAGAGATATCTAACTCACTCATCGCAATGAAAGGTGTGATTTGGTTTGCATCTCTAGCCTCTTTTCTCATAAAAAAGAGTGAGACTGAAAAGCTTCTTTATGCGTCAGACTTTCCACTCAGCTCACGTACATCTGGACTGTGCTCCTTTCAGAAGGAACAAGCTCAGTTTGGACGTTGCTCCAGTCCCCTCCATGCCATGAAGGGAAGATGCATACAGTCATTTCAACACCAACCGAGGCCTAGATCCCCACAGAGAGATGGGATGCCAGCAGGAGGTCTCACAGCCTCTGCATTCCCCCCAGCTCCATTTCTAAAATGGAAACAAATCCCATAGGTCTATTTTGAAGAGGTTTTTCCCCAGAGCTACTATGCAGCTGAATACATCAAACACTCGGAAGCCCACAGATCAAACGATAACATGCATCTTATGCTCAATGTGAAGAGCAAGGGAGCAAATAACTTTGGTTGAACCGAAGGTATCAACAATTACTAAGATAGGTTCCCAGGCAGTGTAGCTCCTTAGCTATAGTTACCACGTCCTGGCTTTTACCACTACAAGAAATCAATCTGATTTGAATAATCTTACTGTTGGTTCATTGCTTTTTCCAGGAAAATTGGAGACTATTTCACATCCCAGATCATTACAGGTTCCAAGCACAATGGAGTGTGTTGGACTAGAAGAGGCTCTGGAATCAGTAACTCCTGTCCTGGCTACTAGACCTGCTGCAGCATAACCAAACGTTTAACATCTCCTCAGCTCAATCCCATCTGCAAGCAAGGAGCACAAATATTTTTGCATACTGTCTCCTGTATTATTTAGAAGGGAATCTATTTGAAATCTATATGGATACGCAATAAGCAGGACCACTGTAATTTTAAGAAACGAAATCAAAGAACAATAGAGAAAAATGTATTCTTCTAAAGGAGGGTGAGCCTCCTGTAAAAAAAAAAGTGTATATCTACCTACATATATATCTCCACAATTGTCCTACACAGATATTTCATGTTAAGTAGTAAGATAACTCCCATAAGTTGCCTGGACAGCTTCCAACACCATTGAAACACATAAAGCACAACCTAAAGAAAACAGAGTCCTTCATTTCATCCAGCTTAGGAGAAGGAAAATAAAAACAACAACCCCAAAATAAACCAACACCAAAAACCCCCAACAAAACAACTCCCCCCCCCAAAGAAAAACCCCAACAAACCCAAAACCGAACATTAAGCGAGCAACTGAAACCATGCCACCATGTTTAAAGTTCAGACATGCAAGCTTAGAAAATTGCCTGCTCTGCCTACTTAACACAGCACCCCTTTCCTCCCAGCAATCACCAGTCAGCCCTTTGGCCATGTCCAGCTTGGTAGACAGCACACTACACATGCTAAACAGGACACATCAGTGATTTGCAAACACACACCATCACACTTGAAAAATGCTATGGTTTGTGTACTAGGTGGAGAGAGGAAGGTCTGGATGATTTTCACTGGGATTAGCTATTCCAGTCTGTGTGTCATGCCACTTCTACACCCTTTAGGTTTACATAAGCAGGACAATTTTAAGAGCCATACACAGTAAGGCTGCAGCCCACGTGCTTCCACTGAGACACAGTACTGTTGAGCTCAGCAGACTTCTTGTACAAGTTAAAGTCCACATCTGCAGGTATTTGTAGGCTTGGAGAATAAGACAAATTAGTGAAAAGCAGTGTAAGGGCAAGTTTCTGCCCACCCTTAAAAGCTGTAAGCTTTGGAGCTGTCTTGTTTTCCCCAGCTGTAATTGTTTTCCTTATTAGCTAAACTTTGAGTTTTGCCCCTCGGTTAATTCATTTAACTCAGCAAGAAGTATTTTTCAGCCAGAAGCTGGGTGCCTTTTAACACAAGCACAGCCCAAAGCAGGAATGCCTGTAATTCCTGACTCCTACCACCTGCCACAGGTTCACTAAAAGAGCTTGTCTAATTCGCGGATTATCAGAATGACAGTGCCTCCCACTTCACACCAATATTAAGCCTGGACATCCTACGTTGTGTAAGTATTTCTCAGTATTTTCCAATGCATATAAAAATAACATCACTGGCTTCCCTAGAGCTGTATTTTAGGCTTTTAATAAAAAAGTAATTAAAAAAAAAAAAAATCAGATTTTAGCTCTCAAAAGTTCTCCTTGAACAGAAAATAACTTCATTCCTGAAAGTCAGAAGATTTTATGCAGGCTTTCATCAGAGTATCTAGGCCATGCTTAGTTATTTTGAAAATTCAGACAGTTTAAAACCCTGCACATAGAGTCATTTCTTTACTCCGAGCTTGTGCACAGCAATCTATTTGACATGCAACTGGAAAATATATAAGCAAAAAGAGAAAAAATGTCATAAAATATCACGCCTATGAGATGAAAAAAATCATGACACATCAAAACTCCATGATCTTAAAGCAAATTGATTAATAACCCGAATATTCAGCTTCCTAAAACTTAAGCAGAGGCCAAGAGTTTGCCATGTTCTTCTATTACCAGCTGGACAACACAATGTCAACAAAGATCTGAAGAGCCATAAAGTACAGACGATTTGGAAAGGCACCCCCTCACACTCCCAAGAGATGTAAACATAAGTGAAGACAAAGACCTACGTCAGGAAAACCAGAAAGAGAGCACAAGATTTCAGCAAGGCATTTTTGCCTTATTTCAGGGGCTGAGAAGAACTGGAAAAATCACAGCTAGGCCAGGTGCTCATAAGTCCCATGTGCTTTGTACAGCAATGTTGAAAAGTTGTATTAAAATAATTTTTTAAAAATAGTATCTTTAAATATGAGAGGAACCAATTAAAATACAGAGGGGGAAGTGAGGAGAAGCAGCAGGGACTAGAGAGGAAAACTCCAGTAGTTGATTAAAGCTGCTTGTTTCTTGTGCTCTTTACTGGATAGTAACCATTGATGGTTATCACTCATTTCAGACACACAGCATTTTATTGTGTTGAGAGGGCAGCATTAGGCTGGACAGGATATCTGTGTGTCATCCACAGTGAAAGGCTGCAGACACTACCCACCAAAGTATGGCCATAGGGCATAAGGGCAATGAATCATCAGAGTCAGAATAGCACAAGGAATTGAAGTTAGCTCCCAAATTCATCCTTATGCTCAATAAAATCAGAATATGCCAGCTTTTAGACACCACAGTAAAATACTCTAGTTGGGTAGCATTTTAGTCAGAACAAGAAATTCAGATCATCTGCAAGTTAAATAAGTGGAGCAGTTAAATACACACCAAAAAAGAAAAAAAAAAAAGCCACACACATATACCCCCCACGCCCACTCTTTGAAGCGTGGTGCAACTACGGAATATAAGAATTCGTAAGAAGAGTTATAGGAGGGCAAAGGGCAAATTAAAACGAGTTAGAGCAAGCAAAGGAAAAGAGTTACACTGCAGCAGAGAGTTCCTATAGATCAAAAGGGAGGTCTACTGGATTTTCTATTGTATTTGGCCATCTCATCTGTTCAAATCAGGTGAGAAAACTCCTGGATGATGTTCTCAAAAGCCAGAGACACCAAACAGCAGACTGAGCAGCTTTCAAGATTGAACGGGGAATCAAGAGTACTGGCTGCCAAATTCTGATTATGCCTCAACTGCAGACAACAAAAGGAGGCGGGGCTTTGCCTTCCAACACTATTCTGCATATTAAAGCAGCTCCTGACCTGCACCAAGCTGGTGTTGCCTGCGCTCAAGGATCTCTTGGGGTTCAATATAGCTGCATGCACAAAGCTGGGAGACCCCCCCCTTAACCACCCTCCTCCTATGGTACATGTCAGAAACACAGCTTCACATCACTGCTGAAACCTACTTCTAAGAGATGAGTAGGAGTTTTTCATATGGTGCTTTCCAAAGATACCACTGTGCCTACACCAGACCCAAAAGTTGGTCTTTGAGAGA
>VZZY01011722.1:529606-755555 GCA_013400335.1 Eurystomus gularis | reverse complement strand
AAAAAAAAAAAGAGGGAAAGAGAGAGAAGAAAGGAAACTATAACTTTCTCCTGTCACTTTTCTACAAATTTGGGAACTCAAAAGACTGCCATGGAGTTGCTCCAAAGGAGCTGCTCAAAGAAATTTCTCCCATTTATTTATTTTCTGAGAAGACTCCAGGGTTGGTTAGGGTTTTTTTGGGGGGGTTTTTTTGAGTGGGTTTGGTTTTTTTTTTGCTGCTACCAAAGCCCAAAATGTTTGGGAAGGGATTGAGATGCAACACTCAAATCAGCGAAGCAGTAACAGAGCCAAGCCTCTGGCTGCTGCAGCATGCAGGTTTGGGACAAAATCCACAAGGAGCTTTCTGAGAAGCAATCACCATTTCATGCACTTTAATCCAGTTACATTCTTCATCTATGTTCTCTCATCTCACAGCCAACAGGTCCTGTGTTCTCAGGATATCACTCCAGCTACATTATCTTCCCTCCTTTGCCATTGCTTCTAACTCACAGCACAGCAACAAGCCTTAAAATAATCTTGCTTAAAAAAGGAAATGTTAAAAAAAAAAAAAAGAGAACCAACTCATCCAAAAGGTCTCATGACTTTTAATTAATATATGGGAGTAGTTGTTGGGTACTGCTCAGTAAAAAACACCTGGACACGCTCCCCACAGCAAACTAAAGGTTTTGAAAAGGAAGATCCGAAAAGCACCTATCCAAGAGCCGATCTGTGGGAGAACAGGGCGAGCAGACAGGCAGATCAGAACAGCCCTACTGTGGTTTTGCTCTGAACAAGCAGAGAAAATCCTCCGTCTTGTCCCGGTGACCCGGAGCGTGCCGGCGGTGCGAGGGCTGGGCCGGCTCCGGCTGCCCCCGTGGAGCAGAGCTGGCTCACCCCCCGCTGCTCTCAGATGACCCATTGGAAGGGGTCCACCACCGTCCCACCGGGACAGCGGGTGCACGCCGAGAACAAAAGCCGGCTCGTTTCGCCTGCTCGCAAAGAGCAGCGTAAGCACCATCGAGCAAGGGGAAACAAAACACCTTTTTAAAGGGGTGGGGAGGGAGGAAGAGGGGAAACCAAACATCCAGATCAGAGTGTGGCTGTCTGCCCTCCCAGCCTAATGACACCGCTTCAGACTTTTATTTGAGGACCTGTTGTCAAGCAGATCGGTGCCTAATTGCTGAGCAGGAACCGAACACCAAACCTCCTGCCACGGGTGGTGAACGACCCACCTGCAGGTGCTCTGCCGGGGTGGGGGAGAGGGGTCTCTGGCAGGACTGAAACCCACCCATGGCCTCAACACCTCCATGCAGCCGAGCGTCTGCCCAGGAGCTGCTGCTGCTCCCTGCCCAGCCAACTCCCTCGCCTTTGGGCATCATTTAACCCCAGCTTTTCTGGGCACGAAGAGAGAGGACTCCAGGTTCACAGGTAGAAGAAAGGAAGCAGGCTGTGCTGCTCAAGGTGCTAACGGCTCTCTGGTCTGCCTTCTCCAGCACATGGCAGCAGAAGGAGCCACCACCAGCTTCCTGCCAATCTGCAAATTAAACGGCAATGCAAGCTCACAGCAGCCTCTCTCCAGACTAGGGACAGGCAGCACGTTCGTAAGATTGCTACTAATAAAATGGGGCAAAACCATCTTCAGGCAGGAACCAACATAAAAGCAAACAAAGCAGAGGACCACAGTGTCCACCCTACCCTGCAACAGCTCCTTGCCATGAGAAGCAGGGTAGGTGTCTCATTTAGCTCTAAACCTGTGAGCACAGCTCACGGGAGGACTGCTGGGCACAGACCAAGCATTTGGGTTGCAAGCTAGAGGTCATCTATGGATCTTCTGTTGTCTAATAATGAGGAGAAGTTATGCTGTGCTCAGAGGACCATTTTGAGCCCTGATACTGTCAGGTTTTTGATACTGGCCCATGAGTTCAAAAGCTATGGATGAAAAGGAAAGACGAGAAGAAGGTACATACATAGGCCTCCCAACCTCAGCAAGTCATTGCAAAAACCTCATAGCATAGCTGTGCTATGAAATTCAGAAGATCCTCCTGTTCCAAGTCATTAATGCAACACTGTTGTGTTAGTTATCTGCTATCTTCTGTCCCACAGGTGGCTGGAGGTGGTTGTGGGTGAAGCAACACCCAGATGCACTATGCAGAGATGTGTGGAAGTTTATCCAAAAAGATCTGCATGTCAAATATGAGGAGAAGAGTATATAGCACGAATAAATTGACACGTCAGCACAAATTCCTGCCTTCTGTACACAAAGCTCTGACCTGGCTCAGTGTTTCAGGGGCATTAGCCTGTGCGGTCACCTTGAAGTGGATGCTGGACAAGTGGCTTTTTTGCAAATCAGTCATCCATGAATTACACAAAACAGGTCACCACCACCCTGACAAGGGTGGCAGGAGGTTACAGAGCATGTACCCGACACTGTGCCCACCAATGCTGCTGCAGACCAGGCAGAAAAGTGTACCCCTCTCATCACCCTGGGCCTCCAAACTTTGTTTCACTGGCTTCAGACCCAAATGCATCCCCCTCATAAGATGCTTCCCACTGTCCCAGAGGCAGGTCAAGTCTTGAATATTCATGCTGGCACTAATGGTGCGAGGGAAAATAAAAAGCTTGATCACTCACCATTCTACCTTGCCATGAGAAAGAAAAGCTCCAAGAGTCTCATTTGATTCTCCTTTTGCAGATTATAATAAATAAATAAATAATAATAGTAAAAATCACATAGCTGAGTCTCCAAAAACTTATGAGCAGTGATGCAGCATCTCTTGGAGGCTCTCAGAGGGAAACTCAACTCCCTGAAATAGCATACGTTTAAATGGCTGAGTCACAAAACCAAAGGGGACACCCCCCACCTCCTCAAGCTGCACACTCACATCTCAGCAATGGACAGTTATCATTTATCTGAGCCTTCAGGACAGGGCTCCAGGAGAAAACACCAACATCAGTCCTGTTGCAGCTGTGATGGTCAGAAGTCATGGTAGGACTATCTTTGGAGATAGAAATTTACCTTATTATAGCCATTAGCCTAGTCAGAAAAGAGATTCAGGCAAAGGCCCTCCTTTCACATTTTAAAAATCATTATTTCATATTGAGGCCAGATGGACAAGGTTTAACTCTATTCTTCTAGTACAACAAGCTCTTCCCAACCGTGAACAGGAAAAGAACAAGGTAGAAAAAAAAAATTCAACCCAAAACACAAGGAGTTTTGCAAAGCCTGGCACTTCACACTTTGGATGCCGAGTTGCACTGAACTTAAGAGGAAAAAAAAAAAGCAATGCAGCTCAGCCTCAGGAAAGGAAGCCTTTTTGAAGCAATTTACCTCCAGTATTGTAGGAAACGAAAAGTTATAATTACTAGTTAGATTTGAAAGTTTCAGCTGCAGCCTTCCCAGGTTTGACTCAGATATTCTAGAAAGCTTCTGGCAAAGCTCTGTGGCTCCTGCTGATGTGCTGGAGAACAAACTAATATGTGAACAAGACCCCCAAGTTTCCAAAATGAGGCAGCGGCCAAGTCTAACTGCTGATTCAGGTTCTTCCTTTGAAAGCATTCTCCCTGTGCTGTTATATGGTTCATCCCAGCCTCCCTCACTGGTACCACTCGCAAGTTCTCAATAACCCTTCCTGGATGCAAGGTAAGTGTGCTAAATCACAACAATTAGAAATATCATTGCCACAATTGTAGGGTTAATTGGAGATTGTGTAATTTCTTGTAGACAGGGTGTGTGTGCGCACACCTGCCTGCGCGTTAGGCAGTTCATGCAGAATTTCCTGCAGATCAAAGAAAAAAAAAAATTCTGCTCAGACCTCTCCACTCTTACAAAAATAGCATCTGGATCCACCGCGTCATCACAGACCGTGACATTCACTCAGCTCAGAAATGTTTACAAATTAAGACTGAGATAACAGAAGGAGGAGGAAGAAAATGGGGTTTGGTTTTTTTTGTTTGTTACATCTGAATAACTGCTGAATGCTCAGAAAACAAGCCTCCGCCAATTGGCTTTGGGAGTCTTTCCAGTGAAGGCTTTACAGGGACAGATGTGATAGGCCCCAGTAGCAGGCAGCCAGGTTAAAGAAAAAAAAGAAAATACTTTCAACAATGTAAAAATCACACTCCTTTCTTTAAAACTTATGCAGAACTGATATTCATTGCTCAGACCACAAGGAATAGGAGGGAAAGAACCCCGCACTCACTAGAACAGGGATTTTCCCTTAAAAAAACCCAAACATCTATGGCAAGAGAGATGACCATGCAGTCCCTATTCATACTGAGGATAGGGACAGGCACCCCTGGCTGTCACAGGGTTAGCTGCTTTTCTGTCCCTACGCAAAAATATTCAATGCCCTCCTGGATTCTGCACCACCAACCCGAGGACAGGTTTGATGCCCAGAACTTCATTTGGAAAGCACTCAAATGTATAGAACCTTCAAGCTGGCAACATGCCCTGGCTACAAGACTTCCAAGGACTTTAATTGCCTTTTTTTTCCCCTCCCCCATTTTAAAAGTGCAGGGTAAAGAGACTGACTCGCAGAAGGCAGAAGAGTCCTTCTCCCACCTCTGGCCATGGCACAGGTCAGAGTCTCCTTCCTCCAAGAAGCATGCCCTCCCCAAGGCAATCGCCTGTCACAACAGCCCTGCCCTCCGACCCTGGGTAAACATCTGCGCACGCTGCTTATTTGAGCTCCTATAGCCTCCTTATCTTCCCCAGAACACCCCTAGGGCTAATTAGAGAGTTAATGGCATCATGTCAGGAGATAACACTACATGGAGGGAGCAGGGAGAAGGAAGGTGGGAAGGAGTTGTGAAACAAAACCAGTTCCCTTCACAACCGCTGTGCAATATTGGTTTAGGAAAGGTGCACGCAGCCCCCAGGGACTCTGCCCTCCAGCTGCTGAGCTCCATTTAATAAGAGAGCCAGACACTCCTCTGGAGAGATTCAGCTCTCCAGCCAAGATGATGCAAGGTCCCCATGCCTTCCCTACAGTCTGCACAACCCAAACCCTTCCAATCCCATCAAGGGAGGTCATTCCCACCACAGTGCCATCAGGGACTCACTTCCCACAGCTGGTGTACGATGCAGGGTGGGCACCAAGCATACAGATGATTTATTAACAAGTGGTGTGTTTATTCCTGGTGCTCTTCGTAGTTCGTTTTTCCAATTTTTTTTTTTCTTCTCTCTAGTAACTCTATTTAAAGAGCAATTATTTCACTAAAAATACTTAGAGATAAAAGGAAACAACTGTCTGGACACAGATCTTTGCAAGGCAGCAGATAAGCCTGTAAAACCACTGGCCAGCAGACACTTCTACACTTACGAGTGCAAAACCACCCGTCAGCAGACACTCATGCATGGAAACATGACCAGAGGACTTTGAGGGTTCAAGATTTCTGCTATCAGCAGCTCTTTTGTCAAAGTAACAACCCTCAACACTCAAACTTCATTTTTGCCTGATGAGAACCTTTGAATGCTCAGCACAGCATGCTTGATCTGCCCTCCCTTCCCCCCTAGCCCCCTTCCCTCCTCAACATATTTGTAAAATATTTTGCAAAAGTGAGAGAGGAAATCACACAAGAAAATTCATGAGAATTGCTCCTGAGCAGCATAAACAGCCCCACCTGTCCAGCTAGAGGTGGGACAGGGTCATGGCACAAACCTGCATCCCAGCAGGAGACGGAGTGCTCTGGCCAGGGAAAGGGAAAAGTAGGAGATAGCAACAGATTAGAGAGACTTTGTTTTTAATTAGGAGAGGAGCAACTGTTGACAGACCAGGGTTGTTCTTGCACAAGCAGCTGAGGGGAAAGTGTTATTCTTCTCTTATCTTGTATAAACTACAGATTGCTCTCAGGAAAGGCACAACTGTTCATAAATGCACAACCACAGCAGCTCTTTCCAGCCAGCGTCTGCTACACTGCCAACTCCCTCCCACCCAAGCCCCTGTACATTAATCCAATATTTAAATAAAGTTCTTAATTTGCAGTAATCCAAGAACAGTCTCCCAAACCTCTGGTTAAACCCTGACCCTGCAACCGATGGCCATTCATGCTTCTCATATGAGTATATCACCATTATCCTATATTGCCCTGGTGTGCTGGGCCACAACATACACCCAGAGGCAGCCAGGGAGACTGTTCCTTTTTTCCTGTGCAGAAGTGTTGTCTTCTGCAGATCCAATCTTTGTCCAGGTGCCCTCTCCCTGCTCTCACATGCTACATCCACCACAGTATGGCAACAGCTATAGGGTTCAGTTATTTGGCCAGAGACCTTCCCCAGAAGATTGAATTCTTTAGTTTCCAATTTGTTTAAATTTAATTTAGTATGGACACAACCATAAGGTCCACACTACCTGTCCATACCCTCAAAGAGAAAGAAGAGTGTTTCAGGGAATACTTTCCTTCTATTGAAGCAGCCTGGAGATAAAAATCCATGCTTTTAGAGTGACAGTTACATTCGCTACTGAAAACTCCTTTGATCTTTCATTAATCTCTGCAAATTCTGATGCTGATTAGCAAAGAGTTCATTCAGCAGTGAGTGAACTAACCCAGGCCACAAACCACTCCTTAGTCTACGCTTCAGAGGGATTGATTTAATTTTTTGTGACTGCCTGACAATTCACTCCCTCATTAATTTCAGTGCTATCAAATCAGCGACAATGAGGTGGAAAGCAGATGGTAAAGACAGTCAGAAGAAAACATTACCTAGTCCAAAAATCTTCTCAAATATTGGAGGAAAAAATAATAGTAATTAACAGGACTGTGGGCAGGATCTGCAGAACCACAAAGCAACATATATAGTGACACTTTGGACACATAAGAGTTTCTTCAAAGCAAGAATCCCAATTAATGCAAGAGAGAACTTTAAAAATGAAAGCTACACCTGACAGCTTGCTGCAGCACAGACACTTCGGCTGTGTTGGACAAGGAAGAGGAGTGAGACTCCCTGGGCTGTGCTCCAGGTTTATCTTAGCCTGAAAGGAGCATCTCTTGAGCCTGGCCTCCCCTGCCACCTGTGGTCAGCACTGCAGCTTGCAACAGCACTGTGAGGGGCTCTCTGTTCTCCATCCACCTCACCCTACAAACAGAGGTACCACAAAGCTCTGCAAAGTTCTCATTTGGCTGGGTATGGACAGCTCAATTCATCACCCTACTTTCAGCTAACAAGAGAAGAAGGGCCTAATTTCCCTTATTCCAGTTATTTAGTTTTAAAATACCCAACAAAACCAACATGTTCAGGTTACAAGAATGTAACAAACTCAACAAAGTCCAGATGAAGATGAACTCTGGGGATGGCCATTCAGCTTCTGTTGGTGTTCAAACTGCGCTTCTTGGCTTGCTGAAACAAAAGTTGCCCAAGGGGTTTATCTTTTACGGGCTCTAACCCAATCAAAGTGTTCCTAGCTAATATGGGAACTATGTTTACAGTTTAAGGAGAAAAAAAAAAAAGAGGGAACCTATCAGTTAGATAGAAATGTACAGTGAAGTTCCCATCAAGACAGCATAAGCCTTAAACTTGCTCCAGAGGCAAAAGTATCTGTGATCTGTGGATCCAATATCAAGATGTCTTTTAACTGAGTGTTTGTGCAGACCTTTTAAAGATATAAAATAAGCACTAACACATTATTGCTCCATACTTAAGCAAGGAGCACGTGCAGTGCCATGGAAACCTTTGGAGGCAGGCCTAGCTGCTTGGAGAAGATGTTTTCTGAATCGACTGCTTCTTTTGTTCAGAGGTATTTGCATGTAGGTAGATGACAGGACTCAAAATTGCAACACTCTCTCACCTCAAGTGCTCGTAGTAGTGGGAGCTGAGCTGAGCAGTTAAAGCCAGCCCTCCAGAAGAGCCAGGCCAGAAAAAAAAACGCAAAATGCTGCATCTCAAACGGCTTTTTTCCAGTAGGTTTGTGCTTTTCAGCTTAAAATTAGTTTATTCCTTCCCAGGATGAATGTAAAGCAAGATACTAAAAGGGCATAAATACTTAAAGAAATTTGAAATATGCTTCCAAAGTGATCTATAGCTCAGCAGACAGATCATTCATTGGTTTTCTTCAGTGCCATTGAGAATGCAGGGAACTGGCATTAAAAACAACCAAGCCAAAACCACTTAGTGTAATGATACTCATCAACTGGCTGCATTCCTACAAAAAGAAATGCAGCCAGCTCTGGTCTGCAGCCAGAACCTGGGCAAAAGAGCACAGGAAAGGGAACTAGTGAAAAATTACTTTAAAAGAAACAAATATGCCTTTAGAGACCTACTACATGCAGAAGTCTTCATGCTTTGGCCAAACTGAATGCAAAAATGTGTTCTCTAAATGCGTCCCTTAGCTGAAAGAATTGACCATTTCTGGATTTGGATCTGCAACTCTAAATGTGATGGTGACATAATTTGGAAGGACCTACACTGCAGAAGATTAAACATTTAGCAGGATTACAAAGCCAAGCCTAAATTAGGAGAGCTTATGAGTTCAACTGCAAACAAGAGAGGTGCTGGAGGGAAACTTCCAACAGAATAATGCATTTGCTCATTATGGAAATGCCTCTGCATAATCTCAACTTTCTTTGCACAGTTATGGAACGAACAAATACCCACAAAGAAGAGAAACTTGGCAAGCCTCAAACTCTCTCAAGCACAAACCAGACAGTAATAAAAGCTTTGATCACATCCCTGTGCTGTATAAAGTCCTTCCTTCCTTTCTATGGTCAATCCAGGAATACTTAGGCATGGAAACAGACGGCCACACAACCCACTTTGCTGCATCCACTTATCATATCAGCCTTATCCTCCGTGTGCAAAACCATTTCCCAACAAAACACAGGGCTGTGGCACCTGCCAGAGCCCTGGGAAGCACACACCGCACATTAGTCAGCCCCTGCACTGAGATATTCTTCCAGCACAGCTCAGCCACACCGTGCATGTCATGCTAACTCCCTGCCCTGCTGTCAGTACACAGGGATCTCCCCCACATCCTGCAGTCACACCACCTCTTAAATGGCTTTCATCTGCTTCCTCAGCCATTACCTTGCAGCAAGTGGAGTTCTCTTCTCCTGACCCATTAAAACAATTTTAGCAAGCAATTAGAAGTTAAAAGAGATCAGAGGCTGTGCTTTAATATTAAAGCATTAGATAGGATGCAACAGATGTCCTTCTGGACAGTGCGGTTTTTTTTTTTTTAATGCCTGTCCATCGTATTGTTGCTCATCTGATCTTGACCACAGCCCCCAGGATGGTCTCCCAGGAATTCAGTGTGTGGGGACCATATATGAATTACTGAACTGATTTACATGGTGCTAAGGCTGAGGGCATGCAGAAGAGAGCCAGCAGTCATCTTGAGCTGGGACAGCTCTGCAGAGGCCTCAGCTCTGCTCCTCTCCAGCTTACTGGGCTGCAGCATGGGAAGGTATCTTGCTCAAGATGGTTGGCTCCTCCATGAGCCTACAGCAAGTTAAATCTAGGAAAGGTTTCTTGTTTCCACTGGGAAGCATCAGATACCATCTCTGAGATGCGTCTTTGGTATGAGGGCTGAGGTTGAGAGCCTCAACACTTCCATATCCTATGTGGGCCGCATCTAGACTGTCCTACAGCCTAGTTATTTCCATCTCTGTGTATAAAGGAGAACAGTAAAGTTACAGAGCTGAAGCACTTTCTCACTTAAAACTATGAAACACATACTGCACCTCCAAAATCTGTGTAGCCACTAGGCTTGGAACACTCACAGCCCATGAAACTGAGGACTCAAACCCAGAAGTACATAGCCCTGTCTGAAGCACCCACTCCCCCATGCCCAGGGCAGAAGCCCACCCCATGAGGAGCTCAGTGGTGCCTAACCAAAACACACTCAGAAAACCCTCATGGGGATTTGCAGAAGATGAGAAAGAACTAATAAAAAAAAAATTAAAAAAAGACAAGGAATTTTCTGTCCCTTTTGTGGGGAGGGACGGATCCAGGTTAAGAAAACTCTGACCAGGCGACTGTCTGGAGAAAGGCATTCCACTGAACTGGTTAGGCAAGGGGCTGCAGGAGGATGGCTTGCTCAGGGGCATGAAAGGAAGGTATGTACAGGGGGAGGGGGACGAGCTGCTCCATCACTGTGGACAGCACTCCTGCTCCCACCAGTGAGGTCCCCAGAGCTCTGAACATGCTTCTGGGATGGTGGCAGAAGACTTCCAGACTCTGGAAGCCCCTCAAATAACACTTTTATAAGGATGTTGCCCGCTGAAGTCCTTAGTCCAAAGCAGCTTTGTTTGGGTCCAGAGTAGCATCTCTTAGCATCAGTGAGCAGTTTAAAGGACTTCCTGAGGGATGGTGAAGGAAAACAATTTTGCACCTGGTACAGCAGGCTGACAGCACGCTGTGAGGGCTCCAGGGCAATGCAGGGGTTATTGCACTGCCACACACACGTTCTAGAGAGAGGTCTCCAGGCCCCTCCTCCCTGTAGCTCCAGGGCAGTTAGTCAGTGAGGAAATTTTTTAAAAAATCTTATAATATTACCTGGTTTCCAGCACTGCAGGATACAGCCTTTGAGACCAGTGTTCCTCTTGAATGCAGGGAGCTGGCCAACACCCCATCATAGACCCCATTTTTTGCTGGCTACATCCTCAGTCAGAGAAGAAGCTGGGAACTACCTCCGTTGGTAAGTCTAATAAAGAGCAGATGGCCCACAAGGATGCACATCCAACTTACCTTCCTGACCACTCGCTGCTCCTGCCCAGGCCAGGGCCATAGCAGAGACTAAACATTCTCTGCACCCACAGGCACCACCAGTCCCTCACTCCAGCTATGCAGAAAGGCATATCTCTGCAGGGATTTCCCAGCCTGCCTGTGGCTAACACCATAGGAGAGAGGAAGGGGTACAGCCGACAGCCTCACAAACGGGCCACCAAGGGCATTGTGAAAGAGCCGGTCACAAGGCACACAGCCAGGGAAGGCTGCTGACTGCCATATGTTACACCAGGCCCACAAATGCTCTTCCTGTCCCTTCCAGCTCTTTTCATCCCAGTGCAGTGCAGAACACAAGTTTTTCTTACCCCTTTCTTATAAAAGACATAGGAAGAATACATCCTCCTTAAACAAGAGTGTGAGAACGGCAAGGTCTCGGCCTAGCAAGAGCTGTAGCTCAGAAGAGAGGGGTTTCTTTGTCACCTGGCCTCCTTCTCCAGCTTTCTCCCCAAAGACTTGCATTTTCAAGGCAAGGAACACAACTGATGGATGTTCAGCAGGGCAGGACTCATGCTCCTTTTCCAGCCCACTGGTGGGACAGTTTCTTCAGGCACCGCCCTGAACACCATAGCCCCTTCCCCACTGCCAGCTCTGTTGTGTACAAGCAACTGTACCTCCCCAAAAATTTAAAAGAAAAAAAAAAGTCACATATCTTCCCAATACAATTCTTGGAATCAAAGATCAACATCTTTTAAGGCTGAAAGTTTCATTTTTTCCTAAGTTGCAAGAAGCAACTTCTGCAGAGATTTTTTTTGAAGGCTGATTGGGATTACCCTAAAGTCCTCATAAGGACAATTGCTTTAAATATACCAGTCTTAATTGCTTTGCACCTATTGAAATCTCACACAGTGGTGTACTCTGGAGGAAAGCTGGCCTTGCTCTTTTCCTAAGACAAATCTGATAATCAAAAGCACTCTGCCTCGATCTCACTGTTCATCTCCCAGGGCCCCTCTGTTCCTGCTGCATTCCTTTGTGTTTATGTGCCCTCTTCAACTCTCCGCTGCAATCGGCTGCGTGCAGCACCTCGTGTCTGGAAGTGACACGGCTGAGGTTACAGAAGAGACAGGTGCAAGGGGAGCTCTTGCCCCGAAGCTATCCAAAGGAAAAGAGAAGCTGGAGGGGAAGAGGGTTCTAAGGTATTTCAGATTAAAGCCGACAAACAGCAAACACCTTGCCCCAGGCTACACATTCTCTGCCAATGCAAGCTGCAGGCTGCGAGCCCCAGAAACAGCAAAGCAAACACAGACTTCTCTGCAAGGGGGAATTGTCACCTGTCAGGGATGTTTGCAAATTTATAGGGAGGTGGTGGTGGTAAGGGGAGTAAAAAGAGCTTTCCTCATTTTAAAAGACGGGCTGTTTGCACAGGTTTGCGATGCATATTTTGTTTTGTAAAGGCTTTTGTCCAGCATTCAACTGAGTGAAGGTGCTGTCTTCCACTGAAGACAAAGTGGAACATTTATTAATGTACATCCATTAATGTACTTCGAGCCACTGCCTTACAGTAAGGGTGAGGATGGGATGGAATTTCCCTGCTCCTGCTTCAGCTTGTCAGTGAAAAACACTTCTTTAAGAAGTCACTGTGCAGCCTGGCCTCTGCAGAAATGCCTCCTGCAAGGCTAGAATCAAACTCACTGTAAGCAAGAGATAATTGCATAGCAAAAGCTGCCTGCTCTCCTCTCCTAGCCCCAGCGCTCACTTCAGTGCTCAAAGAGGACAAGAGGAAGGGATTTCCTATTCATGTTTCATTGTACTACAGACAGGAGAGGGAGACTCTCAACAAGGGCTTCAAGGGATCCTGTCAGCTACATCACAGCGCTCTGCATACAGCTCAGACAAACTAGAGATGGAGAGGCTTTGCCAGCACTCAACACCACAAGTCCAGGTTTAAGCATGGAAGGAGCAAAGCTTCTGCTGACAACCTTTAAATTATTGGAGATTGTCATTTTAATATGACATAGTAGTTAACCACCTATTTTGAAAATTAGGAGCCTCTCTAAACATGAAGAATCTTTTAGAGTAGCTATTGAAGAGACACCATTTTACCAGACCTGTGCCACGGTGTTGGAAAAAGCCGAGATCCAGATGCTGATTGAAGGCTTGCACTGTGCCCAACCCAAATACAGAATCAAAAGATAACCAGATTTGATGTCAGTCAGCTCTCCTTGTGTGCTTGGATTAGCTTTGCCACATTAGCCAAGCACATACCAAACCTCAAAGCGGCCTTTTTAACCTTTGCAATCTTGCAAGGAAAGAGAGGAGCACCACAGCCTCCCCAGCAGTCACACCAGTGCAGCAGGAACAGGTCATATCTTCTGTCACTAAGGACTGCAATCAGCATGGCCTGGGAGCCCCTTCCTTTCAGATGCAATCCTCCAGGTTACCAACACTGGCAGGATGCAGACCGCCAATATGTCATTGTTAAGCACATTAAAAATAGTGGTTGATTAGCCAGAGAATTAAGTGACATTTCTCAGGATGGAAACTGGAACAAAATTTGCAGACACCAACACAAGTTTCAAACTACACATGATTTTTACCCCAAACTATACAAAATCCAGGAAGAACAGAAACAGGACACAAACAGCTTAAACTCCTGAAATACCTCCTGCTCCAGCCTTCAAGAAAAGCACCTGGCCTCTTCACCAGGGATATTGCTAAGAAAGAGCTTGTCAGTTTGTGCCAAAGGCAATGAACCAGCAACCACCAGTGACTCATCTGCATTCTGGTCTTGAGCCATACTGGTAAGGCACCCATGGCAGGACTAGTTATAAACACTCTTTAACTTTGCCTATCTGGAGACACAAGAGGGGGAAAAACCAACCACGGTCTGAAACCAAGTTTTCTTTCATATCTGACCTTCAAGAGAAGAAAACCCAGTGAAGAACCCCTACCCTTTGTCAGCAAAATTACAGCTGTGCCCAGACTACCAACTATGTTAACCCTGAGGCCATATAAACTAGTTCTAAGCAGGGTGAGAACAGGGATGGCTGGGCAGCCATACAAGTGCAAGAGACTGCTCAGCTCTTCTGTCTGTTCAGCTGCCTCATCCCTCTCTCCTGCCATTGCTGCAGCAGGAGAGGAGGAACAGGTAAGGAGCCAGAGCCAACCTGCTCCCCCTTGTAGCCCTGGGTAGGCACAGGGGAGTGATGCCTTTCCATGGGTCACACACCACCCAATTTAGCTACATGTACAGAACTGCTGTTCACCACCACTGGACTCTCTTGGCAGAGTGATGCTCTCAAAACAGCTTCTGTGGGTGGGCCACAACAGGTAAAGTAAGAAGGAACCTCCTTAGCCAGAGGCAGCAGCCACAGCTCCTCCACCAAGAGGTGGAAGATGACCCTGGGGCAACACAGCAAGAAAAGATCCTCCAAAACCTCCCATCTGTCCACAAGGGTTAAGGAAGTTCTTCTCACTACTCACCCACATTGGATCATTCAGCTCTGTGTCCTGCACCCGGACGCAGTCCATGCTAATCTCTATTTTATTTGTAGGGCCATTTTCAGATGGATCATCGATGAAGTTTAAATCGATTGGCTGAACTGAGCATATTGGCCTGAAAAGAACAGAGTAATGCAGTTAAGTTGGCCAGGCTCTGTCTTCTGCCTCCCCCCACCCATAATGCTAGAGTCCTAGAGTCACCAGGACTTTGACATGACCACAAAGCAGTCTCAGGACAAGTAAGTGATTACTAACGAACAACTACTTCGTCACCCGCTATGTTAACAGCGGCCCCTGAACAGAACAGGGCCTGGAGGGACATTTCACTTGTCTGACCAGAAAAATGAGGTAAGAGCTCAGGAGTTAAATTGCTGAAAGACAAAACTCATGGAGGATTTATAGCAGTAACTGTCTCAGCATCAGTCATGGCAAGTCATGGGAACAGAGTCAGTTTTATTTCCTTCAATGGACCTGACAGAGCAAATTCTGCACTATCTCCACCTCCTCTTCTTCCTTGGCATCAGCAAAAGAGGAAAACATGCAGCCTGGACATACAGTAATGAACCCGTTCCCTTAGGGGAATATGCCAACCATCCACCTCAAGTGATGATGTGATGGAAAGCAGTCAGCTCAGCAACAAAGGTCCTGAGGAAAGTTAGTGTCACTGGTGATCTCTGCATCTGTTCTCTATAGCCTAGATGTAGTACCTCTTGAGAGCTCAAGAGCTGGCAGTTACCAGACTCACAACCACATCTTCTAATCAACAGGTACAGAAGATTCCAAAACCCCCAGTACCAGTCCTCTGAACAGCCTAATTATAGAGGCACCCTGTCCCAAAACATCTTCTTCCACAGATTCCACATAGGCTACTTACTGTTCCAGGAAGTCCCAGATATGCTGGAGCACCTCTGGGCTGAGGAATTCCCTGGGCTGTGAGCTCTGGGACATGGCCGATCGGTAGTAACTCTCCTTCCAGGAGAAGTGGCTCGGAGTTTCTACAAACCTTAAAAAACAAAAGCAAAAAAAAAAAGAAAAAAAAAAAAAGAAAAAAAAAAAAAAAAACACACACAAAGATATGTTGAATACATGAGCCTAACTTGATGAAAACCCATAAATAGAAGCTATTGTGTGAAAAAGGAGACATGCTGAATGCCTGGAACATTCACAGCTGTACAACACACATTCCACACTGCTGCAGATGCTGTATTTAGACGAGAGAGAATTTGGCCACCCTTCCCAATAAGTTAAATACCCTTCAAAGTCCACTGGGATGCTGCATCATAAGATCCAAGGGGAAAATAAAAAAAAAAAAAAAAAGCAAGGCATCTTCCATTTTATGCCCAAATAATCAACTTTCCATATAAAGCAGGTAGTCTTTGCAGCAGGTGAAGCATCTAAGCTGTCCCTGACTGGTTGCCCCTCTAGATCACATGCTCTTGGATGATTTAGATGACTTCTCCTACACCCAGCCATTGCAGCTGAGGTATCGAACTAAAGTAAGTTTTTGGTTTGGTTAGGGTTTGTTTTTAAATAAATAATAATAAAACCTCTTGCTTTATTTTCTACAGAAATAAGTTTAATCAGATTATATCAACTTGTCTCTGGCTGTCTTCATGAACTTGTAAAGGATGTTGTTTCTTTGTTTTGTTTTTTTTTTTTGTCATTCACACAATGGATGGACAACTGAAGTGATACTTTCACCAGAATAACTTCTGAGCCTGATCAGGTGATTTCCACCAGATCTACTAATTACCTTTGCCATTTTTATCCCCTTAAGCTCCCACAAGCCTCACAGAAATAGGTGGGCCTAAGAGGAGCAGTGACGAAGTCAGAGCGCTCACGCCTTCCACAGCTGCACATTCTCATCCCACTGGCCAATTTCTAAATTCAAACACAGCAGCTTTTACACCCATGTCAAAATACTCAACGGCTGCAGGGATGTAAGGGGAAGGGGGGGGGAGGAATTTTTCGAGTATATTTGAAGTTGACAAAAACTCTTGGTTCAACTTAATTAGAGTATGAGGCAGGTGACCACCTTTCATGCTGCAAGGCCTAGGGCACCCTGCAAAATTTTCTTATAAAGGAGTTGTTTTGGCACAATGCAAGTGAACAGCCACGCTCTCTGCCAGGGGAACGGCTGCGGCATGAGCCAGGGCTCTAAATGGATTCCAAAGAGAATTGGACTAACATTTGGTTTGGCACATTTTGATGTTAACACAATGGTCTAAACAAAATGCATGGAAGACTCTAGTTTATTAAGCTGCCAAAATTAAGAAAGAGTGTTTCAGAGGGACGATCACACTACAGTAGTTCTTTTCCTCTACTTTTTCTTGAAGTATCTATTTCTGGCTGCTGTTAGAAAGGGACCTAGCTCTCTTTACTGAATTTATAGGACCTTTTATGTTTTGCGGATGACTCTAGTCTGCAAAAAGCAGAGCTTTTCTCACCTCTACTGCCTACAGAACTGCATGCTCTTTGAAAAGAGCAGATAGTTTTCCTAAGCTAACAGAAATCAAAGCAGTTTTGGCCCCTGGAGCCATAGTTCAGTATGCCTCAAAATAGGTGAAAGTATCACTTCAGTTGCTTATCCTTTTTGTGATTAACAAAAAAAACCCCAACATCCTTTACAAGTTCATGAAGACAGCCAGAGACAAAAATAAAATTCAGAAGTGTCATAGCTAATAGCTCTATCTCACAGATGTGAGCACATGCCCACACTACATGTGAATAAATAATCACAGATCCTCAGAGAACAGCAGTTATCCCACAAAGTAGCAGAAATTACTCCTTTCAAGCTTTCAGTCTTGTAAGGCACTTTCAGGAGTGCCATACTGAAACCCAGAAAAACAGATGTGGCCTAAAGCGTGCTATATAAGCAGCAAATCAACACTACCACAAGCTTTGGAGGAGAGTCATGGGGAGTGCGTGCTCCCCAACCCACTCTGCCTCTAAACATACCTCTGAGGAACAGGCATAAAAGCCCCACAGTGAGTTCTCCAAAGCCACCAAAGTGCTTGCTTTTAACAGTTATTTACCACTTATCACAACTACCCTTGAACACTAAAAATCACTTTTTAAGAATTCATTGCCAAGGTAGCAACAACAACTGTGCACACCAGCTCATTACTACATACAAAAGAACTAACTTCACCAAGAAGAGCTATTACTGAACAGACCTTTCTCAGACACCTTCTTTCCTTCAAAAAGTCTCAGTGTAATGAAGTTCCTGCACACCATGGCACACCCCAGCTTTGATTCACAACTGCACAAAGTCCTAGGTCTCAAGAAGGCAAAGCAACCCAGTTCAGCCCTGCCTGCTCTGGCTCTTGTGGTCCCATTGTGCAGCAAAGTGGAAGTTGCTTATCATAAACCTGCCCCAACCAACCATTCTTCATAGTGCCCACAGCCTGCAGCACAGGAGAGGAAGAAGATATTAGCTACACAGACTGATAAAGCCAGGTTTGCTGTTTTACGCCTCTGAAGCTAACAGAACTGTTGGAAAGAGTCACACCAGTTAAGGACACAACCAGCGCATTCCTGTATTAAACAAGACTTCAAGTTTCTCCAGAGAGAGGCATTTTCCAGATGTGTCATCTTTGTCCACCCCTGTACCCAACCCAGCTCTTGGCTTACTGTTTCTAACAGTATTATCAGATTTTTAGCTGATGGCCAAAAAGGCATGCTCCCCTGTACCAAGCAAAATAATTTCCCTGGTTAATGCTTTTACAGAAGTAAAATTTAAGAGACTCCTTCAATACCTTTACTACACATACAGCTGTATTTCCAAAGGAAGCTGCAGGATTAGGTGGCCAACATTGGCAAGGCACCTGTGAGAAGGCTATAGCATTACAGAAGTAGCCAGCATTGCTTTTTACTCAGTTTGGGGCATTCTGCTCTCAGGTGGGAAAGGGCTGTCAAGCTATCAGAAAACAAACTTCAGTTCAGCACAAAGCTGCATGCAAGCTAAACTATCTTCTTTGATGTGATCTTAAGGAAAATGACACTAGGTTTAGATTTTATTAACAAACAGCCTTCAACATAGAGCAACTAGCTCTGCCTAATAAACAGCATACCTAAATCCCCAAATTTTCTTCTTCCACAAGAAAATAACAGCTAAAGCCTAAGCAAGATCTATGCATGTATTTCACTACTCTAACCGATTGTCTTTTCCCAAGTCAGCAAACGCTCTAGCTTTACTAAAGTTATCCCCAAATGCCTGAAGTTAATCACAAGATAGCAGGAGTTTGTATTGTTCAAATCGCTTCTACCAGCTGCTTTTTTATTAGCAGATATTTAAACAATATCCCTTTACCCACAACCACTCATTCTGAAGTGCATCATAGGGGATAGCGCTACCAAACACAGACTATTATACCAAACTACTAACTACAACAGGACAAAGTAGGGTAGTAAGGCTTGTCTAGCTTGCTCTCTGTTTCAAGTCTACAAGCTAATTCCCTGCACTAGCTGCTGAAATAGTTGGCAGGCAGCTTTCCACAAGCAGAGAGCACTAACAGCACCAGGTTAGAACTATAGAGGGATTTACAGCCCCCATCAAACTGCAAGCAGAATAGGACGTTGCCCCCAAAAGCTCCTGCTTTAAAAAGCATCAGTGGATTATTAATTAACAGAAAGAGCAGGTTAAATCTTCTCTGAGAAGTAGCACCTCACCAAGAGCACAGGATTTCCTAGCACAGTTCTGGGACACTGCTCCAGAGCCACTGAACCCCAGGACAAGTTTCAGCCAGCAACGTACTCCCACTGAGGCCTAGCTCATCTCCATCCTCTTTATTCTGCTAAAGTAGGAGCAGCCCAGACTCCAGCTGAAAGCACTTTTCACTTGGTGGGTTGGAACCTTGGGCTCACTGATTGCTCTGCTGCCTCCCAATCATTTCCCCAGAAGAGCTGTGTTACAGCCCACCGGTGTGGGACTGCATCCCAGCTGACTCAGTTTACCATTGTGTTAATGAGCGAGACCTCTGCAAAATATGCCCATGAAAGCAACATATCCTTGTAGCTGTGCTGACACAGCACTCAATTTCAGAATCTCCCAGAAAGCTGGGGATGTTACACTTCACAAAAAAAGTCACCCCCAAAACAAACAACAAACCAAAAATCAAACCCAAAACCCATCCCACCCTCCAAAAATCAACAACCAAACAAAAAAACCCTGGCAAGCGCAACATTTTCCTTTCATAAGCCTTAGCCTATCGGCACTGCTACTACCTTTCCCTGGAGCTGAGACTCCCAACACAGATAGACACCAAGCCCTGACTGCTTAGTCCAGCCCTTCATAAACTAATGGCAAATCAGAGAGAAAAGACATTTCTGCTCCCACTCCCTCACTCTATGTGCATGCTTCTATTCATTATCTTTTCCCCCTTTCTACCTTCACACCAAACACATTAAAGAAAAGCAACAAAACAAACCCAAACCATTTTCTAAGGCCAGAAAACCATTAAACTCAACTATTGCAATGCAGCCACACTTCTCACCTAAAAAGCCACCTTTCACTGCAAGCAACTTTTCTTAGAAAGGGCTAAACACAAAACACCAAGGCTTGACTTACCACTGGGGAAACAACACAAGCTCCTGAGGAAAGCAAGACCTAGGTTTCATACAGAGCATGCACAGCCCCTCCTCTGTAGCTTTAACCTTAAAGGCAGATGCCACCTGCTTTTACCAATACAGGGTTGGATGTGATACAGGCTGCAGCTCAAACGCCACTGGGGTATGAGTCCAGCAACCTCCTTCCAAAATTAAGAAAGACTGTTGCAACCAAGAGATAGTATGGTTTTCTGTGGTTGTTCATTCGAAACAGGCTTGGAACTTCAACACTCTGAACTTTTAACAGGTTAATAGTAGAGTTTATGGGGAAACCAGAAATGAACAAGGTATGTCAGTGAAGCTGCAGCGTTTGGTTTTAAGAGATCCAAGCACTTCCAGTTCTCCTTAGCTTTGCTTGGAAGCTGGAGCTCTGCGGTGTTTTGTGTTTCTCCTGCACAGTGTACAAACTCTCAGAAAC
Source organism: Eurystomus gularis (assembly GCA_013400335.1). Classification (NCBI taxonomy): domain Eukaryota; kingdom Metazoa; phylum Chordata; class Aves; order Coraciiformes; family Coraciidae; genus Eurystomus; species Eurystomus gularis. The sequence goes on along the minus strand of VZZY01011722.1, from coordinate 735,393 downwards.
TATCAGTGTGGTTTATAGATGCCAAATTTCATGGCTTGATATTGGTGAAAAGCCACAGCATGAAATCTTTCACAGCAGGGATGTTGCCTTTTGCTTCTTCCCACCAAATGTCTATCAGTGGTGTATTGTTTTCTATCACTGGGTCTGTAGTCTTCAGTCAGCAGACAAAGCAGATGGAGCCAGAGAAGTCTTTCTTTGTAAGCTATAGATTTTGCTGTTTTTTGACAAGATATACTCCTCCAAAGGATCTGCTAGCAGAGTACGTAGGAAACCTTGATGCAAAGAGAAGAACATCTAGTCTTATGAAGAAAGCAACTCCACATTCTACAAATGAACTCAAAGAATAACTAATAATGTCTAAATAATGATATCTAATATGGCTCATTTTATTCATAGCTCTCAAAGTGCTCTACAAAGGAAGACAGTGTAATTACTCCCATTTTACCTGTGGGAAAACTAAGGCACCAGGAGGTCATAGGATTACTCATTGTTGCTCAGCAAGCTAGTTGTGCAGCCAGAAATACAACCTTGGTTACCTGAGTTCCAGTCAGGGTCTGCTCAAAAAGGATCTAGTGACTTTGGGTGTCTAGATAAAGAACTTCAAAAAGGCCTTCAGGTAGAGTATGCATTGCATTCCCCAGAGCAAGGAACCCCCAAACTTCATTTATCTTTAGGCTCCAAAATTCTGATGCCCAAGAATGAAAATCAAGGCTGCAGAAATGCTGTGGCCAGCTTTAAGCCACACTCAGAGTTTAGGGTGGAAGTAGAATTCAAACCCAGATGGCCATACTAAAAACTAATCTTTTTTCATAGGTTAATGTATTAGCCCTCAGCCCTCATGGGGTATGGGCCAAATAGAGAAGTCAGTCACAGAGCAGAGTCTGCGAAGTCTGCAGCCTCAGCTCCAGCTATTCCCATCCACGTGCTGGTCCCTGCCTTCTCTGGTTACACCTTGAAGTGCATCAAAAGCAATGGTAAACAATAGATTTAAAGTTCATGAGCATTACACGTAATTGCCTGAATCTTGGTGTTAGTTGCCTTTTTAATTCTGAGTGGGAAGGGGGCTCCTTTTCGGACCACACCATTAAAACTCAAGGAACTTGGCAGCCCTCATCCTGCTGGAATTCCCCCCCCTGCTCTGCATTTTAACACTGCAGTGATTTGTAGACATCACTACCAAATGAAGCTCACAGCTGTGCAAGAGAAGGAAGAAACGTCTGGCAGCATGGGACAAGCGTGTGCCTGGCAGGCAGTGTCATCTGGAATTCCCCAAAGCGTGGAGCACGCTTGTCCTCCATGGCTGCATCCGCCACCCTCAGCCAGCAAATTGCACCCTTGAAGCACCCATGAGAGACCTTTGGTAATCAAACAGGTTCATTGCCATAAACAGGGGCCAAAATGAAAGCCAAATGGTAGACAGGCAGCCACTCAACCCCCTCAGAAAGGAGATTGCTGTTGAATTTCACGATTTGTATTGCACCTCTATCTATGTCTCTTTCTGTGACTACTTCATCAACAAGCAGCCCCCTTTCCCAGCATGAACTACACTGTACTGTGCATTTTCTTGTTTATTTCTCTGCCTGATACCATATTCCAAGGTCTTGGCTCACATGAGCCCAAAAGAGAGTGACTCCCATCCCAGCAGAGGTGGGTCCTGCTGAACTGCACTCACAAGTATTTATTCTCCTTTAGATCTCCAGCCCAGCTTTCAGATTTAGCTTTTTAAAATCTAGGCTTCCAGCAACTTGTTTAAATCCTTCAGATTTTCCTTCCGTATAACACTGCTGTGTGTTAGTCCTAGAAAATACCTCTGGAAGAAGACTGGTGGATGCATGGGTTCGGAAGGGTGAATGTAAGGAATAACATACACCAACAGACAGAGGATTTTTTTAAAGGCTGAATATAACTTTCACCTATGGTTGAAATGTACATTCTTTTTTCCCAGATCCCGCAATTTTCAGACGTTTCCCAGATCTGATATCTCACTAAAAAACATGCGGACAGCAGCATGGGCTATGGTGAGGGACAGCTGAGAGAAAAGCTGTCCAGCAGCACAGAGACATAGAACAGAAAATGAAAGATGTTAGCTACTGAAAAGGTGAACCCCGATCTCAGAAGTAGCCACCAACAAAGGAGATATGTGGAACACAGGAAGGAACTGGGAGTGACAGAGGTGAAGGGCTCTGTGACACTGCCAGTGTCCTACAACATCCATGGAGGACACCCTAGGGAGGACTGTCAGCTTCTTGCTCTTCTCTAACCTAATGACACTTGTATTGCACTAGCCCTGTTTCAACTGTGAAATGTGTGATATCTAGAGGAATTACAGCAATTCTGTCTCCGAGGAATGCTGATTGCATTGCTTATAAAAACTGTGTGGTCTGCCAGAGCCTGCTGTAACAGCGCATCCTGATCTGCCTGTGACTTAGGTTTCTCTTTTAGAAGCCTACGTGTGTGAGCTGAATGGAAAGGGGTAGGAAGGGATGGTTCGGCTTTCTGGTTGCTCTTTACTCAAGCCTTCAACGTGCAAATGAGACCGACCTGTATCAAAGAAAGTGAAACTGACGGCACAGAATGATCCTCCTTATTCACCGTGCTGCAAAACACAAAGGGGATTTCTTTCCGTTCATCATCTTCTTTCAGTTAGAGTCATCTTGAGTAAAATGATGCCTACAGTGGTAGTGGTTTTTCAGTGGCCCCTCAAAGCACATTATGTTGCTGCAGCCCTGGGCTCCATGCCATCAACCTGCTCCACAGCTGACAGAAGAGCTCCTCTGGGAGAAGAAGGCTCCTTCTGCATTACCATTGCTACCTTGCCGAGGGCTTCCCAGCTTGGGCACTGCATGGCCTGCTCCCTGCAAGCTGCTTGGAATGGCTTCTGGAAGCAGGAGTTCGGAGTGCTATCAGTAATCCTTACAGCCCGGGAACCCACTCCATCTACTACCTGCATTCATTACATCTGCTATTTACATGTCACGATTATCAGCCTCACAAAAGTGACCACTTCTATATAATAATTTCTTTGCCTCAGGGCTTCAGGCGTCTAAGCACTCCACTGGTACCATCACGTAACTGCTGGAGCAAGTAATTTCTAATTTTTTTTTCTCCAAGGATTCCTTCGGCATCTTATGAACTTTTCCAAACCTCTCTTATCTCCCGCTCAACCTTGGACACTCCCTTCTCCACCCTCCCCTTCTCACCCATCCTTGGAAACTACCTCCTCACCCAACCACGGACATCCCCTCCCCTTCTGCTCACCCCTGACACCTACTCCCTTTCTCAGCCATGGCTAAAAGAGATGGAGGTCTAGCCAAAATGAAAGCACAGCCACAACAATTCCTTCACATGCCTACTACAATTTGTGCTTTTTAGTCTGGGGTACAGAGCCCTCATAACCTCCAGAAGACCACCCAGGACCCTAAGCAGCTTGTGTTGGGAAGCCCAGAGTTAGAGTGCAAGCCTGAAGCTCAGGACACCCAGAACGACCCCTGGCACCTGGGTGACCTGTCCATCTTTGCCCTTCCATTCCTGAGGTATAGCAGTACCACCACATTTGTAAAGCACACCTGTTGAGCATCATAACATCTCAAGCGAAACATGGTCCTGAGACTTTCCAAATTTAAATAATCAAAGGAAAGTTAAATCTCCATCTATTTTTAAAAAGCGTTAACACCAAAACCAATAAAAAAACCAATTGCAACTGTATTACTTTATAACTCACTTTTCCAGTCAATCCCTTCCCCAAAGCTATTTGAAGCGATGGTAAAAGAAGTGCCCATCTGGAGAGGGAGGAGTCCAGAGCTGCTGGGCAGAGGTGAGAGATTTTACTGTAGTAAGTGAGAAAGTCCTCTCAAAAGCAACATGAGCGGAAAATCCAGGCCCAGCCCTCAAAATTCTGAGGTATTTTTGAGCCATGTCTAAAAATAAATGCTGTAAGATAAACTTTACAGGCAAGCTGTTCAGAAGCCACAAAACATTTTCAAGTCCACTAAAAAAAAAATAAAAATCTCTAATCTCTTTGTTCTAAATAATAGACATCATTTGCTCAAGTTTAGATACCCAACTGAGAACATGCATTTGGGTCTACCTTTCAAAGTCAAAAGACTTTGCAGCCAGCCAGCTCTGATGTTTTTACAGCATGACAAACAGAGTGATGCCTCCTCCCATTAATGCAGGAGAGGATGAGCACAGATCTCTGCTGTGAGGTCTTCTGCTGGGTCGGTGCTGCCTTCAGCCCTGCTGCCACAAGCCAACTTCTGCTGCCTAGATGCGGCTACAATTAAAATTAACAGAGACCACCTTTTGTGCTTCCTGGGGGGACTGCCTAACATAAAATCACCCCATGACCCACTCGTCCATCATCAGTAATGGTTTGTAGCAGGTGTCTGGGGGCACACCCATAGGCTGCCGGGGAAGAAGGAGACTCCTTCTTCCTAAAAGCAGCCTAAAACAGCTAACTGCATCCTTCCCAGTTATCCAGATCTCTACAGCATCAGGGAATATTAAAATAAAAGAAAGCAATAACCTCGGAAATGAAAGCAGGCAAGGTCATTTTCAAGAGATGATGGTCATGACAAAACACAGCTATCACAGGCCCTCATCACTATTTTTCTGTAGGGATTTCAGGTATACAATGAGAAAATTGATAAGGTCTGAGGAGACGATGGCTAGAAATCTGACCTTCCTGATGCTTTCTGCATCAAAGTTCCCTTTTTGAGCTTTGCTCATCAGTACTTTTCACATGAGAACAGCATTTACCCAATAACTATCTACAGCAGTTCATTGCTGTCTATTTTTTACAAGGAGCTGGCTTTCAGTATTTCCCACAGAACATGGGGCTTTTAACCATTGTCTACCGAAATTTTGCAACACTGAGTGCAACCAGCATCTCAAGTTTCACTAGTCTACCTCCATCACACCAATACAGAGACCACAACACAGAATGAGAAATTACTGTATTTATTACAGATGGTAAAATCTGCCAAGTCCATCAAAGCTTCAAAAAGGGCTGTCAGGGTGTCAGGAGCTGGCTCTCATTAGAATGTGTAAGGCTCTGAAAGAGGCCAGAGCTAGGAGAAAAAAAAAACAAACAACAAACTAACAAAGTCAACAGAAAAGTTCCACTTGCATCCAAAGCATCAAGTAAAGACCTTAGCTAAATCCACACTACTGCTATGGCCCGAGTTCGAGGTCTGTTTTTTGTATTATCCCTTATCTACATGCAATCATGTTTTTCAGACATGGCCTTGGTCTGACCTTTGGGCTATCTGGTGAGGAAATGACTGTGAGCAATGTTGAGCCCAACCTCCCATTTTACGTAGCATGGACAAGTTAGGTATGGCCTAGGCTGAGCTTCCTAGAGCCTAGTCCACCACCAGGTGTCCTGAGCTCATTTCTTCCTAAGGACTGTGCACTGTCAGAGCGCGTGCCATACACAGGCAGCACATCACCAAGCAAGCCTGTGAGAAGCCCCAGATCAAGGATTCACCATGAGCATGGCCAGTCCCCCAAACCAGAGACATGAACTATGCTGGGTACCTGCCAGGGAGATCAGTTTGGGTTCCTGACTGGCTTGCTTGTTTACATAATAAAAATTAGATTATGTGGTGCAAAAAGCAACTGTTACGGTCTAGGGAGCAATGTCAGAGCAGTATTTCTCCCAAAGAGTAACAGCTTTAAAAAAGAAAACCACCCCACATTAGTTTGTACCTCTTTTAAAAGACACAGTCAGAACCCAACACCATTTCATAGGCAATGCTCATGCCTTCAGAGATAAAATCATGCTCAATGCTTCTCCCAGGGAGTGCAGGGATGAAGCATCGTCTGAGGAAATCCTCCAGACCATGGTATACAGATAGCACACAGCTGAGCAGATAACAGGTAATTTCAGGCACAGTTTTCTCTATTTAGTGGCAGATACTCATGGAAATATAGAATATGGGAACCAACAAGAGTGATTCTACTCTTAGATATGGTGCATTTATATGGAGTCCTTCCAAGGCAGCTCCAAAGAAGCTATGAACACTTGATGCATCTTGTGCCTCATTGACCCTGTTTCTGTGAGGTGTAGTGGAAGAAGAGGAGACTTTTGCAGCATATGACCATGAACGTCAGAAAATCAGGTAAGACCAGCTCAAATCTCCAGGTGCCTGACTGTCCTCCATGTCCCTGGAATATAGATTTGTGGGTCAGGACCAGGGTGCTCAGGGGTCTGTGTTCTCAGATCTGATCTTGACAATGGGCTAAACTGAGCACCTGTCTTCACACTCCTGCACCAAACATCATTTCTGAGGCATTTCCTGCCAGCAGAAGAGAGACTAAGGGGCTTCTACCTCTCTTCTCCATGGTAAGAAAGTTTCAGTCACCTCCAAAACCTTCCCAAGCACTGACGACATCCAAAACCCTCCAGAAGCAAACAAAAGGAAAGATGCAGGATTCAGCTCCCTCCCACCTCTGCTACAACTGGGTTTGCTGAACTGAGTGCACTTTTCTGGGTGAAACCGACATGAACACCCAGCCTCCACAGCATGGCAGAGGTGCGCACAGCATGGGCTTTTCTGGCTGTGCTTGCAACCCCAATTGCTTGTGCTGAGGGTTGCAGCCCTGCAATGTTCTCTGAGCTCTGTTTAAAGCCTAGTATAGGTTTCCTGCAAGTAGCCTCTTCCCTGCTTGCATCATATCACTGTCAGTAGCATTAAGGGCACACAGCACACCCTGCCAAGAATGGGGTTGATTTAAAAACTTGCTGAGATTTGAAGCTTTTTGATGTGTGAGGGGATTGGATCCTATCTCTGCCAGGGTTACTCCAGCAGCTTCTGGGGTTTGTTTGCCCAAGAGCTTGATGTGCTAGAAGCCTGTGGAAGGCCCTGGTCATCCCTGCAAGTCAAGCAGCAGGCACCGAGTTGCTGCTGTCCCTGTTCATACAGAATTTGGCCAATGTGAGGAGGTGGCAGGGAGAGGCTACTGAGAAGATATCCCACATAAGTCTCAACTTGGCCCCCCACCAGGAAGAAGCAAAGCAGGAGAAATAATACAGGCCACACTGATTTTCAGCCCTGGGATACTGTGCATGGCAGGGCATTTAGTCATATAAAAATAGTCAGAGAGGAGAGGGACAGCTTCCTCAGAGAACATGAAATACGTGATTCTTTTTTAGGACAGGAAGGTCTCAGACAGTCTACTGCAAAAGACTTGTGACATTTTGAGTTGAGCCAGGTAAGACTCTTGGCTCCCTAAGGCACCTACTCTTACAAAAACTGCTTCAGTGTTTAGTTACACAAGCTATTTTCTCTATGAACTACTCAGGAGACTTACAAAGTCCCTCTCTCAAACACTCTTGAGAAGATTGAATATTACAAAAATATAAAATAAATCATCACGATAATGCAGAAAGTCCCTAGAACTCTTTAGAAGCAGGAAACTGTAAACAGCAACATCCTGTGTTTCAGTAAATAATTAAAATGCAAAACAGAAACGCCAGCAAAGCAGATGTTAAGTGCAGATTCCTGTAATATGAATTTGGTTGAAGTTCCCATTTGTTACCCCTACAGCCAGCTTGCTAAATCTGTTATGTTTTTTATGATAAACTGTAACTTCTGTTCCCCAACCCTGCCACCAGTGATGCTCCTATGGGAAAATGAAGTCTTCTGCTCAATACAGTGATGGCTGCATTTATCAGCACATGGCAACTCTGTGTCAGGTCAGCTATTGCCAAGCCCAAGGGCAGAGAATCCTCTCAAAACTAAAAGCACTTGCAAAAAACCTTTCTCTGCATCGCAAAATAGCTGCAAGACAGGGCAGATGAAGGACGAAGAATTAGGAGCAGATTATAGTTGTGGAAGACAGGAACAAGTGAACTGTTTATCAGAAACACTGCTGGTGTGTAAGGGGACGCTACCTGGAATGCTTGCAGGATCTTCGCTTTTGCAACTATGCCTGCTGCTAAGCAATTACAGGGTTGGCTCCCTATAATTTTATCAATACATTGCCTCACCTAATGTGATTTACGATTTTTGCTGGTGATTATCTTAAAGCAATAGCTCCTGGAGTGCTATGAATACATCAGAGTCTACTGCTGCATCAGAAACAGGAATGACGTTTCCAGCCTGTGTATTTTAAGAGGATAATTCACAACTATGAACAACTGAACTTGGAAGACAGCATAAAGGAATTTTGTTGCTTAACGTTAAGATTTTAAAACCTATAATATTTGACCACCCAATGCCTGTGTTAACTCTCAGAGCAAGAACTACAATTTCACAGCTGTTGCAGCCACCCCATAGACCCCATTGACAGCAAGCACAGCAATCCCACCATTTTGCTCCACCAGCTCTGGCTCCTACTTCTGAATTTAGAGGCAGCTGAGGTGCTGCTACTTGCAGCATCCAGCTCACCAGCGCACTGCAAGATTCCTTCAGTGCATTTTTTCCAGCATGCATTGGCTTCAGTGCAAATCAACACCATTAAGCTAGAGAGGCATTGAACCTCCCAGGGCAAGCTTATGTTGCAAAGAGCCTACTGAAACCCTGATCACTTACTGCAGGGTTTCCCCCTTCTCACTCTTGGAGGTGGCTGTTCTCTTTACAGCTCCATGCACTAACCGAATTCCCCTTGCTTACGTGCATCAGTATTTGTCACATCAGGCCACCTGTGGCATTCAAACACCTGATTGGAGATAACTCAGCAGCAAAATCCTGTGGGGAGATGGGCTGCTACATAGTAGTAAGTGATTACAGACAGGCACCAAAAACTTCCAAGTAAGCCCTAGGAACAGATACAGACGTTTTCAGGAAGCCATCTAAGCAGATGGAAGAATATTATATATCCATTATCATCAATCCTAGTCAAACAGACACCAGGAATTTATTATAGCAAAACATTTTCCTTCTGATTACTTCAGTTCTGATCACAGGCTACAAAATTTTAAGCTGAACAGAAGTCAAAATTTGCATGGCCATGTAACCATAATGCCCATGTTCCTATGAAGGTTTCCACATAAGTGCAAAACTAGCTTAGAGCCAGGCACCAAATTAAAAGCCGAGTTTCCTTGATTTCTTCCTCATTCAAGATCCTCCATCCTCCCCCCATAACACCTATGGACATTTTTTAATAAGGGTTCGTTAATCCTTTGGCCACTTGTTGGCCAAATTTTTATTCTTCCCAAAAATTGATGCTGAGCCCTTCTGCCAGAAATACTTGTGTTTGTTGAGAGGAGCCATTGCAAGTTAGCAGAAGGTAACACACAAATCAGCAGGAAATTATAACTTTTAATGTGTACCATGAACACCCTAAACATTTCTGAACAGAGGAGCTATTAAGACCTTGCTTCTTTAATTTATTCAGTATTTTTGGAAATTGAGCAAGACCCTATGAATTAGGTATTCTCTCCTCCTAGCAAAAAGGACCACATGAAAGACTTCACATATTCTCCTTACAATCCTTTGAGATCTGGGAAAAAAGAGAAAACTGTTGATTTGGTTTTGCTTTAATTCTTTCAGCAGCACTAAAAGGACTTCTGAGTAGACAAATACTTTCTTATAACTCTTGTGAGGGGCCTACACCATTTTGAAGAGGAAAAGAGGGAAGTGCTGGCTTTAGCAATGATTGTGAAGAGCTTGTGATATCTTCAGCCAAATAACATCTCTCTGACACAGACAAAGAGGTCCAGTGGGGACAAAACAGAGGAGGGCAGCAGGGATGAGCAGACTGCAGAGGCTCTGCCAGGAGGAAAGACCTGAAGAGACTGTAACATACTGCTCTTGAGTGCTGTTTTGCAAAGCTCCTATCTTCCAATCCCATCTTTTGATGAGACTGCAGTATAAGAACAGGAGAGCAACCAAGGAACAGACCTCAAAGATGAGATAAACGCCCTCCCCTCCTCACCACCAGCAGCACATGTCCTTGCGAGGTGCCAGGGGTGTAGCTGAGAGGTCCCGTGCTGGCAGCATGGGAGGTCCCATGTCCTCTCTGCAGAGCTGCTCTGCAAAGCCCTCCAGCTCATGAGGCCACCCTGCAATAGCCATGTCTCAGCACACTACATGCTGTCCCCTTGTGTGCATCTGGCTCCAGCTGGGGACCTTCCCCCACGGGATTTGTACCAGGGGTGACAGCACAGCCATGAAGGTGACCACCACCTCACAGAACAGCTCACTGAGGCCAATAAAAAAAAAAAGCACCTCCTTGGCTCCCCTCCATTTTTCCTTCCTGCATGGAGTCAGTTCTGCTCCTCCAGAAGTCACCGGCTGCTCTGAGCACACCACAAGTTTTGCAGAACAATTTCTGGCCCCTCTCTGAGTCTTTGGAAAGTACCTGCTGTATCACTGGCTGTTTCTGCAAATAGATCTATACCAAGTCATGTGGCTTTCCTTACTTGGCTTCAGGTCTTTCTGCCAACACGGCAAACTTGGGTTCCTGTCTCAAAGGTGGGGGCAGGTGATATTTGCCCACCCTGTCACTGCAGAAATTCAGTTATTTTTCAGCAAAGCATAGCACAAGGAAAGAGGAAAAAGCGTGCAGTTGCCAGATGCAAGGATTCTGCAGAATCTGCACATGGGAAGAAACACTCCTGCAAGACATTATGCTACGACAGCTTGAGCAAAGCTCTGTCACAATGTCACTCAGCTAATACCCAAGTGAAAGGAGAGCTGCTTATGTCGGCATTGATTCACGACCATGAAGGGGCACAGCATGCTGCTGCCTGTGATCAGGAGGGGTAGCCAGCAGGTTTTGCCTGAATAAGCCCCCTCCCAACCCAAAGGGAGGAAACCTGATGTTTCACTACTGCCTATTAGTAATGGTGAGCACTGAGTACAGTGAGTTTTTCCACCTTTGTGCTGCATTGCAAGCATTAATATTGGCAAGACTCCTATCTGATAATTGCAGTCCGTTTACCAGCTCTGGTTGATACATATGGGAACCAATGAAGAGGGTGAAGCAACAAATACAATGCTCCCAATGAAAGATCCCTTTGAACCCAGGAGCTCTGGCTGGGTAGAAGTAGACCCTGCTCTCCAAATCCGTCCAGATACAGCATCCAATAGATGCTACTCCCATGGCCCACACCCTTCCCTCTCTTCAATGCCCCAATTCATTTCTGACAGAATTTCCCTCATTGTCTTCTATAAATGGATTTGTGTTTTTTTTCCCCTACATACACAGTTGGGGTTTTTTTGATATTTTTTTGGCATTTCAGGATTGCTCCTTGAGCCTCTGTTATTAGTGAGATTTGGGAGGCTGGGCTGTATCACATTGTGCTAAGGATACAAAGCCAGAAATGAAAGAGGAAAGAGCAGCTTGTGTGAGAGGGCTTTCATTCAGAAGGGAGGAATGAGCCACAGTGAACGCCTTCAGCACATCAGTGATGCAAAATCCCAAGGCCACCAATTAGCCAGGGCATGGGGACAGGGGTGAGCAGAGCAGGCAGGACTGTAGTCCAGTACGCCAGCAGGTGCATTCCCAACAGCCCCAAAAGAAGAGAGCTCCTGGGTAAAACACAGCCTAATGACCATTATTTCCAAGAACACAAGTAACTTATCTGTAAACATCATTCCCCCACTGAGCATTAGCTGGAAGAAAAAAAAAAAAAAAAAAAAACCAGCTTTGGAAAGAGAGACTAATTACATAGCTCTCAACAGCTGGACTTTGATCATAATTACAGTGCCTTCTTCATCTTGCATTAAGTGGCTTTCAACTGCAGCTAGGTGGGTACTCCTTGGAAGGTGGAAATCCCGCCTGTTTCAGATAGTTAGCTCCTTTTATGACTCAGAGCCAGCCTGGGTTTTCTGCAGCACAGGATGAGCTCCCACGGTACCATCCAAACAAGTAATTCATGATGGTCAGCAACTTGGCCCTCCAACACAGGTGCTTCTGACCTTACAGAAGCACCTTCCAGGCCCAGGAGCCAGAGCACTGAACCTGCTTTATCACTGATTCCAAACATTTCACGCAAATGCCTTTATACGAGAAGCAGAAGTAGAAAAACTTTGAGGTTTTTGCTCAACTCCATTATTGTTGAATTTTAGCATTTCTTAGTTCTTCCTGTTTAAGAAGTAAGATGAGCACACTCCTGATATACCTTTCCAACTTCACTTGAGACATTTACGTGCTACACTTGCATCCCTCACTTCTCCACTGAGATGTCTGTCCCCATCAGTGCCCAGTGCTCCTCTGCTGCTCTCTCAGCTGGGCTGCAGCTCTGAACTCCAGTGCCCACAGCACCAGTTGTGAAGGAGGAGGCTGCTGTCCTGTGCCCCAGCTGAGTTACCCGTACTTTTCTGTGATGCAGGGGATGCTTTGCTTTGATACCCACATTTACAAAGAAATATACAGCCTACATGAGAGAGCTGGGCTGTTGAGATGGAGGCGGGGAAGTCCTAAATAATAACACACAACACTAAATAAAAAGACATAGATTTTTTTTTTCATCTGTAGCACTGAAATACTGCATTTAGATATACCATAGCAACAGCACATAGTTTCACTGCTGTGAAATGACAGGCAGTAATTGTAGACAAGATTGCAGACAAGCATTGTAGTGGCACATTAGTTAATGTGATCTGTATTTGTCTCTTGACAGAGGAAATGTTTTAACTGGCTCCCACACTGCCTGTCTGCTGGACACCCCCAAAATGAAGAGATTAATAGATGAAGCAACAGCAGAGGGTAAATCTAAGCCACAAATCTTAGAGTTAACTGGGATTTATAACTGCTTCCCGCTCCAAACTGACCTGCAGGGAAATCTGTGACACTCCCCTGCTCCACCCGTTTTAACAGGGCTTCAAACACTTGTCACTATTGTTATTTTGCCAGCAAGCCTCAGCTCAATGTTATCACTTTGCTGTTTAGATTATTACTAGGTGTAATTTTAAAGTTGCAAAGAAGCACACTGGTATTAGCTAAATAAAGCACTTTGACCACATCAAAGCAAAAGTGTTTCAAACTGTGTAAAATAAATGCAGTTATGAAACTATCCAATTTTGTTAAATCAGTCAGACAAATGTCACCCAACACATCATGAATATCCAACCAATGGAGCTTAAAAGACCATCTATGTCTTCAGATTGAGCAAAGTATCTCCGGGACCAGCTTTCAGCTGATCTTGACCTGTGGCAGAGAGCACAGCCACTGAACAAATGCCACTCTCGGCTCATGTACACAGACATGCATAACAGCTGAGACACGTTATTACTCTAAGCTACATCTTGATCAGGTTGTGTCATGGAGTGGTGTCACAAAGTATCTGTTCCAAGCTGTCCTGAGGCTTCCCACATTGCAATAGTCACTTAAAAAACTCATCAAGCCGCTAAGGCATGGGGCGAGGAGCAGCATTTCTAGTGAAAGTCCTGACTTGCTAGAGGAGGCAAGGTTTGAAGGGGAGAAAGGCCTATTAAAAAAGTTCTGCAGGTAACAGCCAAGGGAATTTTTCTTTCATTCCTTCTCCAGTTGGGTTTTTTTGCCTGAGCTACAGCACCAATTTTATGAACCTGTTCTTTGACATGGGATGGTATGTGAACAGCAGGAGTTGACTGGGGCTGCGAAGCTGTCCCAGAGCTCAGGTACACTTCCCAGTGCATCTTTATGCTTTAGAGTTATTTCCGGTTTTTTAGGCTTTTAAATTATTTTCTATTTGGGAATATGCCTGCCTATGGTTTCCACTCACTGAAACTTATTTGTCAGCTAGAGACCCCACTGCTGCCAGCGCAAATCCACCTTCCGTAAAGGCCACCACTCTTACTCTACTCTTCTGGACACACACACATCCCAGCTGGTGTCTGTGGGGCTGGGTGGGTTTGCGGGAGGTCAGTGTTGCTGCATGTACCTGGCCAGCCCTGGGGCTCATGTTGTGGAAGGTCTCATGGGGGAAACCAATACCCCCGGCTTTGTTCCATGTTCTTCTGCCACGGCAGTGCAGCCAAGGACCGTGTGCTATTCCCCAGCTCCCCCACTCTGGCCCCAAACACAGTCCCTCCTCTCTGCCAGGTCTCCGAACTCCTCCCCAGGACCTTCACACTGTGGTGGCATCCAGCACCCAGCAGATTAAGGTGGGGATAAAAACCTCCACAAACAATTCAACAAATCATGATAGTGGGGAAAAAAAAAAGAGATCACAAAGCTGCCTGTAGTGCTGTGAGCTGGGTGACAGTGGCCAAGCCCTTTTCAAGGGACAACTATGCAACCCAAGCAGCCTTCCTCAGCACCCTGCAGAGGATGCAGAGTTAATGGTTAACCCTTCAGGGGATCGAATGCCTTCGTGAAACACCAGCCAGGGCTTTTTCAAAATGCAGCCAAGAACTAGCCTTAAACTAGCTCGACAAGTGACTGTGCTCGGAGGATTGCACCTCTCCAAACTTTACGACTGGAAAAATACCATCTACATGTCATTTACATGCTTAAATATAGTATCTTCTATTGGGAGAAACAAACAAACTGACAATGCGATACTGTGACACCTCATGCAGACATGCTCTTTTATCTGCTGGAAAGTTATAAAACTCAGTGTAACAACAAAGCTAAAATAAGAGTGGTTGTCAGGCTCTGAGGTTGGCTGCTAGACAGAATGAAAAAAAATATTTCTGGAAAAATGCCCTCTCTTAGAAGGCAGTTTTTTCTACTCTGAATCTTTTAAATTATTTATTTGTCCTTTAAATTCCAAAATTTCAGAGCTTAACAGTTAAGCTCATATTCTTTCCAGGAGCTTTGTCATTTAAAGGAACAAATAAACACACGATAGAAAGTTAAAGCAATTCCTGCACTACCCAAAGCACAGAGTAACCTTCTGCTCCAAAACACAGGAAAAAGATACTATCAGCTTTCTTGTTATTTATTATGTATTTTTTTTCCTCTAATGCCAAAGAGGAAAAGGGAGATATCTTAAACGGATGCCTATAATTAAACAGTAACCTGTTAGAAAGCCAAAAATAATAATAAGCTCCACTGAGCATGAAGAGAGCGGCACATTTTTTCCGCGTGCAGCCCAGCTGCCACCGGACGATAGCAGAAAAGTTAACAATTACACAAGACACTCAGATCAAACCTGTGATAGGAGAGAGTTACGTCACACTCAGAGACTCACCGCTGGATGCAGGGATCAGGGTAGTACTGCAAAGTGGTGAAAGGTGCCGGTTCAAAATTCATTTCCTTCAAGCCCCTCTTTGGGTACAAACCAAAATAAAATAAATAAATAGATATAAAGCCAGCAGGCTAAAAGCAATAAGGTCAAGTGGTACACGAGGTACAACTTTAGAGATTTATTTTACACTTGTGAATGGGTGGGATCTCCCAGGGACTTGGCCAATGGGATTAATCAAGTGACCTGAGCATCACCACCAGTCCCTCCTCACCAGCTGGGCATCTTCTGCACGGATATTTTCCCCTCCTCTCAACATCCTTAATAAACTTTGGTGTACACCAGCCACACTTGTTGTTGGGAGCTCATCTGGGGCATCTCTGAACTTCTGATCTCACCGGTCATTGGTTGCCTTCCCGCCTGACTTCACAGTTTAATTTTGGCAGCTCTTGCAATTTTGCAAACTGCTGTGGCTGTTGGTCATCCTTGTCTCCAGATGGCCGGAGTTTCCTCTGCTGGGTGCAGCACTTGTGCTGAATTTCATCGTACTTTAAAAGCTTTCCTTGTCAACTCTGTGGCTAATACCTGCATAAAGTTGCCTGGGGAAATTTTCAGTCTCTCTCAAGCCACAGTTCAAACAGTCTGTTGTGGTCACAGTTTCAAAAGCTGAATGACAAAACATGGGGAAATTCCTCAATTAAAATTAACCCTGAACTTTTGCTCCTCTGCCTCCCCTTCCTGCCTGCCTCCCCCCCCCCCCCCCCCCCCCCCCCAAAAAAAAAAAAGACTGTCAGACATAATCATTAATGTTTCCTTCTATATATATCTTTTGATCATTTTTTTTTTCAAAATGGATTAGGATGATATAGAAAGCTTTCATTGTTTTGGTATTCTGTAAAGAATATGTTTTCCACATGAGAAACAACGATATTTTCAAGTATCTTGATGAGAAAATAGAAGTAAGAAGAAAGAAAAATAGAAATTCTACCTTTTTCAGGCCACTAAAGCCTAAGAAAACAAGGGCAAAATGAAGTCCACCAAAAACTATCAAAGATGAAAAACAGATTTGATTTTCCTGAAGGAAAATAAAAGCTAGGAAGGTAGGCTTTAATTTCTGCACCCTCCTCCCCCTACCCACTTTTTTTTTNTTTTTTGTAATTAATTAGTCACACAGAAAACCATTCAGGAAAGCAACCTGTTTTGTGTCCCTGTTTTTTCCCCTCCACAGCTCACCAAATAGTACAGGCTGTAAACCTATCCTGGTTTTGTGGTTTTGGAGAATGAATGAAATATGAATCAGGAGCTAAATTAAAATGGATTCCAGCAGGAAAAAATAGCGTCCATGTATCTATGCACTAGTGCAATTGCATCTTCAAGCAGACGTATACGTTTGTGTGTAGGAAGACAGGGGAAGGGGCTGCCCTGTAGCTCACCTACAGTGCATCTTCTGTGCTGATGTCAGCACAAACACCAACCTCCAGAGCAAAAGCTGGAAGCCCTCTAAGACAGCAGCTCGGAGGCCATCACCTCTTGTTTTTCCCCTCTGCATTTTCCTTGTAGGAAATTTTGGTTCGAAGAATGTCATGTGGAAACATTTTCTTTGCTGTCCATGACAGGGTAGCAGGGGAGCTATTTCAGACTTGTCATTCTCCACCCACACTCAGCCTGATAGTTCCTAACATCTGTGAATTGTGAATCCTGTAAACATGCAGGGTTGATCCCTGGCCAAGTCCAAGCAGCTTTCGCTATGGTAAGTGGCATTTGCCAAGGAAGAGAAGCTGGAAGTGAAGGCTGTCTTTATTAACTGAAGTTCAGGGCTCCTTCACTGCTGGATGCTGCTTCTTCTGCCTGGCCTGTGGAGGAGCAGTGACGTGAAACACCTTTCTTAACTTTGGCTGAGCCCTGGAGTGAACACCAAACTTTGCAGCCTGGGGATGAAACTTGGAAATGTCCAAACCAGGCTCTGCTGGGGAAGAGAGAGGGAGAATCACACAAGGGCTTGTGTACACATGATGACACCTGGGATGCATGGCTGCAGAGCAGCTGCATCCCCTTCTGCTGCCGGGATCAGGGCTGCGCTTACCCCTGTGCAGCCATCTCTCCCAAGGGAGACCTCCAGGGATGGGGCAAGGAGGGCCAGGGCCCAGTGCAGGCTTGTGGTCCACACTGCTAGCCTGGCTTCAGTCTCGACTTTAAGCGTCCACTCTTAACCTAAGACACAGCAGGCGAGTCCTCTCTCTGCACAAACCATTTGAGCAAGAGCTTAGATTCATGCTCTCTTGCTCTAGAGCTCAGTTTCAATCTGCACCTGTGAGTGTGAATATGGATAACCAGCCTGGCTGAGGAGGTGTACACAGGAACAAGCTGGGCCACAGATACACTGCTGAGATGTTGTGCTTGCTCCTAGAGACACAGCAGAAGCTTGTTGTATTTCTTCTACCACTCCTATGGTGGGACTAGCTGTTACCTTTGCAGGCCTGGCTTCACAACAGGCATTTGTATGTTCTCCCAACAGCCTGGAAGAGTTTATCTTTGCTTACAGATTTCAGCCTAAAAGACATTAACCTCATGCAAAAGAAACACTGTGCGAAAACAGGTATTCTTGGGAAATCTTGCTATACCTACTTCTCCACAGGAGCTGGAGAAGTCTTCCCCAGTGTGGTCTGGGTGCCAGGGCCAACACATTGGGAACAGGGGAAGATTGGACTATTCCCACCTGGAGACTCAGACTTGTTCTCCTGGGTTTGGCTAGTCTCCTCACTTGGCATGTGCCCAGGTAATGCTGTGTGGCCAGATCACACATTCCAAGGGTTTTGTGAAGTACAACACACAGCCCTTGGAATTGATGCTGCTGGGCTGGCCTCTGTCTCCAAAGGTCAAGCTGACCTCTGGCTTTGCACTACCTTACCTCTGCATAGCAGAGGACTCCCCTTTGGTACCTCATACACACGAAATACAAGTACGTTACAGCCCAAACTACCGATCGTGTGATTCCTGCTTCTTGTGCTGAACACATCTAGCAGCACATGGTCAAGAAGAGGCAGTTAGTCTCCAGCTTACAATTCACAGTTTCAGGAGAATAACTTCCCCTGAAAAACCATAATTAATTTATAGAAGAAGCACCACGTAATTGTAATGAGATGTAGTTACTTGGAGCAGGGCTCTCTTCTCACTCACAAGACAACAATGGAAAGGAGTATCTAGCAAGGACATTTTTATGAAAACTTCAAAAAGGACCACCAGCTGCCCAAGGTCCTTACCACCCTCCTGCCTGGGGCTTGGCAAATCAAATCACTCATGGTTTGGCTCATTTTGGCAGTGCACACAGCATCTGACTGCTTTTCCCAGAGAGCTGGATACTTTCAGCCTCTCGCAGAGTTCTGGACATGTTCTGAAGTATCTTTGAAGGTCTATCTTTTTCTTTTCCAATCTGCAAAAACAGAGCCATGGAAACCCACTGGTGAGAGTGCACAAAAACCAACCACCTGAAAAAGCCAGCAAGTCTCCCGAGTCCTTTCCTCCAACCCCAGCTTCCTTTCTCCCTTCCTCTCACAGTCAACATTTAGCTGTGGGTTGACTCACCATGAATTTAGACAGAGATATCTGCCATTGCAGTTAGACTGTGTCCAACTCCACTCGGCTGCAAGGCGCTCCTTTGCATAGCACAGTGTGCAGTGGAAACACAAGCCACAGGGTGTGTGCGCATGTGAATTGCCAGTACCCCATGCATAGCTGGGAGGCTCTCAAGGCTCAGTGGTATTTGGCCAACCTCATTTGCACTGCCTCCAAGAAAATCTACAGGGAGATGGAGCCAGAGACGCTCAAGAGCTGAAGATTTCAGAGGGGGTCTGGATGGGTGCCTGAGGACTAGCAAACTTCATCACAGCAGGCTGGGAACACAGGCAAGAGAGCTTCTCACAGTAGCAGACCCAAAAGGTAGTCAACTCAAGAGGCAAAGGAGCTTGTGATATCCCCAGCGTTCACTACCTTTCCTAGGAAGTTTCCGTGCTGGTAGTGAGGGTGATGCCAATTTAATGGCAGCAGGCATGTGTCATGCAGCAGCAGGGAGGAAGCCGGGGTGTCAGGGATCTGTCTGGCCAGCGGATTTACAGCCGAGCCTCTAGTGCTTGTGGTAAGCAGGCGGCACGGGGCTATGCGGAGGAAGCATGTGTGTAGGTGGGCAAGAATGCAGGGCATCGCTCCACCGCTGCTGCTTTCACGTCTGGGAGAGAAAAACAGCCAGAGAAACAGCTGTGGACTACTCTCCCATTACCCCTCCATGCACCCTTGCTACAGCTTCGACTTAAGCTGTCATTGAAACGACCACGAGATTAGGTTTTAGCAGAGACAAACATTTATATCCTTGGGAGGAGACTGCTGGGGATTTATAATGGTCTCCTCACCACCACCCAGACTGGGTGCCAGGTGGCCTGTGTGCCAGCCCCAGTTCTGAACAAGGGTGACAGGGAGAAACACAGTTTCCTCACATCTCCACAGTTTCAGTCTGATCTAGGGGTCTGAGAACCTCTGGGTGGTGTGGAGCTAAGGGAGACAAGGAAGGAGAGATGCCATCTTTGCTCTGAGACACCTTTGCAACTGCTGGTTTCAGGATTTGCCTGGAATCAGCCCCACCCTTTACAACAGGGGATGAAAAGTTTCATTCATAGCTTGGGGTTTCCAGGGGAGTGGCTGTGGTCGCTTTGGTTTGGGTTGTGCTTTGGGGTTTTGTTTTGTTTCATTTTTTTTTAAGTTAAAGTGAATTTCTTTTCAGAGCAAGAAGTTTGTGGGACATTTGGGGATTTTTTGTTAGAAAAAGTTGAAGAGAGGGAAATAAAATGTCTTTAGGTTGGCTATCCAAGGGAACAGAAATACACCATGTCGTGTCCCTCTTCAGCACCGTTTCCAGTTTCAGCTGAACATCACTGATGTTTAAAGGTCTCAAAGATATTAAGGTTTTAGGACTTCTCTGAAGAGCAGCAAGCAGGGGAAAAACAACTTTTCACTAACTCCAGGGAAGGGAAAGACGTAACAGGAATATCACCCTCACAGACCTTGGAGGATCTACCCACATGCTGTGATGGTGGGAAAAGCTTCCATAATAGTTCACATTTTGCCTCCAGCCACTGTCTGATCTCTCTGCTCCAGAAATGTCAAATTTCTGGCTTTTGGCTCATACAAGCCTTCCCCCAACACTCCCTACTGAAACACAAGAGACAGGGAGAACAGCAGACTTAAAAAATAAATTAATACATAAAATACTGCAGTTCTACATACAATCTTCTCTGTTCTCCCAGCACCCTTTGTCTCTGATACAAACATAAACCAGTAAAAAAAAGGTACTCATAGCCCAGCCCCTCCACGCTGGCATTGCCCTGTGTGAGGGACCCAGAGCTGCTGGTGGGCACGTGGGGGGCTGAGCCCAGGTAGCAGCTCCAGGACAGCACTGTGCGGGATGCAGCTGCAATATCTGCAGTCCAGGCCATGTTTGGTCACCAATAGCTAGGTCTGAGCTCAGAACTGGTGACAACTCATTGAACAAGCAGTCCAGCACATCTAAGAAGAGACTGACAAAGGTGTCTTAACGTACTGCCCCCCACACCCACCCCTTCCAGTTAAATCTGAACATATCAGTAGTGACAACTGTGGACTTTAAAATACACACCAGCTTCAAGCTGCCATCTGCATATGACATCACACACTTGGAGCTCTGCACTATCCTCATGTTGCCCATCAACTGTTACATAGAGTTAGAAAGAAACAAAGGAGATGGCACTGTTCCAGCATTGCTCAACAGGACAACATGAACCTCTTTCAGAGCTTTCCTGTTGCTTTTGGTGTCTCCTCTGTCACATCTGTAGTGTCAGAGCATCATCCACTCAGAGGATTGTTTGGTGTTTTCCTCTGGAGGGGTAATGAATAGTTTAATGAGGCACAAACCACCTCATGAGCATTTGTTCCCAGAATCTTGTCTCAGCATGGATTTAGATGACAGGGACTGTAAGACTCACTACTCCACAATGGTAAAGTTGTAGTCTTCCATGTTCTTCTCCCTCACCATCACCTACTCTATAGTCTTTTTCTGTCAGGACATGCCATAGTCCTCTAAAGTCCAAGTCACCCAGAACAGCTACAACTGGAGTTGGTTTGTGCTTCTCTTTCTATCCCAGCCCCACAGCATCCAGAAAAGCGCTTTTTACTCTTTTCCAGTTGTCCCAATATTTATGGAGACTTCCAACTCCCACAGGACAGTTAGTGGCTTCCCTTGGTTGATCCAGGCTTTCCTGTCTCCCAGGTCCCAAGCCCAGAGCAACTAACTCAGCAAGCTAATTGGTACTGTGCTCTGGGCTTCCCACAAGCGCCAACTTGGCGTGTTTCCTTGGGATTGTTCCAAGTCAAAGACCCTGTCTGAGGCTGGCTTTACTTCTGCTGCATCAGCCCTTATATGTCACTGAACCCTCCCACAAAGATCCTCAGAAACGTAGTTTCCTACATCATAGTCTGATAATAAAACCTTAGCACAGCAATGGATGCCTCCTATTCTGGAGACATTCCCACCACTGAGGGCCACATTGGGCCTTTTTTTTGCCTAGAAGTGGGGGCAGTGGGAAGTTTTACCCATTGTTTTCACATAGCCAGAAGGACATAGTATAAAAGGAGGCTTGCAGCTGAACATGCGTTTTGGAAACTGCAGTCTCCATTTTCTTACCATTAAAGAGGAGTCAAATAAAACTGTCTGTGAGGGTAATGCCATCAGTGAAGAGCACATATGAACATTGGAGAGGTTTCTCTTAGCTATTACTCAACACCAGGGCTCTTCCATCTATGAACAGAGAGCAAAAGGAACCAGGTCTGACACCAACACCACAACACCAAACACCCCAAACTGGAATCCTGCTCCATCTGCCTGGCATGCCACAGAAAAGAAAAACTCAAGCCTTATGTTATTCTTACACATATGAAGAAAGTAAGACACAGAGAACAGTGACTATAGTGATAAACCAGTAAAACAAATGTAAAAGGAGGATCTCCTCCTGCAGTCAGGTCCTCAGCAGTGCTCTGGTCCCAAGACAGCCTGGCAGGACACCGTGCAACTCCTCCAGGAAACTCCTGCCACTCGAGGCAGGGAGGGAGAGACCTGCTGGGCAGAGGGAATTTCCCTCCCTGACATCAGTGCAGCTGCACCACTGTCTCCAGGCGTTCCCGAGACATAGTGGGGCCACAGACTGGGCTAAAGCTGGGATGGAGGCTGGAGTGGCCCAGGACAGGTGGCAACACCCCGCCGTGGGGTCAGGATTGCATATCAAAGGGGTGGCAGGAGCTGTGTAGGTGGAAGGCTTGGCCTCCCCATGCAGCTGCCACACGACATGTCTGGCATTCTGGCAAGAACCATGCCACAAATACACACAATGTCATCTCAGCCTGAGGGATCAAACCTAGGTTGGGGGTAGAAACCCCAGTGACCACATCCTTATGGATGAAGGCCTGCTCCGGCTCTGCTGTGCAGTGGGGTGGGTGGGAGAGGAAAGCAGAACCCAGAGCTCTCTGCAGTTTCCCTTCACTTTTCTAGCACAAGCTCTCACTCATCCTCTCACCTCAGAGTTTTCTCATGCTCTGCTCCCATCTCCCAGGCTTTCAAATCAGAGGCTGCAGAGGCTGGTGCATGGGCCTTGAGGATATCTGTTTCTGAAGTGCTGGTGACCAGCAGCATCAGATCAGAAGCAAACGAAGTTAAGAGATCTGCTCTACATGAAGCAAGGTGAAGGATTTCAGGAAGTTTTCTGTGTGGAGAAAACTCCACTCAGGAAAAAAAAAAAAAGAAAAGAAAAATCTCACTCAGAGAGATAGTCAGTGGCAAGGATGGCATTTAATGTCAGCCTGGACAGAGGACACAGAAATACAGTAGACTGGATATTGCTACATCACTTGTCTTTCACGCCCTCTAACTCTTCCTTGTGAGTCAGAGCTGAGCTGAATCGTAGCAACATCTTGTTGGTGCTATCATCTCCTGTTGTTTTCCATCTCCTGCGTACTTCATACAAGCAGAAACCTCCCTGTCCTTTTGGCAGCTTCAGAAAATAAATCCGCCATGCAAAAGCATCGGTCTCAAAAGAATTTCTCATTTTCAAAGAGAATACAACAGAAACTCACTGCTTGGCTGGCAGGGCTCTAGTTCCCAGCATTAAGGCTACGTCTCTCTTGCACAGCTCCTGCAGGCATACCCAAACTAATGGGATTAAATCCAGTTCAAGAACAAGTAGCAATTAAAACAAAAATCCCCAAAACATTAACCACTAGCAATGGAAACCCTGGTTGCAAATCTGCACATCCTCTGCTGAAGCCTGCACTTCCACACCTCCCCAGCCAGCAATACCCAGCTCACCCAGACTACCATTAATGTGGGTGTGTTCACATAGGTAATAATTGCCCTCCTGACTGTGCTGGAGATACAGCCCAAGAAGAACACATGCATTTAGGGGCATGGGAGCCCTTTTCCAGGCTTACAGCTTTAAAACCAGCAAGGACAGAATGTACTCAGCTCTGCTAGTCAGTACATCCTCCTCAGGATGGAGCACAAAATCCACTTAATCAGTGACAGTAAAGTACATGAGCATAAAGTAAGGGTTTGGTGCCACTTAAATAACATGTGAAAGTTAATAAAAATTCTTTCCCCACTTGGAGCAAAGCTCAGGAAAGCTGAAGAGCCAGTGTTTCATGTCTTTGTGGAGAAGGTAATGACTTAAGGAGAGTCTCTTGCATTACCCTCATCCTTGTACTTTGATGTTAATAGCCCATATATGCATCCTTGAAAAAAACAAAACCTCATATGCGATATGATCAAAACTTTGCACCTCACTTTTTCCAAAGTGAAACAATTTCTGCTGTGACTCAGTCTAAGCACGTCATACCCTGCACCCTTGAAGCAGGCAAAAGATTTAACCCTCTGTCCAAAGCTCTCAGCTCAGCCTTCAGCTTTTCAAACCAGGGTAATTTCCCCATTGCCATGAGAAGCCAGCATTGCGGTTCACTACAAAGCAGACCTGCCAGGAGCAACATGTCTGGGTAACACCAGCTAAACAAGAGGTACTGAACACACAGGCAAGCCTACATTTTCAAAAACACAGTCTCTCCTTCCGGGGGATGAAGCCTCTCTCAGGCTGCAATGCTGGTACAAGGTGCAGCACACAGTGGGCAGATTGATAACCGACAGTGGATTTCCAAGAATCAAGCTCTTAAAAGCCTCAGCGATGTAACCTGTTTCAAGGCAGTGCACATCTGCCGCAGAGGAAAGCGAATTATTGCGAGTGGGTGGAACAGTGCCATCTGGTGATCCCGGCCACCACGTATTGGTGGCCAGGCAGCCACCCAAACCACCGTGATGTGCTCAGTGGATACTCCTTTGCAAAGTCTCACTGCTAAGTGCTGCTGCTGTCCTCTCATGCGGCAGCAGGTCAGAAAAACTCAATTTGGGGGTAGGGATAAGAGTGAGAGGAGTAGGTTTTTTTTATTTTCCCACCTACCAGCTTTCCTGAGAAGCCCTGCAAGCATGAGTTTTAGTCAAGCTGAGTTAGGTCCTTTCATTCCACTTCCTATAATCAGCCATCAAAAGGCTGAGTGAGATAAATCCTGCTTTTTGCAATGTTTCTGCAGCCCCCCTCACTTTCCATTGTCTTTGCCAGGGGCTGTTCCAGATTAACTTAGAGACCATGGTCTGTGTGGGTGTGAAAGAGGTCAGCTCTGTCTCACAAGGAGGCACTAGCTCTGCAAAGCAGGGGTGTTTTGTCCCCTAGGCCCACATTTGAGAGGGATGTGGGGCTGGAAACCATTCCTGCCTTTTTTTTAAGTGACCCTTCTTAAGGGTAGAACTACAAAGTATGGTATGTCCCAATATCCCAAGTAGACACAGGTAAATCTTTTCAGTAAATCATCTGAGAAGATGGGGAAGGAGAATGCTTATAATAGTGTTTTCTCTTGTGTCTTCTCAGTCTCCAGAAATGGTCCAGTACTGTGCTGTTCTCCTTTTGGGAGAGCTGGCATCTGATACCTTTGGCAGGTTGTATTACTGACCTTCCTCTGTTCTAAAGGGTAGGGAAAAAAAGAAAAACAACCCAAAACACACACAAAGAAAACACCAAACCAAACCCAAAAACATTTCCATAGTCTGCAAAGCTCCCAGTAGCGCCTCTCCATGTTTCTTTGCCTGATGCCTTGCCTTCCAGGAAATTAGAAGCTTATTAAATTGCTTTCAGTTCTAATCTCATGAGGTCCATACTTGAAAGTGGTGTTAAATATGCATTAAATTATATTACTGATAACAACATTTAAAACAGCTTTAGAAATAAAGTATTTTCCTGTCTAAAAGCACCTAATTAACTCCTCTTTCCAAATAACTTATCCTAAAGCATTAGCAATCAATTACTAGGCTGTCAGCCTTTAACAAAGTCTCTTCTAAAACAGATTACAACATGCAGATTCTGTGGTGCTAAAACAATTCACATGCCTTTTTCCACACACGATTTCAAGTTACTACAGTATGCAAGACCGCACAATATAACTTAATACATAGCAATCAAAAATTTCCACACACTCCTTTAATATAGAGCCATGTCCTGTGTAATAAGTGACGCAACAGACTTTCCCTGAAGTCCCAATTCCTGCAATTGAAGCTTAAGCCCAGCAAAGAAAGAATTAAAATTCTTTGGTTGCCGCTGAATCACCGGCTGCATTGGGTTATTTTACTGTGCATTAGACTTTAATTATAACTAAGCTCTAGCCATCTGTTCTACTCCCTAATTATAGATGCAACAAATATTTCATAATTCCAACCGTTAAAGAGATGTAAGAGACCTCAGACCATGGTGTGCAAGGTTGGCTTCATAAGGATCCTTTGCACTCTTGTTTAAAGTGCTGGGGAAGTGGAAAGAATATTCTTCACATGAAGCCTGCTGTCATTATTAATCTCAGGAGTTCTCTGCTGCATCAGCTTTCTTGAAGGGACTGCAAACTTCCCTCTACCAGGACACACAGGGCCACACTAGTGCTATCCGCTAGTGGCCTCTAACCCAGATGTTGCTAGTACCGTAAGAGCTTGAGAGGGGGATGAGCAATTTAGCTCACCTGCTAAAAGCTCATACCCTGAAGCATCAGCAGTTACAGTATTTGGAAAGGACTGTGGCAGATAAGTTGTAGGCTTTTTTGCTGTAGTAGCTAAAGGTGCTTCCACCTCTAGCTGTTCACCTGGCTCCTCTTCCTGTGGTTATCATGCCACATGCATCCTACTAGGATGAGTCCCTGCAATTGCAACTGTATAGCTTCATGGACTAGTGTCTCATCAACACGAAGAAAGGTGGGACTGTCATTAGACATCATACTGGGAACAGCAGCTGAAGACAAAGCCCTCATCCTGTCCCCTCTATTCCTGCTGCAGCAACAATAATCTCAGCACGACAGCCAGACAGGGAGAAGGGTTGGATGAAGATGTGGTAGCACGCTAGCCAGCCAGAGCTACCATGCAGCACAGCTTGCTTAGTGTGAGCATTATTACAGTCTCCCTGCAGAGCAGATTGCCCTTGCCCGTAGACTGGTGGATCACCCAAGAGGAGAAACTTGCTGCAGACTCTGGAGCCGTTCAGTCACCTTCCCCAAGAGTTCTGCCCACTGACATGAGACACAGCTTTAGTTGCCTGACTGTTTCGCCACCTCCTCCCTCCCCTGTCTACACCACTGCCCAGTCCAGAGCTTCGAGCACACTTATAGCTATAGGGTGTACTTCTGCCTACCCAAACCACCTGGACAACTGCCCAGTGTTTTGTAATTATGCACACCACTGACCTAGGCAATCCCTTGACCAGTAATAAATAATCAGATGCCCAGTGAGCTCCAGAGCTGTTATTCATCACAAAAAGGTTTTGTTTCACAGCGTCTGTCTGCAACTGCTTTCATACCCAGGTGTGGAGAGGAAAGTACCTCCTTTTGAGGCAGGCTATTTTCTCTTTATGTCTGGGAAAAGCATGAAGAAAGTGGACAGGAGCAGAAAATGTTGAATTAAGAGACCTGAAGTTTGAATGTTTATACTTGTTAGTGTATCAAGAAAAGTAGAGCTTTGTAGAAAAAAAAAAAAAAAGCAAGCAAGCTAAGAAATATTAGAGTAACCCAGAAACGCTTACCATTTCAATGGCAGGATTTCACTAATTATATTTTAAATTATCTCCTCAGTAAGTTTTCAGATGAAATCCGGTGGTTTCTCACCACAATCTATGTAAGACCCTCTTTACATTCAGTCCATTTAGGTATATGCCCAGACTTTCACTCAGAATGTAATATTAAAATGAATTTTAAAAAAAGTAATCAACCAACGCTCCTCTGCTGTGCTTTGACAAGGTCCCAAACCCACCACGTTTCTTGTGGTTTTCTTCTAAAATCATTATGACAGGGTTGACTGGAATCACGAGGCAGGTTTGCTGAGTGGTTTGGTTCTGAGAATATAATAGAGTCCAGAGTCAAAGCATTTATCTCTGGCATCAGAGCAAGGGATCACAGTATTTCTGTGGGTACTCATAACAACACGCTTGCATGTCCTAGCCTCTGGGTGATTACATATCACACAAGGTGATAACATGAACGCTGAAATTAACTCTGCAGGAAACACCATGAATGGCAAGAAGTGACTCTTCATGATTTCCTTGAAGTTAGTCCCAAAGCTAAATCCAGAAAGTTGAACTGTTATGCTAGTTCAGATTTAACCCATAAGGAAAGCAACAGCAGTATATCTGTTGCTTCCACCTCAAGGAAGATGCAGATCAAAGTCTAGCATTTTCCAAAGATCTCCTAAAGCTTTCCAGAGCTATATGCTGAGTTCCTTTTGCCCTCAGGCAAGCCATAGTCTTTCTTATCTCTGCAAAGGTCTTGGAAACTGGTGGCTTCCCTTTCTGCTACAGATGTCCTTTAGTTTAGACTTTGATGTTGCATTCAGTAACCACCTGAGAATTGACCAGAGTCAACTCCCACAGGGGCAGCCCATGGTTCAAAACCATAAGCAGAGGTCTAAATAACAGAAAAGCAATATTAACAGGACACATGGGATCCAGATCTGGGCTGAAACTCTGTCCTTAAAGTCACAACAGAATCCTTGCTAACTTAAGTAAGTTTTTTTGCCATGGGCTTATTATTTTCAGTTTAATTAACAGGCTACAGCTATATCTTTTCCCTTTTGGTACTTTCCCCGCTTTCCATGCCCTGGGGAGTACTCAGCAAGCAAGCAGCCTGGGGAACAGGTATGCAGAAATCCCTCTTAGCACAGGAGTCGGCATTGTGAGCGACATTCCCTGTGCTAAGAGGCTGACATAGATACTGTGAGCAAAAGCCTGCAAAGAAGCTCGATGAGGGGATGTGCTTAAGGAGATTAAATAATTCACTGTGGCATTTTTCAAGAGCTAAGTTAAAAGGGAAACAATCTCTTTATTTGAATTATTAGCTCCCCTCCCTTTTACATAAAAGGATAAAAACCTGCTTACTTTTCTTCCCACCAATGATTAATTTTATTCAATATGATTTCTGTTTCTGATCTCCCTTTTTGCCACACAGCCACTTCTTGCATCAACCCGGAATCAGGCAGACCAATACTGTTAGCACAGAGAAAGGAGGAAGGCAGCACAGTGAAAGACTGCCGTCCAAAGGGGAGCTGTTTGCTTTGAGTCAGCACATCATATATGTTTTTACTCACAGATGTAGTCCAAATTCTGAATCAAAAGCCAGGATTTTCCCCACCCACCCACCACTCTATATTCACCGACCATCACCAAGCAATAAATGCAACATGTCATGCTGGGAGTTTAGATTATGCTCCCTGCATAACAAGGACAGCTGCACTGCACTGAGGATACACTAACAATGTAGAATTTTATTGATTTTGGCTGATCTCAACACTGTTGACCTCAAGATGTGTGATGCTAGATGAAGATGAAGATTAATGGTGAGGAATCTGGATGAGATCGACTACTAGTTGTTTTGACAAGTCTGTAGGATAAGTATGCTGAGTTGCTCTGCCCTGCTCTCCTGAGCACACAGGGAGCTCTACCCTAACCAGCCAAGATTCAGCTCAGGAGCAAAAGCTGTGCAATTTTACGAACATGGCTGAAAGCCCAGGCCAATATACCCAGCACCAACATACCCACAGCTACCTGGCTCAGACCAGTGCTGGCTTTTGTCCAGATGGGACAGGAGCTCACATCTGTCTGCAAACACTGCATTGCCATCCTCTCTATCCTCCAAGGTTCCATGCTGAGAGTGTGTCTCATCCTTCATGATGCATCCATCATCATCTCAGGTCAGATCACCCATAAACTGTAAAAGAACCTCTCACATTAGTGGGAGGTGTCCCTGCCATGGCAGGGGGGTTGGAACTAGATGGTCTTTAAGGTCCCTTCCAACCCAAACCATTCTATGATCCTATTTCACAGTGGCCAAGAACAATGCAAATCAGGCTGGGGAAGACATTCATGCAGATTCAGGCTGTCCTTAGATGATGCAGCTGACCTAAAGCGAGTGATTTGCAGGTGACTGGATAGTAGTAAACAAGTCATCCTTCCTGCAGGGGCAGAAAGCATTGCAAATATGCAAGTTACAGTAACTTTCCAGAAAAGGAGAGACAGGAATAAGTGGAGACCTGCTTCGAGATGAGTAACTGGATAGAGTCATCTGCCCTAACCACAGTGCACCTGCTCTTAGGCTCTCTTACTCCAGCCCTCAGCACCCTCACCTCATCTTCCCTTCGCTGCAAGGTCCCTTCCAACACAAAGCACCTCTCCATGCCTAAGGCAGCTCAAGAACTCCCAGCACTGCATGAGTATGAGCAGGGAAAGGGGCAGAGCTGGGACAGGGAGCTGGGAAGGGTAAGAGAAAGGGCAAAGAGCCCTGTGGTCACTGCTTCTGTTGCCACATGGAAAGGATCAAAGAGAGCAACAGCCCCTTTCTGAAAGCATCCTTTGCCCAGCAAGAGCCATATGGGCCAAGGTTTCCACCCAGTATTCACAGAACTGGTGCAGCCACCAGCACAACTTTCCAGGGCTCCAGTCACAACGAAAGTGAGAACAAATCGTGCCATGACTGCCTTACCATTTTGGCAGCCAGCTAACATAGGCAACTACCTGTGGTCAGAGAGAGCCCTAGAGGTAAGAACACCAGAATGCCTCTTGCTAGGAGTTTCCAAAGAAAATAAAATGTGTTTGGACCATGTGAAAGGTGTAGAAAGAGATGTGTATGAGTAGGAAAAAATTAATGACTCTGTCAGGTAATAGGAAAGCAGCCCTGAAACAATGAAGGATAGGAAAGCATGAGTATATGAGATTGCACCCAGCACAGATAGACCCCAGCAG
Organism: Eurystomus gularis; assembly: GCA_013400335.1. Lineage (NCBI taxonomy): Eukaryota > Metazoa > Chordata > Aves > Coraciiformes > Coraciidae > Eurystomus > Eurystomus gularis. The sequence goes on along the minus strand of VZZY01011722.1, from coordinate 704,958 downwards.
AGAGGGTAGGCTAGAGTCCCAGAGTTACGGCTGTAGGACTCTCTGAAGACATGTTTCAGCACAGGTCTCCTTCAAAACAGAATATATAGGTGTAGAAACTGCAGCTGGCAGAAATGGATCAACAGTGCATTCCCTGTTTGTGCAACAGGTCTGAAACATGCACTCTTCTGCAATAACCCTCTGAGAAAGGTTTTTGCTATCATCCTAGAAAGATACTGGAATATGAAAATGGATCTCCAAAGATAGGGATAGCAGAAAAAAAAAATAAAATTAAAAAATAAATCAATCTAGAGATGTGGCAGGGAAGTATCCTGACAGGGATGCACTATCCTTGCCCTAGCTCCTCTCTGTTGTCAGTATATGCTGTTCCTTTTCTTTCCAACAAGGTTGGGTCACACAAGAATTTACAATTTTAATTCTTTACGATTAACATGTCATGCGCTGTCATGTTGGAAGTTTTAGTACATGTGCTATATCAATGACAAGCTGTTTGTACAACCATGATCTTGTATCAAACCACGACCTTCAAAGAACAAGCTTTTGCAACAGGCTTCACCACAGAAAGTACATGCACATGGAGGAAAAGTCTTGCATATGTCACATGGCTTCCTTATAGACTCATGCAGATGCACCCACAGGTATACACAATGTACAGAAGCGTGCAGTGAGGGCGTAAAAAGAATCCACAAAATATACCAAACAAGGAAGTCCCTGAGAAAAATAATGGAGAATGTTCTTCTCAGCTGTGTGCTAACTCAGATGCTGGGAGCCAAGAAACTCTCTGTGTTGAACTGTGCAAATGAAGAGGATTCATCAAGAACATCCTAAGAAATGCTGGGCTCAAACACCAAGTTTGGATTTCTAATGGAGATTATCTGCTAGATATTGAACATTGTGGGTTAATTGCTAATGCCAGTGAGGAACAAGTCACACAAGACTAATCCAGAAACGTTAGAACTCAAAATATTAATCCATGGCTTGCAAATGAATGTCATTCCCATAAATGAGATGCTGACTTGTGTTTGCAAACACTGGAGCCCCTGAGGCTTTTATGGGAGTGAGGAACAACACAGCCTGCCTGTTCTGATCCAGTGCATGTAGGGCCACTACAAACAAAATAAAACCAAACAAAAATCTCAACCTGCCAGAGACAGGCAGCTAAAACATTGTGGTGACACTGTACTGCTCTGGCAGAACAAGGTGCGGATAAGCCACATGAAAGCTAACTTATCTACACTGGAAAACCAACCGGAGCTGGTATTGTGAAATGCTGTCATCTGTCACTCTACAGTGGCTCCCACTCAGCCACCCTGTTCCTGAGCAGAAGTCGCTTTAGCTCAGAGCAGTTCAAAGATAACTCATCATCCCTGGGCAGCTTGTCTTCTGTTTTGTACCCATGACCACGTTGCAGAGCGATTCTGGTCTGGTCAGTGTCCTCTAGTAGACAAAGCCTTGACACTTGGACAAAGTCTGCCGTTCTAAAGCAAGATAGTTACATACAGCATCATTAGCAATAAAACCATTAATTCCTGATTCCAAAGTGCTTATACAAATAAGATGGAGATAAGAAAGAACAAGCCCTTTGCAAATGCAGCAGAGCATAGGGTGTCTGCGTACGCCTCACTTAATTACCTGTTCAAAAGGAACAAGGCATCTTCCACACTGTGACTCCAAAAATTAATTAGTCTCAGTTCTCATTAAATAATGATCCAGTTAAGCTCTAATTAAATTAGGCTGCCTTTGACAATCAGCTGCAGTCTTGCTATTGAAGGTACTAGCTCCTTTTCCCTGCATCTCTCCCAGGTGCCAGCAGAGGCAGGGATGCTGTCCGTGTCCTGCAGCCCCGGGCCTGCCACTGATCATGGAGCATGACCAGGATGCCCAAGGCCCTAGGAGCAACCAGCACACAAGAAATCTCCTGGACTTCAGGTCTTCTGCCACAAGGACCAATGCCTCAGGGAGAACTAACTTCTCTGCTGCAAGACTCCATGCATTCAGCATTGTATTTCAACATGACCTGCTTTTTGTCAGTGCTGTGTTCAGAGCCACGTGAACCCCTGCAAACTCCCTTTCTCTGGCTGCCAGAGGAGACTCAACCTGGCTCATCATTATTGCTCTTCAAAGTTTCCCAAAGACAAGCAAAAACCCCCATGATCTGGGCTTCAGCTAGAGGATGAAGGATGTGGAGGTTCTACCCAGTTTGACACAGCTTCCTTCAAAAAAAAAAAAAAAGGAGGGGGGGACAAGTTTATCACCTTGTCATCACTGATGCTGGCTGAAAAAATCCACCCAGCAAGGGCTCAACTCATCCTTCAACAAAAGTTCCCTTCTGCGTGGCTGCTTGAAGTTGGTGGTATCTCAATCATAGCAATATACTTCTTGCTAAACTAGTGTCTCACAAGTCTTGTTATCCTGTAGCTGAAATAGGACAATTCACCTCCCACATTTTCTCCCACCTGACCCTGAACAGAAACTTAAAGCAGAGGGACCAAGCACACCTAAAGGAGCAGGGTACAGCACATGAGGCTCACCAGGTCCCTGCCTGCTGCATTTGATCGGGCTTCAATGTTTTCTAGCTCTGGGAGACCCCAAGCCAGAGATGTTAATGTGTGTTTAGTAGCCTGGTCACATATCTTTTCCTTTGGTATTTAATTTTAAACTGGAAGAAGCTTTTTGTGCCCACAGCTTCCTCTGGTAACAAGTTGCACAGTGTAATTTCTCAGTGTGCCAAGAAGAGCAACTCAGGTAAGAGGGAAGAACATGCACATCTGCAAGTTTCAGACACCATGTCCTTTGGATTGCTCTACACTTGGCAGCCACCAGTCTACTGTTATACTCCAGCTCCTGAGAGTGAGCAAGCCTGAAGGATCTAGATAACCTGCTTCATGCCACTCACTAGTTAGTTGACTCCTAACATAGTTCCCCTCTCCCTTACTTTTTTGAGGCTGGAGTCCTCACCTGCTTACCTGTTTCTTCTATAGAAACTGTTTCACATCTTTGCTCATCCATTGTTTCTTTTGAAGTTTGACTGGATTACCAGAGATCCAAACAATTCCTCCCCCAGATAAGACTGGAAAATACAATATGCAAGGAACGCAGGGTGAGGAACAGCCACACCAAAAAAGCTTTTTCTCCTGTAAGATTTTACAAATCCCAAGAGACGGAAAAGATACAGAGGTAGGGAGATTATAATTTTTGATAGATTCAGCAGTGTTAAACCACAGATAAGTGTTTCAGAGAGTCTGCAATAATCTGTGTGCCAATGTGCTGGCAATAATACATGAGTAAATAGCAACCTTGTCAAATGAAGTCCAACTGTCCAGCAAATAAATACATCAATTTGCACGGACAGCATCATTATTCCGTCCAATTTGAAATGTCATCTTTGCAAATGAGCATATGCCCTTCTCCTTGGCACACTTGCACCTTTTTCTCTCCAAGGCATTAGGTGCCAACCGATGTCCTTATTCGTTCAGTAAATGCCTGCTTTAGAAGAAAGGCAAATGGACCTGCTGCCTCCCCCACTGCTCATTTCCCAGGAAAGTACTGCAGCTCCAAACCCCAACAAACCTCCATGCTCAGATCTGTGGAAATTTGTAGTGTTCCAACAAGTTAAAATTATCCTGAATTCCCTGCAATCTGAGAGCTTCCAAAGTGCCCTCACAGTAAGATTACACAAAAATATGAAATGTTCAAGTCATTTAAAATTGCCATGTGATCAGCATAGAGTAAAGGGACGTTACTGGGCTGCCTTGGATGGTTCTGTAAAGCCTTGTAGCTTGGGATTCAAGCAGCACTTGATGTACACATACCCCTTAACAGGTAACAGAGACTGAAAGGGGCAAAGAATAACTGTAGTAGGGAGAGACTCCTTGGCTCAGGTAAGGTCTGTATGCCAACCACATCCAGATGCTGCAGCTCTTCTTACTTGATAAAGCCTTCTGGGAATCAGTGAATGGAAACCATTCTGTATAAGATATGTATGTGGTGGTGTTAGTTAGGAATGTGAGAACATGGGGAACAGGACAGGAAATGTAAGCCACTAAAGACAGACCTGCAATAACTAAGCCATTTTCTCAAGCATAAGTAAAAAGTATGTGTTCCCACTTGCACCCCTATAGCACAGGTACAGAAACCTCTAGGGAGCTGTTAAGCTTTCTTCAGGGTCTGGTTCACTGTAACAGTGCTTGAATGCTGTGTTCCTGTCTCTCCTTACAAAGGCTTCAGCAGAAGTTGGTGCTATCTTTGCAAGAAAGCTTTTATGAAGATTTTGACAGCGTGTTTTTCCTCCTCTCCCTCTACAATATCCATACTCTCCTTGCTTTTGGAACTGGCCAGATCCCACCACTGCTGACAGATGCTCAGAAAAATACTCAGTTCCTACAGATTCTATGCCACCTGGTGACCAGGTAGATAGAAAATACAAATGCCCTGTGGTCTTTAAAGGGAAGACTGCAAAAAGTGTCCAGTTTTTACCAGAGTTAAGAGAATCTTAGTGAGAACTTTTATGAAACCAGAATGTAGGAGAAGGGCCAACAGGGTAGGCTATTTTACTAGACAGCAGGGAATCCATTCCTCCATCAGAGGATTTCTCTGCTGTGGATTTATAATGATTATTATTGCATTTCAGCCTCAATATAATGCAGTAGGAGAATGAAAGTTCTGGCAAAACAAGAAACCAAATGACAAAAAACTCTGCATTAGCCACCAGACAAAGCCCTAGGAAATCTGACTTCACTGTTTGCCAATCACAGAACCCACTTGCCTGTTGTTAAAATTGAAAAATTTCACCATCTGTCCCAGCAGGAAAGGAAGAGAACCTGGGAAGTCACCCATTTTACAAGCTTTTCTTTCCCACTTGCATGAGAGGAGAATACTGTTAGAGGTTTTGTTGCAGAAGGAAGCAACTCTAGGCTCATATCCCAGAGCCCATGCTGCAAGGAAAGAGCTGGACCTGGTGATGCACAAAGCAGGTGTGCATATGCAGCGGAAGCCCTTCAAAACCCAAGTGACACAAGAGGTTTTTCAACTGGTCTGCAGCTCAGATTGCAAGCACTTCCACATCACTGCAATGAAATTACCTACCAGAGTTGGGCTTTTTGAGGGACACACATCTGAATAGGAGCTGAACATCCTTGGAGCATAATGCAAAGATGTACCCCAGGGACACCTACTGTGTCCCTGAAAAAGATCATCAGTGGGCTATAAGATTAGTTACTTTGGAGATGTACATTTGCATGACCTACACTATGGGTGTGTTATTTTGGATGCCAAGTGTCTTCTAAGTTAGTATCATTTCTTAGTGTTGCATTAGGAAGAGGAGGCAGGGGAGACGACTCAATTCCCCAGCTGAAGCAGAACTACAACTTCTCAAGCTGCTAAATGAATGAGAGTGCAGCAAGCAGATCTCAAACTCAGAGCGGGTTGGGGGGAGCATTGCTCTGCACTGAAGGCTCCTTTTTGAGTAGGGTGTGAGATGCACAGTAGATTTCTGTCTTAGCCCATGAGTCAGAGAAAGACCATGTTGCCAAGTAAACCAGAACACATCAGAAGCCTTTTTTCCTAAGAGCAGCTTTTGGATCCAAAGCCTTTTCAAAGCCAGTGAAAGAGGTACCCAGAGCTCACACTTATGCAGTGATGACAAGTTGCAAGAGAATTCCACTTCTTACATTGTACATATTAGGATTTCAAGGGCTTTTGACTTTGTCTAATCAAAAGCCATTTTCACCACAACACTCAAAGACTTTGTGTGAAATCAAGATAGTTTCTTTGCCAAATTTTCTCTGGGTAAACTATTGCTTCTCAGGTGCCAGGTTGAGCAAAAAGAAAGAGTAACAAGTTTTAACATTTTTCTCTGCTATTAGTCAGAGAGGAGAACTAAACCACTGAGGCTTAAGTTTTCCACAAAAGTCACTCTAATTAAAAAGAAAAAAAATGCACAGGGAATTTTACAAGAGTAAAATCAGGGACAGAGGATAGAAAAGCTAAGACAACTTAAGTCAAATCAGGGTCCTCTTGTCTCCTAGAGTAAGTTATGACTCTGCAATTGAGGCATGGATTTTGTAGAAGTTCTGTCTGAGCTGCAGAATTTGGAGGGCTCCAACAGTAGAAATAAAAGCAAGAATCTCTCACACTGCTTGTGAGCATTTCTGGAAGGCACTGCCTCACCTCCTTCTTAATAGGAAGTTTCCCATTAACAATAAGAGAAGGAAGACAAATGAATGCTTAAACACTCTCCAAACTCACTCCTAATTGTTTTATGACATAAACCATGCTAGCCACACACGTGTTGCAGGGAACTAGCATTCTATATGTTTAAAACGAACCAAAATGGTTCTGTGGCATATCTTGCCCATGCACTGTACTGCATGCTGCAAAATACTTACTTGTAAACAATCTCGAGATGATGCTCTGGCTGGCTATTACAAACAGAATACACATGCACTGCAAAAACTCAAGAACAGATCTACATCCCATAGCCTCCCCTTTCATGCAGCAGGTATCAGGTATTGATAGGAGGCAGAGGAAGCAATCAGTCTTCTGCTTTGTAGAGGTGAATGCAAAGTCACATCTGCTATGCTGTGACTAGCCCCTAAGAGCAACCCTACACTGAGGAGCTTGTAGGAATTTCCCACTGACCACCTGCTCTTGAAACTGCAGGGGGAAATCCCACATGCTCTGGGATGAAGGGAGTTCAGTTAAAAACAGCCCTTAACAATTACAGCTGCAGGTTATTTTTAATTGAATTCAGATGATGAATGTGAAATAGATGATTTCAAGTGAGATAAGCAGGGAGATTCTTATTCTGTCAAGAAGGTATGGAGCACATACTCTCCCCAGTTGGAACTTTTTAATCAGTGAAAGAAAAATTATGGGTCCGAATTATCAAGGTCTTCAGTGGTCAAAATGGCCATGGGGTGAGTCTGCAGAAGGTGCTGGTTCTTGTTTTTGGACAGACCTAGAGGGCTCTGAGAAGATTTGCCCTTCAAGGACTGACCACAGACTTGGGACACAGCTCTCCCTGTCGCATCAACACCATGGCTGTCCTCAGCTCTGCAGAAAAGAGAGGGGAGATGTTCTCACACCTAACTGCACTGCAGTTCAGAGACGGCTACAGACTCCTCTCAGATGCATTGCTAGGCAATAGTTTCCCCACCAGAAAAAAATGGGACAAGTTTTCCTTTCTCCCACTCTTTGTCTTGTCCATCTAGATAAGTTCTTTTACATGTAAAAAATGCTGTGAAACAACAAGGCAGCCAGTTTTTGATAATGTATGGGTACCAGTAACTAAACTACGGCTTTGGTCCTGCAGTACTACCAGCTGCTTTTCACTTACCACTGTGCATTCGGGTGGATAATTGAATGCCAAAACAGAAGCTATGTAGACACAATGGATGCCTCTCATCACTGAATTAGGATAGGTTTGATAAGTTTGGGGTATTTTCCACAGAAACTGACAAAAACATTCATTAGACCAGAGATGTATGTCACGCTGAATACCAAAAGAGCAATGTGGGCGTGTGCACAAACTACTAAGATGGACATCTCCCCACATCTTTTATTTAGATTCTGAGCTTGTTTTACCCATGCACATGGTAGAACTGTAAAAAAGACAAAAAGTCTTCTCTAGGCTATTGTTACACAGAAATACAAGTAAATTCACTCCAGCGGAACTTAACACTCATTTCTAATGTAATGAAAAGAGCACACATGCAGCTCCTCCCTTTCCCTCAGCCCCAGACCTTAGTGAAACATTATTTCCATTAGAAAAAATGAACTGCAAACACATGGTGCAAAAGAAAGGGATGAGTAGAGCCGTAAAAAAAAAAAATCATGCCTAAAAGTGTACACAGTGTTTCACAAGATAATTGCAGAACAAATAGAAAGCAGAGCAGAGCCAGATAAACACAGACAGCCTGTGCTACATTCTCATGACCATCTCAAGACCATTTTAAGGGAAAGGGAGTAGATAGATTTCTACTGAGCCATTTCCTAATATTTCAATGACTGAAAATAAAAATTAGAGTAGAAGCACTGCTGAATAGGTACAGGTCTTGCATACACTGTACACATTCAGTGTCAATTCCTGATGCTTGGACCAAGTCATACCTCAGCACAAAATGGAACCAACCTATTTCTTAAATGCACCCCACAGCTGCCACACTGTAAAAGACCTCAGCTATGATTCAGGTGGGATTTGGGCTGGCAAGCCCCCTGTAAACAAGTTCACAATCCTTTACTACAGCCAACCCTATCATTCTCTCTTTTACAAAATCATGCTAAGAGGAGGAAGGGAAATTCAGTGGTTGCCTGCCACAATTTAAATGCAAAGTATATTTCAGGAAGTTGCCATCCAAACAACCAGAGAATGAGGCATCCTGAAATAGTGCATCCCATGGAGTGTCTCCCCCAGCCCAACTTATCTGTTGGGCAGGTGAATCACCTGCCTAAAGCGAGCATCATTGCACTCCACCCTGGCTTAGCCCTGGGCTCCAAGCAACTGATTACTGTTGACTTCCCCGGGCCTTTTCAGAAGTAGCAGGTACTGCACTTCTACCTGAAGCGTAGGCTGATTTGTTAACTAGCTATTGAAATTAGTAATCCCCAGTTGAGTCAACAGTTAGGCAGTTGCTTATATTGCCTTACAAGGAAAAGAATATTGACACTCTTATACTGTCAACAGATCTAGAAGTAGGCAAATATAGACAGAGATAGAGTATTCAGATAACCTGCCAACCCCTGCCAATCGCAAGCAAAAATATAAACAGAAGGCTCTCTGCTTTATGAAGATTTGCAACAGGGCAGCAGCTACATGAGAAGCCTTAGAATCATCCTCTGCGCTGAGTTTAAGGCCGGAGGAGCATTATTTTGCTTAAGGATTTCTACGCTCAGAAGAGCTGCTGATGTTATATGCTTGAGCAACTGGAAAGCAGTGCCTCTATGCCCTTTGGCAGAGGCAGCAGGAGTTTACAGGTTCAGTTGTAGTTGCCAGATGATCCAACAGAAATGGAGAAGTCTGGATTTTGAGACACTTTAAACCAAAATCCCTGATTTGATTTAAAACAAATCTTGATGTTGTTCTGCTTATTGTGGCTTACTGACAAAATGGACACAAGTATCCTCAGTCTAGAGCCCATCCCAGATTTCAAGGATATAGTACATATCCCTGCTCTTTATCACTCACGATTTTCATCTAAAGGAGATAAAAATCAGAAGATGCTGGGCCACCAAACACCTCAGATTACCCTGCTTGGAGCTTCTTCTCTCTACACCTTCTCCCATGGTTCTGTCTCCTGTAGCTCTTCCTTCCATATATATCCTAGAAGCCCTCCTTCAGTTACTTCTCCAGAGGGTTCTTTCTTTGGACATAGCTCTTTATATATTGCTGATCCATCCTATGCTTCCCATACCACATGACCTGGGAGGGACTGATGCTTTCACAAGTTACTCCTGTGGAAGTACCTCTCAAAAGGTCTTTCCCTAAAAAGAGGGGAAGTCAGCAGTTGTCCTTTTATAACATCAGGGTAATTGTTCTTCCTCCTGGAGGAGCTGGGACAAGGGCTAGGTGAGCAGCTGGTAACCCCTTCAGCAATGAGTTATGGCTAATACAACTGGAATTGGTAGAGGTCCTTTGCCCTGCAATAGACTTATTCTTTACAGAGGTGTAATTGCCAAGATTGCCTTTTGGGCAAAGAGAAACCCTTCCATCCCTACACTCAGCCCCTTGTTCTATTTTTTCCAAGTCAACTCAGAGTAAGACTATTACATCCCTTTCCTCATAAAAACCACACAGACTCTCCAACAATGACAAGTGGCTGCTTAGGCTAACCACATGCATCCCCACAGCCCCTACTTTCTAGCACACTCTTGGCAAAACCAAAGGGACACATTGGTTTGTGGTCCTGTGGGGAGTAATGGAGGCCTGAAGCCCACACCAGTCTGGGATTAGTGTGCAGGGAGTAAATACTGGCTGGTGCTCAAACAATTAACCTCAAGGGAGGGTAGAGGTGCAGATGTGCAGGAGAAAGATTTTAAGATACCAGCCATACTTATCAATGTCTATGAAGGTTCAGCTCTAAGGCTAGGGCATGTCCCAGGTTTAGGTTTGTGAGGTGGAAGAAGACAAAATTTAGACTCAGCCTTTAAAGAAATGGGCAAAGGTTCAGTCTTAGTTGCAATTTCTTTTACCTGAACCAGTTTGCCCAACCCTGGAGATGCTACTCAAGATATTAGCTTTGCTGAGGTTCCCACCTTATATCTTTCAAGGAGGACAGAAGGGCTCAGAGAACTCCAACTCCACCTTGGCTTATAAACCTGCTAAACATGTTCCTTGGCAAGGTAGCAGAGTCATTTCCCCAAAGGCATGGTGGTTTTGCTTTGTCTTTTATCAGGTTCTAGCCCTGTGGTGCTAGCAGTTGTCACTGAGAGACAATCCTAAACCAAGAAAGCAAAGCAGAAAAAAAAAGTAAATAAACTAAAAAACTACAAAAATATTAGGGCCACAACTACATGCAAAAAGGACGTGTTGTTGAGCAGACAAAAGCCAAAATGGATAGAAAAAAAAATGACTCACTTCTTTTCAAAGTTTTTTGCTTGTTCCAAAGCAAAAACAAGTGGTAGAATAAGTCATTTCCATTGTGTTTAGCTGCTCTTTGTGGTTTTTACCAGTAGCCACAACTGTCTGTGTTAAGTATTATTTATAAGGTACAAGGAATGAGTTGTGGAAAAGTCAACCAGAGATTTGACAAACTGCAAGAAAGAGCTGGGAAATTTTCCTGGTCTTTACTGAGCCTTACACTCACCACTGGCCTCTTTCTGTCTCTTTCCCTTTTCTGCCCTTGATAAGAGACTTTTACCACTTCTCTCTCTCTTGTATTACAGGCTGAGAAAACCTCTGCAGGAATACATCCAACACCAGCAGTGACATGCACTCTTTCGGCAACAAAAAGGAAAATGCTGGCTCTCCATTAGAGAAAACATTGGAAATGAAAGAGAAAAGATTTATTGATTCTCTAGGAGGAGACCTACAACCACCCAGGCTGCAATCAGACTGTCATCCCCCAGAAACACAATAGATAAAGGGATGTGTCATGCAATAGGCACAGAGATACCCAAGCAGGCTCTGCAGATGGCAGCCTTGGATGGCCAGGATCAAAGAAGGCAGCACAGATACTTCTGTGCCAATGGCACACAACGAGCTTGAGTCTGGTCACATTTCCAGGCATCATTGTGCAAACCCAATCACTTTGCTTCTGGACAGGAGTAACATGCTGAAATGGCACTTTTCTAGCTTGAACTTACTTACTGGCTCATACCTCCAGCTGACAGATCCCCATTTTATGTTCTACCATGGCAAAACCACCTGGTTCCTCCTATGACAAAACCAGCTGGTTCCCCTCTACTCTCTCCTTTTCTTGCCTGTCTTGGCTCAAACATAATTTAAAGCAAATGAAAAATTTTAATTTTAAATCAACTTTTGAGAACTGTTTTAGAATATTTAATACCTGCAGATACAGAAGGATATTTCATTTCAATCAAATATATTACAGAAATTATACTCAATATTCCCAGGTCAATGTAATGTGTTTGGTTGCAAAACCCCTCTAATTTCCTGAGTATTTTGACACTATTTCTCCCTCTTAGGATGAACGTGAACACATCTTAGAGTTCTAAGGGATAGAAATGTTGCTTCCTCCCAGTTCTGTTCTGTTAGCCACACAAATACATTGGCTGCATATTGGGGCCTGAAGCTGACTATTCACTGGGAAAGTGGACGCCTTTGTTAAAAGGTGTTTTTCATTAAAAATAGAAGCAAGGCTATCGGGGATGAGAACAGAGGAATCCCTTCAATGCCCTCTATAAACAAATGCTCTGAACCTGACTACTAGAACATCACAGGCTTGCTGAGTTCGTAGGAACCTTTTCTGGTTTTGATCAGCAAAAGATGCCCCAGCTGCTTCCCTTGACTCACCTCCTAATGTATCAATTTTAGTCTCAAATCAGGGCAGAAGTCAAATACAATACAGGCAATATGATTCATGTGCCTCTTACTTTAATCCACCCTCTTCTTCTTGGAAAATGAATTGCCATTCGCTTTGAAGTTGTATTTCTCTCAAGTTAGCTTTTATAGGAATTGCATCGTGCTCGCTGATTTGGTTTGGCATAAATTGTTCTATTCTGCAGCAATCTCACTGCAAAATGCAGCAAGAAGGTGACAAGAAGAGCTATCCTGCAGCAGGGCCATGCAGTCCTTCTGCATTCAACTCAGATACGTTTTATACACCACACAGCAACTCCGCTGGCACACAAGCAGAATCAGAATAGGGCCTCAAACTGTGGCAAGCTTTTGACCTTTTCAGTCTTGTCTGCTGTAGAAAGGTTGACTCTGGATGTCTTAAGTCAAGGCTAAAGGCACTGCAAACTTGAATAACTTCAGAGTGATCCTTACCCTATATAAGAACTGTAGCTAATCTCACTCTTGTCAATTAAAACAAATAAGAGAAAAAGAGGTTCAGCTCCAAAGTCAAGGAAATCTGGACTAGTTAAACACAGCAACTTCATCTTGCTGTGTACATACTGGTCCTCTATTGTCTCGGCAAGACTTCTCCAAGCCCAATTTTAAGTATGTCCTTCACTATTCTCTCTCTAAAGCAAGATATCCTGCCCCAGTCTACCACTCTCTTTTATTTGTATTGGTCCCTCATCAGAATTTGGTGAAGGTGAACTGTCATCAAATTACTTGGCTCCCTCAAGCCAATCCTTGGTATTATAAATCTTGGACTTTTTGAAATTGCATATGAACTCCTCATTGGTTCAGCCATTCTTAAGCCATGATTAATAATCAAAATAATAAAATGCAAAAAGAAAAGTTAATTACACCCATGCTGGTAACTAAAGTGAATAGGTCTCTTGCACACAAAACAAATCCCTGTACCTTGACTTCCTCTGAGTCACGCCCCAATACACCCACGCCTCGCCTCACTAAGGTATTTCTCATGTCATCGTAGCCTAAAGCAAACACCTACACTCTTGGAGCCTGCAGAAGAGAGAACCCAACCTTACAGCATTTGGATCAAAGGTGTAAATGCCACCATCTTCCCCAGGATGTCCTGCAATTAGTAAGTGATAACATAGAGATGGTGGCTTGGCCTGAGGTCATTTTTCTCAAGAGAGGCTTCTGATGTAGCAATGAGATCCAGATATTGGACCAGGTGCAGCAAAGAAGGACCCAGCTCTTCTGGCCTCATTCAGTGTGGCCCCTTTGAGGACCATAGTTTGGATGGAGTGAAACAAAGCTCTTACACTTGTCTTATTTCAGACCTGGGCTTGCAGAGATGCTTGGACAAATGTGCATGGCTCTGCATTCAGAAAGCAGGCAAAGAGAGAGATCTTGAGAAATGGAAGATGCAGTGATAAGAGAGGAACAAGAGAGAAGAAAACAGGGTCTTTTGCATCTTTATGATCTGTTTTGTTGGGTTTGCATTTGCTAGCACATCCCCATCTGATAGCTCCATTTTGCTGCTACAAAGCAATGCTGGACTAACGGTTTTACATGGGCAGGGTGTTTTACAGATGAATGCTCTTTGTGCAGTGACCTCCATAAAGCATCCTTGCATCAGCTCTAGCTCCTGAAGAGTGGTGTTTCCCACCAGACATAGAAAATGTAATAAGTATTCTCACTCTTGGGTTAAGAAGAAGAGCAGGTCACATTATGGTCATGCACTGCCCTTGGCTTTCTGGGAACCAGCCTAATTTGAAAGCCTCAGTAAATCTCTACCACCATGGAGTGACCTCAGGTGTCTCTGGTCTGCAGCTGGTTCTCCTCACCGCTGTGTCACATGGCCTGAGCTCCCTGATTAGCCTTCTGCTGGCTGTGGTTGTTCTCCTGCAACATGTCCAGACACCAGTTCCCAAGGCTCACAGCAGAAGTCATGGCCTGGCCTGACACCATTGCACTGTTATCACACAACACACCCTGTGCTTGCCCCATGCTGGCTGCAGCTTCACCAAGAAATTCTATACATCCAAATAGCAAGTCCCCACACTGGTCATATCTTCTAAATACCTGCTGGAGACAGAGCAGAAGACACTGTGACTGTGTTCTCCCTGGGGCCACCAGGTTTATTGAGGAATTTACTGGACTGAGTGCCCAGCACCACCTTTTGCATGGCTGTAAAGCCCTCAGCCAGGGCTGGAGCTGAACCTCAGTTGTGATATATTGTACATGTGCTGTGGGTTGGATAATGCTTGTCCTGAGCTACTTTATGCAGTTCAATCATTATTTATTCAGGGTAAGATTCTTTTAACATCCAAGGATGATACAACACCGTTCACACTAACTTCAAAACCAGGAGCATTAGAATCATAGGATCATAGAATCATTCAGGTTGGAAAAGACCCTTGGGATCATTGAGTCCAACCATCAACCCTACTCTACACAGTTCTCCCCTAAATCCTATCCCCCAACACCACATCTAAATGACCCTTAAACACATCCAGGGATGGTGGCTCAACCACCTCCCTAGGCAGCCTATTCCAGTATCTGACTACTCTTTCCGTGAAATTTTTTTTCCTAATGTCCGGTCTAAACTTAGTCTGTTGCAGCTTGAAGCCATTTCCTCTTGTTCTAAACATCAAATACAGAAAGGACACTGAGTGGTTAGTCTTCATGGCCATTGTATTATTTGCAAGGCTTTCCAGCTTCAGAAGTTAGAAACAAAAGTTAAAACTGAGGTGAACAGAGCAAGTGAAGCAGCATTTTCTTGCCATGCACTGTGACCACAGCTGTGACCATCAAAGCAAAGGCTGGGGACACTGAACTGGATTTTCAGCAATTGTGCCCTTGAGACAGACAAGTAGGGAGGACCCTCACCTCCTTCCCAGCTCATACAGACATCTACTGCATCCCTGGATTTACAAGGACTGAAAATCCCAGAAGACAGAGAGGTGACGTGGGGAGCAATTATACCTACGTCAGTAACTGTGGGCTGAAGTACTTCTGTCCCTGTCCATTCCAGCAGTGTCTCCCTCTTTGCCAGTGGCATAGAAATGGAATGTAATTAGAGGCATGCAGCACGCTGATGGGTTTCAAAACCTTTGCTGGAATACCAACACCCAGCCAAACAAACAGAGCAGAGCATGCTGCAATGAATATCTGCCCCATCTACAAATGAGAGCTCTCCCGATTTCAGTATTTGTAACCTGCAGTGAAGGATTCAGCCTATGGAGCTGCCAGGTCTATGCCAGGCAGACACCCGTCAGGGCTTCTCTGCAGCAACCAAACAGAGACCCATGAAAAGGTGATAGTGGTGGCACAGTTGGATAGTCCCGAAATACCAGTTTCCCCATAAATACGCATATCAATTAAAGGTTACGAAATGCAGTAATTTTCTATGGGTGTAGCTACATGCTTCTGATTGTAATGAGCAAGTAAATGAAGTTGAGAGAGAAAGCAGAAACACACTTTGGGATTCTACTGTTTTGTTCCTCAAAACTTCACAAGCCTTAGATCACACCTGGTGAACCTTACAGGACCTTCCAGTCCGTGTCCTCCTGCAAACAGTCACTCCTGCCTGCCATCCCCTTGGGCCTGATGACTCCTGGGAGGAGGGAGAAGTAGAATTGCCTGTCAGGCACAGAATGCAGGCACTTAGGATGTAATCCAACTGATTTTACAGATGATGCGGGGAAAAGAAAAGGGCTTGAGAAAATGTCAAAAAAGAAAAGACCTGCAGAGAGCTTTAGGACTAGAGGTGGACTAAGTTCAATGTTGCCCCATTTTCTATGCTTTGAAAAAAAGTTTTAGCACCTTTCCTTTCCAAAGCCAAATAAGACACCTTAAGCATCCAGAAAGGTTTTATATCTCCTGCAGGAGGATGAGCCTACCCCCTAGATGCCTACAGACCGGCATCTGTGTATGTTCCTCACTCTCAAAAAGCAGAATAGTTTCCCAGATGAACTTCAGGTGAACCCTGCATAATGCCCCAACTTTGCCCCAAGCTTATGACCCAATCTCCCCGGTATCCTACCTTTAAAACTAAACAATTCTTTGAAGATTTAGGGGCAAGTATTCACATATGTCTATGAGTCTTTCAGCTTGCTTGCCTCGCTTCCTTTACACAGTGGAAATTTCTGCTAATTCAGAGCCATGACTGAGAACTTTACCCTCATTTCATTCTCTGCTGTACTTTTTTTGGGGGGGTCATCCTTTGTCATCCAGTTTTTTATGAAAAGGTGATATAGTGAGTCATTCCACTGGCTTCCCAAGGTGGGGGGAACAATGAAGACTAGCCCATGCACAGGCAATAATAGGCTTTCTGAATCACTCTGCAACAATTTCTTGGCATTGCACTTGGGAGATGAGATACACCTCCAGACTTCTCCACTCCCCAAAATAGAAGATACTGCTGCTTGGGCACATTTAGTAAGAGAAAAAGTAGGAACGGTGTTGCTGTGCCATTAGTGCCAGTCATAGAATTTCCTTATCTTAGTTTTTGGTGTGCAGTCCTATATTTGGTTGCAATTTTCTGCTTGCAAAACTGCTTCTGGAACCACATTTGTCACACTATGTGTTTTAGTCCTAAATGCTCCAGCAATGGTCAAAGGCTCCGTCTCAGATTCAGGAACTGATGCTCTTAGGTGTGACCAGAGATCTGGCATTCCTTCCAGGAGAGGGCAGCAGCTCTTGCTCAGCCCAAGGCCCAGAACTACTAAAACTACTGCTTTCCACTCATTGGCAATTTTGATAGTCAAAATAAGAGATTTCTGCTGTGTTGGGATGCGGACAAAAGCATGCTGCCTTTATTGAACAGCAGGTATGGAAAGGAAACACTTTGCTTCTGATTGAAATGTTTTGCTTATCCAGCAAGAGATTGCTTAAAAGAATAGAAAAGTTCAAACTCAACAGTGTAAACTGAAGAGAGAAAAAAATTGTTAGATGAAATACACATCTAGTCAACACCTCCAACTTTAAAACTCTTATTTGGATCTATTCCAAGCTTATTAACTTCACAGAATTAAAAATAAACAAATGAAAGAATTCAGTGAAATTAAATATCACAAACTAAAGAATCTACAATTTTTCACTAGGAAACAAGGGCAAAGATTTTGTCTGGCTCTCAATCATTAAAAAAAATCTGACTTCCAGCACTACGATATCTGAAGAGGGTGTTTGGCTGGGAGATGCATGAATATGACAGTATTAATGTCCTGGAATAATTTCTGGTTTACTTCAGTTACAGAAGGGAGATTGTGAGTTAAATTGTCAACACAAGACCAGTCCTCACCAACACTGAGCTTTCCCAAACCAGATCTCAGCTTTGTACATTGGACTCCTCCTGAGGTCAATTACCGCTGCACAATCATCCCATTCTCCATGTAACAGGGCAAGGGGAATTCATTTTACTTCTAATAAAGAACAACTCCACAACCCTTATTTCAAATTTGCATTACACAGAATTACACAGAAACCTTTAAAAAGAAGGTGTCGTTAGGCCAGAGGAGCTGGCTCTGCAACATGCTTCTTAGGTAATAATATCTTTCACATTCTGTAACTTCTGAAATATAAGTATGACATAAACTCTATGGAGGCTCATATCACTGAGATACTGCTAACTCAAGCCCTGCAGCCCTTCTCATTGGGTGTGGAGGGAAAACACTGCAGCCAATCACCCTCCTATAGTAAGCAAAGATGCTTGGATACTGTGCCCTGGAGTCATGTCCTGCCTTCAGTGGTAACCCTAGAAAGACTATCTTCTCAGTTTGGTCATTAGATAATTTACAAAAATATCCCATGCTGTGATCCCAGCACAAAGGGCACACAAGAGCACAGGTGGAGCTCTCCCTCGCTTTGGGAGGATGCTAAGTTAAAACCAAAGTGCAGGTCAGTGCCACCAAGGGCAGTATGACAGCATTTAGCTTTCTGGATAGGGGTCCTGGTGTTGGGAGAACATTTATTGTCACTCTGGGAGATTTGAGCTCAGCTCCCTGCTTTGAGACAGGCTTCTTTTCAAACCAGGGGCATGTATGTTAGTTCTGTGCTAGAGTGAAAAGTTTTGAGGAAAAATACCTTCAAGATAGGTTTTCAGCTACTGTGGTGACACAACCACACAAGGATGCCAGGAAATTAGATGGTCTACTTCCTGTCTTCCTCCCACACTGGTTAGGACGTGAGGCTCTGCTGTGTGATGAAGTTGCTATTGCCTAATGAGCTTATTGCACATATCTGACGTGGTGCAAGTGACTGTGTCCTGGTCTTTGCCTGCAGCAAATGAAGCTTGGCTCTCTTTCCTCACATGTTAAACGTAATTTGCTGCAAAATAAGTGTCCATGGATGTGTTGTTATCATATGGCAATGGATATTGTTGAGCTGCTGTAATGTGAACTGTGCCTATGCCCTTTCTGGCACAAAGAAAAGCAGGCTTGACCTCAAAGAGCACGTAAGCACACACTGGCTGACATACAAGCTGGCCAACTGAAGTCAATAAAACTGCTTTTGTGGCCACATGCTTTGCTGGATCTGAGTCCCTGTGTCAAGGGCATGAACATGAAAGGTGCTAGCACCTGCATTTCACTGGGTCAGGTAAGCTTTACGAGAAATACCGGCTGGCAATCAATTCACTGGGAAGCACAAGCCTTATGTACTGTGTAATTTGTAAATAACTTCAAATGCTGGATAAGATAGTTTATTCTTATGTTTCTATTTCTCTTAGCTTCTTCCTATTTATATTAGATAAAGAGGTGAACTGGATGAAAAACATTTCTTGCCTTCCTAGGGAGCTGCATTTGATGCAGTATGCAAGCAGTCAATCTCCTGAATGAAAATTCTGTAAAATGGTGTGGTTCATAAAACAGGATGGATTTGGGCTAAAAAAATCCAGTCACTGCTATGGGAGAAAATAAAGCTTGAAAAGAGCAAAGACCACTTGCACAATGTGGTGAAGGAAAGGTCCTGAAAATCCAAAAAGCAATCAGATAGAGTTCTCCTGACAACTGCTTGCATAGTGAGAATCTTTTTCTGTTAGACACTTCTGTCTCTCTGCATCTCAATTGTGAGGTTTTGTGCCCAATGTCTAAAATGTAGCACTGGGAGCCAGGCACATGGATCTTTGTTAATCCAAGCTGAGCCAATCCTTCATGATTTTAACCAAAGAAATGCATTGCTGCAAAGCATAGGCAAAAAACGGAAAAACAGATGCGTAAAGCAGGACAGAAGATCGAGCTGCAATTCCCCAGAGCCATTAAACTCACAAACCCTTAGTGTTTTGTTTGTAAAATGCTCTAGCTACAGAGAACAATATGGACTAAATAGTATCTCAGAAATGGGCTGTCTTCCAGACTCCATCTCACCTCTCCTGAGAGTCTGACTGACAAACCCGTGGTATTGCAGAACAATAAATGTCTGAAGGTTGGCGCCTCTGGGTGTTCCTATGAAGCCTTAGGTGTTTAAATACCTGAATCTGTGGTCTTGTATAAATACTAAATTTCATGAAACAATTTTGCTTCAAGTGCCTTCACTTCATGTACGATGGAGAATATTTTTCCTTACCAAAAAAAAACCAGGCTAGGGGGAGAGAGGTTGAGGGTTCTTTTCATTTCAAAAGGTCCTTGGAGAAAGAGAAGGAAGGTCACAAACACTCTTCAGAGAGGCACATTCACCTTAAAAGCGTGTGTGAACATTATAAAAATGTTGTGGGCTTCAGCTAGCTGGGGAGCTGAAGCTGTGCTCTTCCAGCAGGTGACCGATGAGACACTCCTCACAGCAGCTGATGACTAGTCAGAACAATCGTTGTGATGAAGAGTGTCTGAATAACCAGCAGGGTGGGTACACAGCCAACAAACTCAGGGTGAACAATTTCATGCAAACAAATTTGTAAAACTGTCTGTTTGCACAACGTGAGCTCATACTTAAGAACAAAATTTGGTCACAAATTTTGTCCTTTGAGGTGAAAAGTGATGGTTGTACTGGATTTCAGAAACAAAAGGAGATGCTTTTTAAGAGCAGCTTTTCTATTCAAGGGCCCCCTTTTGCTCTGCTGAGTCTCAACCTGATATGATCTAGACCTGAGCATGGTTCTGACTGCTGTTGAGATAGAAAGGACTGTGGTCTGCCAGGTAAGAGCCATATTCCAGGGACATCCTGACTGCAGCAGGTCCTGAGCATACTGACTACCACAGGGGACTACCTCAATGTCACAGCAGGACAAAGCACCCTTTCAACAGCCTGAGCAATATGTGGAGAATTCCTCCCAGCCAGATGCAGACAGCTGTGATGGAAATTTTGGACCTTCATCCAAAGATCACAGCACATTCTTGTCTCAAAAAGCATCAAATAAAAAACCATATACACAACGCAAATTGGTAGCCAGATTTAGGTGATTAGCTGTTACAGAAACTTGAACTACACCGGGCAGTTAAAAAGTAGAGTAAAAAAGTAACTGCTTATGAACTCAATTAAGGTGCAAGAGAAGCAATGCGTGGCTGCAGGCAGCCAGCAGCAAGAAGAGGCAGAGAGCAAAGACTTCTGCATGAAGAAGTGAAAGTGTTCATGCCAGAATCAATGCTTCTAAAGCAAAACATGTAAGCAGGAAGGAGGATCTCCTTCCTCCCCTCTTTTGTCCTCTCAATCAGATTAAAAAAGAGCATATCACATGTGAGAGGCTTCCTTAATCTCCCCTCCAGAACTGCAGGTAGGTAGAGGCAGCTTCAAATTCTGTGCTTGGGGCAACTGCTGCTCTGATCTCCAGTGATGCCTATTCTCCAGCTGTCTGACTGTGGACTATAGAAGACCGTATCATTTTTTCCCTCCTTGTCATGTATTCCGTGAACTCCTGAGAGGCAGATGTTACTTCTTTCTTGTGATTTGATACTAGCTGCAAATTTCTTAAAAACTGCCTGCCCAGCAGTTATTAGCTTGTTTCTTCCCCTGTAAGAAAATAATTCACCATCACCTTAGAAAAGATAACCTTCTTGTCCAAAATAAAGAAAAAGATAGACTTTGAGATAAAACCAAAGATGTACAGAAACATGAGAAAGCGCATTAAAAACTCCTTCTCTGATGTGTGTCAAACAAGATACAAATGGAATTTATCACTTGTTGAAAAGTACAAGCAGCAAGAAGGGAAAGTACAAAGTGTCTCCAGTGTACGTGAACACATTGCCATTTGTGAGCCACAGCAGCAGGTTGCCTTCCAGAAAAACTGGCCCTAAGTGGAAGGAAAGGAGATTCATGTATGCAAACATCTAACCTGCAGAGCAAGGGCAGTGGCGTGCATTAGGGACATCATGTCTGGCTCTCTGCCATGGTGAAGGCTCCCAAAGTTACAAACCATGGTACTTTTGACCAGGTAACTTGGAAGCCTTGCAGATGAGCTCTCTTTGTATCTTCATAGAAACACAGAGGATGACAAGCTGCAAATTCACATGCAGGGAAAACCTGTTAGTCCTACTGCTCACTGGGAGGAAGCACATTGCTGCTGAGGGGCAGCTGGAAGACCAATGCAGCAGGAGACCCGGATGCCATGCTCTTCTGGCAGCTCTGCGCCAAGCGCATCAGTGCACTTCCCTGCTGATCAGTTTCCCAGACCCTTTATTAAGCTTGTTAAAAACACCCAAACCCACAAACAAGCATGAATTGTGAAGGCGGCAGGCCTCTGAGGGCCAGAAAGTCTGTTAATGCCCCGAGGGACAAAAAGTGCCTTCATTAGCCTTTTTGCCAAGGTTGCTTCTGCAAAGGGTCATCCAGGGAGCAGAGGGAATGACAGCACAGTGTGAAAGACGAGAGGGAAGGAGAGGAGGGTACGTGGAGGTGCCTGGGCAACGCTGCCATCCATCAGTCAAGGCAAGCAGCTGCTGGACCCCTGAGTGTAAAAGGGAAGGGACTTGGGTAGCCTATTTGTTTTGCTTTCGCCACATTCCCCACACAGGCTGTCATGGTCCTGTATTGCCACATCCCCTCATCCACCGTGAGCTTATCCAGCACCCATTCCTGCAGGATGCAGCCGTCCCCCTCCGTGCTCCTCAGGGTGACTGATTTAAGGCACTAACCATGGCATTGCAGCTACAAAAGAGAGCCTCTAAGCCTGAGTGGCAGGGCCTGAGGGCACAGGAGTTGGCATGCCCAGGAGGAGAAAATCCTTTCGCCCCGCAGAGGCCCTGACCTGTGCTAAGAGCTGGCCAGTTCCCATGGGACTTCAAGGCTCCCAGTTCACCCTCAAAACACAGGTCCAGTCCTGATACCCCTGGCATGTAGGTAAGTTCAGTGCAGAAAACAGCACATATCTGTCCCTTACACCCAGACCTGTCAGGGTGAGGCTCACAGACAGCCTGGACAGGTTTAGAGTTCACCAAACACTTATTTGGGCAGAAACCCCACACAGATGTGCTTCACAATCCCACATCCCATATGAAGACATCCTCTGTCACATAGATACATACGTAAACCCTTCACAAAGATACTCGCCTGAATTTACCCCATCTCATTCACATCGGTTCACCATTTTCATGCTTTAAATGTTGATGGGTCCACAGCATTGGGCAGAGCTCTGCTTAACCATCTCTGGCTTCTGGTTCTGGAAAAGCAACCATAAAACTCATGGGCCACTGGACCGCTTTGCTGGGACTGAAACACAGCAGGATTTTTTGGTAAGATTTTTCTATTTTTAAGAATATTAGCATTCTTCACCAGATGTAACACACGAGTAAAATTCAACTTCTGTGAAACTTTCCTTGGGTTGGGCAAGTTGCTGACATCCAAAGTGGGATTTCTGATAACTAAAGAAGGGAGAATATTAAGAAACAAGCAAGCAAGCTCCTGCTGCACAATGGCAGCATGATCACATGCAATGCTGGAAACCCAGGGCTGGGGTCAGCTCAAGGAAAAAGCAGTCATGTCACTAAAAGTTTACACGAGTGGAAGAGGTGACCGAACACATTCATGGAATTTGCAGCTATTATGTATCAAGAACGTATCAGGGTGATCTGGGAAAGCACCTAGGGCAAGCACCACTACTTGTCCTGTTTTCAGACTTATTCCAAGCCATAAATGGGTACAGCCAGGGACAGGGTTTGGGCTACAGAAATCCTTAACCAGTATGGACATTTCTTAGTTGGCTCTGTGGACTCCTGGAGTTCTCCTCTTGGAACTGCTTCACTTCCATATAAATACCTAAATGTTCCTTGGATTAAACACACTGGATGTTATAGTTCACTGGTCAGGGCTGGCAGATGGTATGGAAAGCTTAAACACAAGTTCTCTGATTCTTTCCTGGGTTTCAGTATATGAAAGCTTCAGCCGTCATTACAGTGAGAGTCCAAATGACACAACCTTGAAAGCTCCCTCAAAACCTGATGCCCCTCCAGCAGCCACAATTCTATGAAAAGATGAATTTGCAAAAGGTGCTACAATATCATAAGCTGATGATATCATCCAAGATTCTGTCAAATGGCTCAAAGGTCCCAAGCTCTGCTTGCCTGTAACCATGGCACTGCAAATTCTGTTTGCTAAATACTGGCCTTGAAAGTGAAGGCAAAGGTGAGAAGCTTGCAGAAGATAGGCTATGGTGCATGTTGCTAAGCCACTGAGCAATAACATGTTGTGTGTCTCATGGGTGTGATGGCATCAGTCAGAACAGGCATGTGACTCAGCCCTGCTAATATTGAATCAAATCTTGCAGCGCACATGGCACACATGGCTAGATTTCATTACTACCTTTTCTTATCTGTAGGGGATACCAGAAGATGAAAATAAAAACCCAGCAAGAAAGCCCTTTCAATTTAATTCTATTCATAAAAGCATCAAAAGATCAAACTACCAAGCAGGCTAATTTTGCAAATGCTAGATAATTCCTTGATGCAAGATATCCAGGTCTTTTTGAGTTCACCCATCAATGCTCAGTCAGTAGGAGTACAATTAGGTTCCTAGTCACCAGGAACCACCACTCTCAGCTGTCCCAGGCTATGGAGACGAGGCTGTTGTTGGACAGGAGAGTGAAGAGCGAGCTGAGTCCCGAACCCTTGGGGCCTTAGAAGCACAACTTCCATTAATCTCCTACTAAGAAGCAAAGAGCTTTGATGCTTCTTAATAAACTCAGCACAGAGATCTCAGTGTTCATGAAATAACCAACTAGAAGTGGCCTGGACAGGCTATGCCAGTTCTGGAACCCGAGCCCAACAGTGTAGTAGCTGGTTCAGCGCCCCTAAAACTATACACTGCTCCATGAAGACTGTCCTTCATCCAAAAAAACCCCCTTATGTCCCCATTGGGACCACATGTCTTTGAAAATGTTACCTGTCTGTCCTACAGCCTAATCATCAGCCAGAGAAAGTGGGAAGAGGAAAGCAAACGGCCACTGACGGTTGCAGAGTAGATGCAGTCAGCAGTCACTCTGCTGAGTCACTCCAGTTCTCTACAGCACGTTGGGGTTTTAGGACAGGATAAGGCTCTCTCCATTCACCTTTCTTGGCCACCCTATGCAGATGTTTCTTGTAAGTATGAGTGTTGGAGAGCCTTAAGTGCTTCTACAGACACTAAACTGAATGTGGTTAGTCTAAGTCATAATTTACCAATACCAGATGGCTCCTGGGATGAGCAGAAACATTCTGGGGTCAGGATGTGTAAAATAACCCTATTAGATTATTTTTCACTAGCTGCCTGCCTTCATGCTTGCAAATGCAGTTTGTGCATAAGTCATGAAAGAAGCTGTGGTGAGAGCAGGTGAAAGAGAGGATGAAGTTCATGCTCTCCATGATTGCAGTGTGGCTAGTCTAGCAGGCACCAGAGCAAGTCCTTTGTTGGGGAGCAACTCCCACACTGACGCTCCAAGTGAAGGAGGAAACTCACATCAGAAATCCCATTTCTGCTGGGAGGTTCCCTACCTTACAGCTGGCAACCTCTCAAAAAAGACAAGGTAAGGGATCAGTGAGTAGATTGGGACGGAATAAAAGCAACCCCTATTACTCCCTTCCCCCAGCTCCCTGCAGCACATGAAACTGTACTTTGGAAAAGTCTAGATTCACAGCCTCTAATCCTCTTGGTTCCCACATCACAGAATCACAAAATGGTTTGGGTTGGAAGGGACCTTGAAGATCATCTAGTCCCAACCCTCCTGCCATGGGCACGGACAC
Source organism: Eurystomus gularis (assembly GCA_013400335.1). NCBI lineage: Eukaryota > Metazoa > Chordata > Aves > Coraciiformes > Coraciidae > Eurystomus > Eurystomus gularis. The sequence continues at coordinate 679,836 of VZZY01011722.1, read as the reverse complement.
CTCCCACTAGATCAGGTTGCTCAAAGTCCCATCCAACCTGACCTTGAACACTGACAGGGAGGGGGCATCTACCACCTCTCTGGATAACCATCCACACAGTAAAGAATTTCTTCCTAATATCTAATCTAAATCTATCCTTTTTCTGTTAGAAAATGTTATCCTTCATCCTATCACTACACTCCTTGATAGAGAGTCCTTCTTTATCTTTTCTGTAGGCTCCCTTTAAGTACTGGAAGGCAGCAACACGGTCTCCCCAAAGTCTTCTCCTCTCCAGGCTGAACAACCCCAACTCTCTCAGCCTGTTCTCACAGGAGAGAGGTTCCAGCCTCCTGATCACCTTTGTGGCACCCTCTGGACCCACTCAAGCAGGTTCATGTCTTCCTTATGCTGGGGACCCAAGAGCTGAACACAGTACTCCAGGTAAGGTCTCCAGAGAGTGGAGTAGAAGGGGAGAATCACCCCCCTCAACCTAAACATTCATCTGTCCTGTCTTTCTTCAGCACTGTAGCATAACCTCCAGAGACCTAGTTGGGGTTTTTTGGGTTTGGTTTTGTGTGTTGGGGTTTTTTTGTGTTGTTTTTTTTTTTTTTTCAGAAAGTTTGCTCTCACAGCATTTTCAACTGAATTTATGACACCAACACAACCTGCTGCTCCTCTTGCACCCAAAACTATTAAGCAGCAAGCTTTCTACCCCACATTTGTGACAGTTTCAGGGATAGGTCAGCACCAAACCTCTGGTTTGGAAACTGGCTTTTTTTCATAACTTATGGCTCCGACTCAAAGGCCTGCATACAGGATCAAAGTGAAGTTTGGCCCCATTATGTCAGTGGCAATATTCTCATAGTTCATAAAGATTCCCCAAGCCTGAGCCTTCAAATGCAAGTGTACCAGCCATTGCGTAAAAGCTCTGTCTGAGAGGCTCAATACCCCTGTTACACACCAAATATCCAAAGGGAGCTTACTGCTTCTTCCATTGGCGAATGCTAGTTATGTGGGAGAGCACGTGTGCTACTGCACATATGGGTGCTATTCACAGCTTTCTAACTCCTCTTTTACGTTTTAGTCTCTGCCTCAGAGTAAAAGCGGCCTTCACCATCAACAAGTGATACCTGCAGTTCTCTGAGCTTACAGATAATGGCAAGTCCACAGTCTTCCCTTCTAATTTAGTTTCAGGACCCTAAAGCTTGTTATTTTGGACTTCAGGAAAAGATGGGTACTTGGCATAAATTCTGCTTATTTTTCAGTCTCTAGATCTTCTCCACCCTCCATCAGATCACATGCAGTGTCTGGATCTGTGTGCTCATTGGAGTAGGAACTCATTGCTCACATACATATAGTAACTAGTAGACGCCATCCTTGTAGTACTGCACTGTGTCATAATACAGCAGTGATTTAAAATGGAGACCCATTACAAACACACTTGGTTTTCCAGTGAGCATTTCACCAAATTAGAACTGCACGTTCCACTCCAAATACAGTGTATCTTTTGCTAACCACACTAAGCTCTTTTAAAAAACAGTTTCTATATGACGAAAAGACCCAATTAAGCACACAGCAGCCAAGGCAGCCCTCGTTGTATTACCTTTTTGAACGCACACTCAGTTAATCCTTGTGGAAAGTCCCCTCCAGTCCCCTGAAGTCATTGTAACATACACACAAGTGTGCGTGCATGGGTATAAATAAAAAAATGCATCATGGACCTTGGTCACCAAATCTGGCCTTATTTGTAAGCGCTCCCCTTGCTACAGCCTTTTCTAGCCTTGACACGATGGGGAGGAGGAAGGTGTCACCTGTTGGTGTCCTTGACAGATGTGTGGGCATGTGAGGGAAGGCATTTTAGAAACAGGGAAGGAGGGAAAACCACTCTCAGCAGCAACAAAGGATCCAGCAGAGCCCCCTGATGAAAGGTTCAACACTAAACAAAAATGGAAGCTACCTCAAATAAAAGGGGATTAGGGGCTGGAGATAATGCAGAGCAATGCATCTCTTCTCTGGGAGCAACAGAGAGTAGCACTAATGGCAAAGCATATTGGCAAGCAAAACTCCACTCCACGTAGCCTGCTCAGTCTAGGAATGATCAGAGCTTGCTCAAAGGTTTCTAAGAAAATATCAGACAAATGTGGGTTTTGGACCATATTTGTGACAAAGTTGTCACGCAATCACCTTTGTCTTCCATGTAGTATGGAAGACAAAATACACAGGAAATACACTTCCATGAGTGTATTTCTCATGTAAGTTGCAAGATATGAGCTGCCTTCTGGTAAAATGTTAAGATTTTATGGCAGTTTTGGGTTTTGTTTATAATTGTTTGTGCTTTCCAAGAAAAAAAAAATACTGGATGTAGTGATTTGCCCTGAAAATTTGAAACAGACAGGTGAATTTGTTTCCTTGTTATGCTTCCTCACCTGCCTGAAATTACAAGAGGAAGGATATTTTCATATCATTTTACAGATGCTGCTCTCTTTCTTCACCCATTTCATTATCTTATGTTCTTAGGCATGCATACCTGTGTAAAAAGTGAGCACAGTCACTTGGGTTCTGGGCACAGCTGTAGCACAGCCACTACTAGAACTATGCACAGTTCAGCATTTGATGTATCCTCTGTTCAGGACATTAGAGAAAATGAGTGGCTCCATGAGCTAATATATTAGTTAGTTATCTTTGTCTTTGGCATCTTTAACCAGAAGTAGTTCTTTCATTAAAGAATAGTGACACACTATTGATTTAAATTGTGTCTTTATGCACTCATGTTCAGAGACACATGCATGTGTAGAGAGCCTCAAACAGAACTGCAGTGAGGATGCACCCAAACCCCGTTCTCCCATGTGTTAGCAGTGCCAGAGGGCCACGGGGCAAGAAAAGCACTCTCTACTTAGCCAAGCACTGGGAACCTGTATTTCAAGTAATTTCTGTTTGCAGAACTAAGCTGAACTCCCCTGCAACCCAGGTGGGAGGCAGAGCAGCCCTCACTCCCAGCAGGGACACCAGCTGCAGAGCTCCCTGTAGCCCCCCACACACGCAGAGAGCGGCTTGCAGGAGACCCAGCCCCAGGAGGAAGAAACCTCCACAGCAGACAAGGGCAGTGCATGTGCCAGTTCCCCAAAGGCCTGACCTGCAAAACGTCCGAGGCAGCAGCTCTGCTAACACTCAGTGAGCTGAAGGTCAAGGAAACAGGAGTTTGGGAAGCTACTGCTTAGGTACCAGGGAGCAGGGATGAGTCCTTCAACCTCTGATGCCCAGGGGCATAAAAAGTGCCCAATACCTCATCATTACTTCAGCAGGGTTTGGGCAGCCCGAGATGTTCCAGCTTGGATCAAGTTTGGGCAGGAGATTGAGACTGTTCCCAACACAAGGGATGCCCCATTTTCTACACAACCACACAGTTGCCATACCAGAACCGGGCAGAACTGGAAAATTATACCATATATTAATGCAGCATGTGAGAGGCTTACGGTTTACCTTTTGTTCTTACTTAATGAGAGGGTAGAAGAGGAGGGGGTTATGGGAGGGGTGAGATCATGATAGATGAAGAGAACTTGCTTGGCTAACTCTCCATAGCCTGTAGCTATTGCAATATTTATGAAAGGGAAGGTGCACCTTGGCAAGCTAACCTGCCTGAAATTGGAAGGTTTCAGATGAAAGGGAAACCCTGTAAAGTAAAACTGCGCTGTGCTTGAGAGGAGCATGATGGCAGGGAAAGAAAAGCTATCTCCTCACCAAGAGTTTCCATTTGTGAATGCTTTGCTTTGCCCTGAAAAAAACAAACAACAAACCAAAACACAAAAGAAAGCAACCTGGCCAGGCCTGCCCATTCCCAGAGAATAGGAACCAAAATGCCTACAACCATCAAACTGCCTCTTCTCCATTCGGCAGAAGTCCTCCAGCATGTGCTAACACTGCACAATTGCACTGTTTGTGAAGGTGGAAGGGCCCCAGCCTGACATTGGCAGAGTTCTAATGCATTTTCCTGAATTTTGAGGTTATTAGCACAGGCAGGGCAGAGGCCTTGGGTGTCCATTACAAGTCTTCTTTCTCAAGAGAAAAACCTTGAATTAATGGCATTTCCTGGCATTAATGGCATTTCCTGCTTCTCGTACGATTCTTACTGACTTAAGCAAACAAAAAAAAATTTCTGTCCCTGATACCAAGATTTCTTATTTATCAAACACTGCATCAGCACTGGGCTTGGCTCTTTTTAAAATAAAAAAAATGTCATTTAGATTTAAAAAGTATGAATGTCAAGATCCTGCAAAATACTCCCTTTATTTCTTTTTAGCACAAGACATGGAAACAACTTAGAAAAATTTCAGAAAATATTTGATATAATATAGATAAATTTTAATTAAGATCTTGCTTGTGGGCAGACCCACAGCCCTGGCATCTCGATTCTTATCTACCAGCACAAGACACTCCCAGTATCCTGTGCTCCCATGGAAGGAGAAAGCTCTGTGCATGCAGGGGTGGGTTTCTTTAGTTGCTTAACTGTTTCCTCCAGAGAGATGACTCCAAAGTGAGGTGACAAGCCACTGTTGGAATTGGAAGAGGGTTTATTTTTCAATTTGGGTGAAAAGTCCAGGTCTTGCTCATTCTTTCCTCCCACCAAAAAGAAGTGTTTCAACCAAACTGGATGAGTGGCTGTGATTTCTATTGCTTTCATTTTTAAATAATGATTTCCCTAATTTTGATCTCAAAGTATCAGTAAAACCAAAAGAGAGGCCTGAAAACTTCAAACAAGACTGGTGTGATTTTTCCAGAGTTTTTCTTATTGTCCCTCCCTTCCCATGCCAGCCCTGGCGCACGGGGGCAGGGGAGGGGAGTGCTTGGCACTCTGGAGGTTCTCACACCCCTCTCCTGTCTAGACCAGGGCTACATCTGATTTTCTATCACCCCAAGGCTACAATTTCCAGTGAAGAAAATATTAAATTCAAAACCATCTGCCCATCTTGGCTCCTTCCAAAAAGTCAAAACCTGTCAGAGGGCAGATTCCCACGTCTGGCATCAGAAACCCTCCTGTCCATTTGGCAACTTTAACGTCATTGTTGCTCACCCCATGACATTAAATGCCCACACCACATGTTTGGGGCAGGGATAAACATTCATGTAAAGCAAGGAGGGCACTGAGAAAAGAGCGGATATAGCATGGGGCAATGGTTCTGGGAGCTGGGGAGGATTTATCCAATTTACATTTACTCCTCATCTGTCTCATACTGCTGTCCTCTGACCTTTCCATCTAGAGACTGTTGGCTCAAGCTTGCCTGCTGCTGACTGGGCCAGGGTTTTGTTTGCAGCATTAATCACAGCCAGCCCTCGCCGACATCTTGGTGGCAACCTGGGGTCAGCGCTGGTGTGCAGGGAGAGGAGGAGGAACAAGACTAGTCAGTCAATCTGCTGCCTAGTGTCATGAGTGATTTATGGTCCGCTTCAAACAGCCATTGATCTGTCCTGCTTTCCCCAGCACGCCTGTCAGTGTGTAATAAAGCCAATGGGAATTCTTGTGTGTTGAGTCAAAAGAACTTAAGTATGCTCAGGTTTGCTTATTTAGAAAAACACACCTGAAGTCTCCCCATTTGGGAAGCAGCTCAAGATTTACAATCCTGTAGAAATTTGCAAGGGTAAGAACAAGAAATACAACCCCAACCAGCCCTTCAGGCAGCTGGCCAATTAATCTTTCCTTTGCTGTCTGCTGCTTGTTCGCCTTTCTGCCTTCAGCAGTTTTGGAAGATCTAAGCCAGGCAGCGGCAGTGACTTCCTCCTGCCTGGCCTGCAGTGAACCCCCGAGAGCCGTCCCAGAGGTGAACCCAGCGATTCTGTGGGCTGCATCTTCCATAAGGTCTACTCTGGAAATCACCTGTCACTCTTGGCACGGGCAAACATCAAAGCCAGGCCAAACGCCATGCACTCCCTGGTGAAGTGAGGGCTGCATAGCCATCTGCAGCTTACAAGCAAGCGTCCACACAGCTCAGGGACAGCTTGAACTCAGAGGACCACCAATCTCACCAGCTCTGGGACTTGGGGGGCTTTCTAAGAATGACTATCTCATCACCTGGTATTGCTGCAAGGAAGGAGGAGGTATAGAGGCAAGCCAGGTCAGACAAAACATGTGTGTGCCATTGGCACTGCAGGATGGTGCATGCTAAGGGACAGCATGGAGCACTGATTTCTCTCCCCACTGCTCCCCGAAGGTTGCAAACCCCCACACGTGTGTTTGCATTCAGGCAATGTAGGCTGAAGGAGAGCATAGGCTGAAGGGCAGGTGAAAGGCCTTGCCCAAAAGACAGCACACACAATGTCACTGGCCACATGGGGGTTAATATTGTTCTGCCCTTGGAAGGGTCTGGCCTTGATTGTAGCATCAGTGACTTCTCAATTCTACTAGCCATCAAGAAGAAAATGTTGCTCCACTGCTCAGCATGGGCTATACATTTGAAATACTGAAAGGGTAACACTTTTGTCTAGTACAATGAGGGAAGGCATCTTATTCTCCTACTTTGCACTTTATTAAAAAAAACACATTCAAAACAAATAATAAAAAGTCCTCAACAAAAAAATTCCACATTTTCTCATACAACATTTTAAACCCCAGAATTTGCATCTCAGATCAGAAATACGATGTCAGCAAACTCCCAAAATTCCAAATTGTCAAGAGTGGTTTTCCTAAATGTAACATTTCTAATATAGTCTTCTTTTTCTAATCAGAAAACATTGACTGATGAAGCTAATCAGAAAGAAGTTGATAAGCCCCAGCAATTTTTATTCTGACAAAAATATTCACTTTCTCTGCAAGGAAAATTCCCATTAATGATTACTAGACAGTAGAACAAATGAGGCTGTAGAGAAGAGCTGTTCCACAGATCTCATTAAAACTACTAACCTAGGAGCCTGGCATGCTCCATTTCAGAGCACTCATGAATACTCAGCTTCTCTGGAAAGGCAGGAGAGAACCATTTGCATCAGGTATCTCAAAAATAACAGAATTCCCAATTAGTGGCCATTCAGAAGATGCTGGCTGCGGTTCAATGGATTTTAAGTTTCAGCTACTGTACATGTCATAACAATCAAACTGTGTGAAAAGAGACACAGAGAGCAGCAGGTTCCTAAGAAATATTAGCGCCAAGTCTTGTTGAATAATGAAGGAAAATGCTCACCTATGGGACTTTCCACAACTCTTATCAGTTATCAAAAACCCCCAAGAGACACACATCCTCCAGTCTCACTTTTTTTCTGGGATGAACTTCCCAGCACTCTAGAGAGAGGTGAGAGGAGCAGGATGAATGAAAATCCTTCTTGAACAGAACATTAAAGTAAATGCAATTAAAATGTTGATATTTAAAACACCCATTCACATTTAGACAGCCTGGGAAGGTCAGCCTGCAGTAGTGCTGGATTCTCCAGCCCAGTGCATAGAATAGCTTCTGGTTTTGCCCAGCTGAGCACAATTTCCGATAAAGCCTGTCCTCATTATCCTGTTGTCACATCCTGACACAGAAAGGGACGGGGAGAGAAGGGAGGAGGTGATCGTACAGGGCAAGATGGCATTTTTTGGCCAAAATTGTAATTTCTAGGGCAGAAAGGGTGATTTCTTCCTTTCTGTACTTCAATTTTTAGTTGCCCTCCCCAGTCACAACAGAGCTGTCGCTTCAAGGAGGGTAGAGACCTCAAATACCCCAGCACTGGAAGTACCACCATGTCTTGTGTAGATTGACACCACTAACTTCTCCTTTCTGGGACAGCTTTTGTGATTTTTCTTTCCCAGAGGGCAAGTCTCAAGATAATAAAACCAGCCAGCTTGTGCTACTAGTAATACAGACGCTGCCTCATCTCTGTAGCAGAGGGACAATTTCCCCCAACAGACCCTGGCTAAATCCTACTGTAGCAACCAGCTGAAGCCTGCATGTAAACAGCACACACATCTGAAAGCAGCTGGTCAGCTTGTACAAATGCTGGCATTTGGAGCAGAGCACTTGGAGCCCTGCTCAAGGGGAAAATTGTCCGCAGTGCAATCCTTGCAGTACGGAGCTCTTAGCTTCATGATGGAGCCCAGGAGGGGTTTCCCTGAACAATCCAGAGACCAGCACAGATTAAAGCGGCTGCAAAGGAAAGAATTTGCTGGTATACTTTGGCCCCCGACTTCAGTGTTAACATCCTCCCAAGTAGGAATAGGTCAAGAAATATATGGCATCCTCTCAATGGGGAAAGAAGGACAGATTTAGATGGATCTGCAGATGTTATGCTGGCTAAAAATCTTAAATATCTTAAATCTTAAATATCTTACAAAGTTTGGGAGCAAACTGCGTAGACTACTGCCAAGACAGGTGCTGCATCCCATGGCTTCAGAGAAAAGACAGAGGCAAATTTGAACCTGTGACTTCCTCTAAATCACTCAGTAGAGACCCAGAAAGAGAGGAGTTGCACTTGAAACAGGCTTACATTGTGCCAAACACTCCATCACACTCTCCCAGATAAGGGGAGAGGAGTTGCTCTTCCACCTCGCAGATCAAGCCTTGAACAAGGCAATTAATTTGAAGAGGGCAATTTGATTAGACTCAATTTGCCTGAGGTAAGAAACATCCATTAACAAACAGCAGCTAATGGGAAGGTGCACTGTTTCCCCTGGGCTTTCTGGCTATGTCAGTTGGGAGGAGCATGTATGGTGGCGGCTTCATCAGAGCTAAAGGTGACAAGCTGAGGTTAACACAAGGTGCTCTAAACTTGGTCTTCTTCAGACTTCACATAGGAAACAATGCCAAGATACTCAGCTCTTTGCAACACTGACAGCAAGAAGGGGTGCATGGGCAAATAACATACAGACACACCGTCCCAAGGCAGAGACTGCTACACCACCAAAACCAGTGATAAAGTTGCCTCCAACAAACTGCAGCATAAAGCTGTAAGTGGAAGATACTGCCACGGTGGAAGATGCTCTCCCATGATCAGGCCATAGGTAGCTTGTCTCACTGGCTCAAATACCCATAAATCCCACACCTCTGCACTAAGGGATGAACTTACAGCCACAACTTCTTTATATCAGTTTGAATGCAGTTCATTAAACCTATCTAAATGCCGGGTGGTAACCCTTCTTGGAGGACCACACAGGCAGAGTTACAGAAACACTCGATGCAGATGCAGAGCTATTGCTGCTCCGGTGCTGCACTTGCTCTTAGTTGAGGATGCTGGAAAGCGTTCTCTACAACGATACATCACTTTCTCACTCAGTGACTGCGTGTGCATATCCACCCACTCATGTGGGCTCATTCACCACTCTGCAGTATTTTCTAGGCACGATCTGAAGATGAGCAGCCCACATTGTCATGGCCTGAGGTACACTGCCACCAAGCACATGCATACCCATTTAATCTGGCAGTAGAAGCAGCAATGTCTCTTGGGACACTCAATACAGACAGAGTTTCTAAGGGGAAAACCAGCCACCCCAGCCACGCGGATGCCTTTGAGAGCATTTGTCAGTATTGTCATAACACAGTATCTGCTGGTTCATGTACCAGCCGATTCATTTAGCACTCAATAGGTAACATTTTGACTAACTCCAGTTGTTTAAGCCAGGCTTGCAAAGGACACCTATGTAACCATGGTACACATCACTACTCCACTCCCCTATTGGGCCTGAGCTCATGACAGCTCCCTTGGAAAACCCTGAAATATCTGCTTATTGCACACATTTTAACAATAGTCTTTGTGCTCTGCCTGCGTGGTAATGGACTGTGTTTAAGCTGAGTTCCTTGAAGTTGCTCATGGGTTAAAGTTGGGACATCTGGTGAAACACTAGCCTCAGCTGTTCCTCAAATGACATCTTCTTGGGTCAAATTTATCTCTTCTTGCCAGTCCATCTGCTCACAGCCTGTCAATGGTAAACACTTGAGAGCCACAGAGCAAGCGAGACGGCAGACAGCAGTGAAGGACAGCATCTTGGGAGTCTAACTAGATAGTGATATGGGAGCAAAAATAGTCCCCATGCTCTTCCCCTCCCAGTCATCTTCCTCTCGCTGCACTCCAGGGTCAGGGTCAGGCCAGGGAAGCGATGTGCCACCCTGAGTACAGAGCCCAGACCAGGCCGCTCAAGGGCTAATGAGAGACTTGTTTGTTCCCTACGGCAACAAGAAAAAAGCCACTGTGCACAACCCAGCACACTACTATACTTGCTCGTGCTTTGAATGCCCCAGGGGAGCGGTTCACACCCATGATGCCAGCTGGTGAATGGTTCTTTCTTTCAGCAAGGCACTCCAGAGCCTCCTGGTCTTTACTTGCAACCCTTGGGCAGTCCTGCTCACATAGCACCAGCCCAGAGCAACACAGCAAGAGGCAGAAGGGACCTGGAGGCTACCAGAGAAGGCACAAGGTAACGTGCCCCTTAGTTTGCAAGGAGTTCGTACATTCAATGGCCATTGCCTGCATGTCTCTGGGAAGGACACTTTTCTTCCAGAAGGCAATGATCCTCACTGTAGACATGACCATATCACTGAACAGACACACACAAATCCAAAGCACAAACTCAAGAGTCCCGGATCACCTGGCAGCCTGTAAAAACAAGGTGGGAAAAGTACATGGCTTCCACTGCTGCTCCTAGGAGATTATGTATCTGAGGAGGGGAATGATATAAAACCCGTGCAAAAAATATTGCAAGAATTTCTGGAGGTCAATTGGTGTGCAAGAGTGGGCAGGGAGTCATCTTACAATTAGGGTAATCTGGGAAAAACAGATTAAGCTGTCCTTGGTGTCAGCTGACCAGCAGCAACCTCTGAAGGTGCATTAACCTGAAGGGTCACAATCTGGTGAATAAATCTTTTGGTTTAAAATGGGCAGAGACAGCACAAAGGCCATGGTTTGCCCCATGGGTTACAAGAGCATACTCACACTTAAACAAGCACTCTGCACTGTTATGTCTTGCTACCACAGTATCCTGCAACCAGTGAGGATCAGTTTCAAGTTGGCCCTTTTCTACACAATGAGAAATTTCTACCTTGAGTTACTTAGATTCTTTCACAACAGTGTCATAACACTGCTCCATGCTATTGCAGAGCACCTGCTTGTGTCTCGATGCTGCCCAAAACACTGCGAGGAAACATCATCACGACCTCCATGAAGCAACGATGCTTCTTAGCATGCTACAAATACCCTTGAAGAGAAAAAACTCTTTCACATTGCCACTGCTATGCAATTGCTCTAATGAGCCACACGACTGTAAGAAAAGCATTTGCCTTCTCCTTCACAGACTTCTCCATATCCCCAATTAACTACATTAACATAACTAACCCCCTGTCCTTGGCACGTGCTGGCAACTGGCAAACCCCACGTTTCAAGACATGCTTGATGCATTACTGCACAGCAGATCAGGAGACAGACATTTTAGTGTGCGTCAGACACCACATTTCTCCATCCTTGAAACTGATCCTGCCAGAGTGTGCTCTCTGCAGAGCCAGGACTTTAACCCGAGAGCGCAGCTGCATTTTTAAGTATCATGTTAATACAGTGTCGTGGTGGGGATTTTGTTCAAGGGAGGATAGCTCCACTCTGACCTTTGGCTCCAGAGGCACGCTTTAAAATTAAAACCTTGCTTCTTGTGTGACCCAGCACTCATTTCTCTCCATTTATACAAGATTGTGATTTTAAGAATTGGACACATTCTTGTCTGCTAGTGTGCATGGCACTCTGTACACACCAGCAGAGGACAAGAGTTGAACAGTACATACCCTAGTATTTTTAACCCAATAAGTCCTTTGTAGATACGTTAACTCAGAAAACAGAGAAAGACCTTGGTATTGTCTGTCTGGCCTGGTGGCATCCCAGCTCTGAGCTTGGGTTCAGAGCCACAGCTCAAGAAACAGTAACCCAACAGTAGAGGCAAGCCAAAAGGTTCCTTTGGGACCCTGGATTCTGTTGAGGAGGGAGCAAGGAGGATGGCGGCCAAGAAGAGCAGGAGCAGCACTAGGAGCCCTGTTCTGTTTCTGCTACCACACACTCCTGCTTCACCATGGCAAGTCTCTCCTTGCCATGAGCTTGCTTTTGCTCCTGCACTGCCCCATTCCTTGGGTAGCAGGGAGCCTTGTAGTCACTGTGGGTCTATGGGGTCTACAAAGTTCTGACCATCCCTGCTGTGCATCTCCCAGCACAGGCACTCTGACTTCAAGGAAGGAGACTTCCTTATGCTTTTAATTGTGCTACCCTCTAGTGGCCAATCCCATCCCCTTGAAGCTCAGATCACTGCTCCTGGGCAGAAGAAGCGTTGGACTGCAAATCTTCAAGATCAGAAACCAGCTTGGTGCTGTGCAAGAATGACTTGCACATTTGAGAAGAGGCAGAGACCTGGCAAGGTCAAGTGCTAGCCCAGGCAGAGTGCGCTCCACCACCTCATCTCTGCTTTAGCCTTAGGAAGGGGAAGATCCTCCTGCTCAGGCTGAGAGGTCTTGGCAAGAGCAGGGTGAAGCCAGCTCAATATCAGGTGCTCACCACAAAAAAACCATCACCAAATTTGGGCTCTTGGCAGGCTCTCCAAGACAACATGCTTCCTTCCTCCTCCCTGCTTATTTCCAATGCTGTCTCACACCAAGCACTCCAGCAGCTTAGATGGGGAGCAGAAACACTCAACGTCAGTAAAATTGGGTTAGAATTCAAGGAAGGTCCTCGCAGTTACTGAGATAATTGCTACATTTCAGAACCAAACATTACTTAATGGCATGCAATTATCTTGTGGCAGGGCCTGCAATGGCAGCAACTAATTGCTTAACTAAAGGCTTTCTTCTTTCCACCCTGTGTCAACATGCACGCATGCAATTACGCCATTGGCACAGGGGAGAGAGGAGATACCTGTTGTGAAAAGAGGGGTTAAGTAGCAGCCACAGCCATATTTCGAAGCTCAGAGGACAGGTGTCTTGCCTCAGATGCTATAAGGATGTGAAGCAGAGCTGGAAAAGCTAAGGAGGGAACAAGGATACAAGGTTTTTGCTTCCTGTCTCTGAACAATGAACTCAAATGACTGCACAATGTGGCCAGTGCCACTCTTAGAAGTTTATGTGCCCTCCAAGCCTCAGCTTCATGTCAGTAGACTTTTTGTATTTTATCAGTCTAGAGAGTTCATAGATACTAGCAACAAAACCAAAACAAAACAAATTTCAACTGCCTAATGAGCTAATAGAAGACTTTACTTTCAAGCTTGTTGAAAACCTGCTGGTTGTTCACCTCTTCACTAAGCATCTCTTTCATGAAGGAAAAGCAAAGGGAAAATAGGTGTGCTTTCCTTGTTATTTGCTTTTTCATCACTTTTTCAAAATCCTCTTTACTATCTCAATAATTCTAACTTCACACAGAAATACTCCCTGTCCTCCAAGCACTCATCAGTTCTCCCAGACTTTTTCAGCCTTTTCTCTCTCTGAGGGGAAAACGCAAGACCCAAGATCAGGCCATCACCCTCGTGAAAACATCAGGTCTTGGTTTCTATCCCTCACTGCTCGTGTTTGGTCTGTTCCTCTGACCACACAGAGCTCACCACAGAGCCAGCCCCAGGCCTTGTCTCCTGGACACTGGGTACCCTGGATTCACGGGCTGTTCAGCTCTGCTCATCCTTTTCAGACTCACATTTCTCAAGAATGAATTCCCAAGGCTGTTTGGTTGTTCAATTACCAGCTCAACTTCCTCCCTTTGAAACTTCTCTTCACTACTCTCAATCACATTATTTTCTATAGTTCATCATAGTTTCCACAGCACTAGGGTTGACTGTCCAGCTCAGAGACCTCCTTGGGGGCCTTCAGCTTTATGGAAAACTATTCTCATCCTGGTTTTGTAGGTTTGACAGTTTCAAATCACAGCAACGGTATATTCTCATCCTTCAAGTTACTGAATGCAACTTAAAGTTACTGAATGTAACTTGAATAACTCAAATCTGTAAAGCTTTGAGACAAAAGCTTCAAAACTCTGAAATTATATCTTTCCAGTCTCTCTTTTCCTCTTTGCTACATCAACAGCTCTCAAAAACTAAAGAGCATAGTTTCTTCTCCAGAACGCTATGCTAGTTTCTCATTTCTCCCCATCATTTAAGTCCTGTGAATGCTCTTCAAACTCGTAGTCCAGTTACAAGCCTAGGAAAGGAACAGAAGCCAGTGAGATACTAAGGTTTTGTGGACTCAGACTGGTCACTTGGAAGAATCATAACTTGGCAAGAGAATAGTTAACATCCTCTAAAATTGAGGGCAGTTTTATAGCAGACAGCTCAGTTTGCTAGTAACGCATCCTCTCCATTTTCACACACGCGCACATGGGCTAATTGTTTCACAGGAGTAACCTCACCTGCAATTAGCCACTGTTTTAAGTCTTTGATCTTTATAACTCTCCAGAGGACAGCAGGATTCCCACATAAAAGACTTCTATTCCATATGTGGGAGTGACCCTATGCTCCTGTATTTATTAAAAAAAAAAAGGGCCTTACCTGATCTTAGACATTCCCATTGAACTGAGTGAGGCTGTAGCAAGGGAGATCTGGGGGATGGTTCTCCCAGGTGCTAAGTGACTACAGCCCCAGCCTGATGGTCTTCACCTGCTATCTGAGCAGACTGCTGCTCTACTGGCATCCCAAACATCACGCCCATCCTGGAAATGAAGTTCTTGGGGATATGCTTTGTCTTGCTTATTCATCCCCTACAGTTATTTTTATCTGTTTGAGCTATTGTCCAATTCACAGTTAAGAATCAGCACACATTGTCCCTTTCCAGGGAGCTTATCACAGCCAGTGGAGCTCAGCTATGTGCTGTGGAGGAGAAGACATCTACATCTGCTCCACCAGCACACGTTAAGGCAGGAGGGTGCACACAGCTCCTGAAGAGTCGTTTGTTGGATTTTGCCAGGATGTTTTTTCAGGGAAAAGGTTGGGGCAGAGCAGGTAGCTCAGAGGCCCAAGCCATAGGTCTAGTCCCAAATAAAACAAAACGTCAGGGCCTCAAGGCTCTTAATTAACTCTATTAGAGTGATAATCATGGCCTGCCCAACCCCAGGGGAATGGAAAAAACCCTCCACTGTGAGACGCACAAAGGTACTGGACTGAAACTT
The DNA here is from genome assembly GCA_013400335.1 of Eurystomus gularis. Lineage (NCBI taxonomy): Eukaryota > Metazoa > Chordata > Aves > Coraciiformes > Coraciidae > Eurystomus > Eurystomus gularis. The sequence continues at coordinate 664,788 of VZZY01011722.1, read as the reverse complement.
GAACATTTTTACCCACTGTCTGTGGTTAGAACGCAGTGTGGGGTGGGGGGAAGGGGAGAAGGAAAGATCCTCAGCTCAAAGAGTTTCTGGTTTAGCACCAACACGGAGGAAGCAACCTGGAAATCAAAGAGTTTTCTGTGAAGTGCTTTTGCTTTTGCAGGACTGCTTTCAGAACCTGTGAAAAATTTAGGCTCTATTTCCTTTACAGTTCATTAGTGCAGAATAAAATATACCCTTAACCACTTCCTTTATGTCTTTGTCTTTTTCTTTTCTTTCTTTTTTTTTTTTTTTTTAAAGTAGATTTGGCTTAAAAGTAAATCTCTGCTGCATTTCCTTGCAAAGAAGCTGATGGGACAGTGCTTTAGTAGAGCCAGCATTGCTTCCATGCTCCTGTGTAAGAGTTGGGCTTCAGTGATTATGCTCTTTTAACCTCATAGGGATGTTCTTCCAGAGACTGGTTTGATGGAGTGGGAGAGGCGCCTGGTTTCCACAGTGTCAGAGTCCTACCAGTGACTGGTACAGCTTCAGACACCTTCCAGAAAATTCCCCAAGCTACAGGCAGCTAGTGAGGCTGATTTAGCACTGTGGAAGAAAAGTCATGCCGTCCTAGATTGCTTACTGTAGGACTGCAACGTAGGGGTTTTGTGTGGTTCCACATAGCAGAGTCCCATGGGTCTAATAAGCCTTCTCCTGGTAGCAGATGCACTTCTGTCCTTTGGGTGCCACCTTCTCACTCTCTGGATGTGAAAAGACCTTACAGCAGCCAGGGTGAAGCTAGCCCACATGAGAAGCACTCTGGGGCTGATATGAAAGGACACAACATCTGGCAGGGAGTAGGACACAGGAGCTACTCATATCATTCAGACCATATGGGTTTGGGGTTTCAGAGATAGCGCCAATCAAGATACATAATTAGAGCTGCTTCAAATTATGAAATCATCTTAATTTGTTTGCTGCCTTTGGAAGAGAAAACTTCACACCACCTTTCTCCATCTAAGTCCACAAGCAGGAGATGCTGACCTGTGCCTTCCAGTAGGATCAGTGCAGTGTTTTCCCTGCCATATGCAGTTGTGTCCTCCTCTCCAGCACACACTGATAGAGGACATTTCAGAAGACAGCCTGAAATGCAGTGCTGTCAGGGTGTAGGCCTGTCAGGCTCCCCTGGCTCTGCATTTGGTAGAAGCTTCTCCTGTCAACTGCCCACCAGGACAGCATTCTGGTGTTTAAGCACATGGCACATGAGTGTCACCAAATTCAACAATCCCTCACGCACTAAGCACCCAGCTCAATCCAGAGTCTCAGCCTTGTTGGTTGTAAAAACTACAGCATTAACTTACTATTTATAAAATGCCTCGTATCACAAAGTCTCTCTGAAGTATGGTTTGCCTGAGTTATAAAAAAAATAATCAAACAATCACAAATAACGTGTACTCAAAATAATCAGCTAAAAGTTGCCTTTGCTTTCTGGTTCTTCACTTTCAGGCAACACATGCTTCACCCTTTCAAACTTTCCTTTGGTAACCTGGAAACTAGAAATTCAGAAATTCACTTTGATCTTAAGGAACACTGAGATAGAGGCAGAGAAGTGTAAGTGACTGACTGGCCCTAGCTTAATAAAGAACCGTTCCCCAGAAGAACCCCAGGCTCACCACTCTCCTACCCTGACTATGTCAGCTCTGTTCATCTGATGCTGCAGCTACTCTGCAGGGGGATCGCCAGGGGAAGCATGTTTCTTCTGGAGCTGGCATGTTATGGGGGGAAAAAGGAAAGTGCAAGTAACATAAATTTCCCAATTAAAAATCACTGAACAGTGACACTGGAACTCAAAATCAGAGTTTATTTTCAGCTTTAACCCCAAAAAATCTGCTTGGATGTGAGCCCTTCTGTGTTGTTGCTGGTGTTACTGCGTCTCACAGAGGGCAGACCTCATATGCCATTCTATCTGCTCTCTCATCTCGCAGGCTTCTTACCTTCACATGTGACTGGAAAAAAACTGTATCAGCCAGAAAACATGGTCTGTGCTGCCCTGGTACCTGCAAGTAGCATTCAATAACAGGTGCTGCAAGCACAGGGCTGCTCCTGCCCTGGCCCTCATGCCAGAAGCCTGTCAAGCGGTTGCTCTGTCTGAACTGTACCCTGCTTAACAGCACTGTGCCTGCCTTTTTTCCCTTCTCCTCCTTCTCCTCGAGCTCATATTTCTCAACTCCCACTGTAACACTTATCAGAAAGTATATCCTTCACCTCTAGCCTCAGCGTCCCCTTCTTCAGGCTGGAAAGTCACTGACCATGGGGGTGGAGGGTGGCAGCTTGTTCTCAGCTCATCAATCTATCACAAACCTCTGCAGCAGGCTAGCTGGCTCCAACTCTCATTTATTTTCCAGCACAGAGGATGTTTGTGTTTGATTGGATATGCTGGATGATTTCAAGCCGAGGATTTCACTTCATCACTAATCATAGATGTGGGTTGAAATCCTGTTCACGAAGTCAGCAGCTAAACTTCCATTAACACTCCGGCAAGGTGGGATGTTGGTCACCCTGAAATAAATAACAATGTAAATTATCAATGGGGGCCACAGGAAAGGGGATATGCAAGAAGACGTAATCTGTGTCGTTCTTAACTTTACTCCTGGTCTGTAGATTCATATATGAAAGGAAAATTTGCTTTCCTGTGTTACTAGTAGCTGTGAAACAGAAATGTGTCGTTAAGGAGTCTCACAATCCCAGCTAAGATAAACCCCAGAAGCTTTAAAACAAATGCCAAGATGTTCTTACAACATCGATCAGACCCTTCAGCCTAGCTATTAGCTTTGATATCCCTATGGATAAGGGATGCCTCTCCTCAGGGAACAGAGACATCTCTGCCTGTCTCCTGCAGAAAGCTTCCCACAAGACTCCCTCCATGCCACTGGACTCAGCACTGCAGGGTTCGGAGCTGGTGCCACAATTTTTACTTTCAGCATCATTCACTTCTCCTTTCACTCCATGCAAACCAGATGACCTGGACTCCCTTTCCAAGGACATGAAGGGTCCCCCCTCCAAACTGGTAAATCATTGAGGTGCTCAACATGGAGTCTTTCCTAGGAATCAGGAGAAGCAACAAAACAATTTCATTTCTTACTCTTTTTTCCTTAAATGTTGCTGATGGTACAGTAGGAGCTGTATATGAATGCTTGGCTCTTTTTTTCACAAACAACCCAAACCCCAAAATCAGACCAGCGAAATCAGTTATTAAAGCATCTCTCTGCACCTCTACTGTGCCCAAGCAGGCTAGCCTGACTGTTGATGGTGTCCTGCATGAAATGAGCTGGTGAGTTCTCAGCTCAGCCTGCAGTGTAGCATCCTCTTTGAATAAAGCCCCTGTATCATGTATAACATCACAAAGGAGAGACAGAGGAGAAAAAGAAGATGGAGATAACTTGGTGACAGGAAGAACACAGAAGACAGCACAATAAAGATCGTGATTTGTGCCTGATACTAGTGCAGCAATACACATCTGCATTTCAGAGCTTGCAGTCCGTGCCCTGGAGCTGCTTTAAAAGTCCACTGCTGTGCCATCATGTGCCACATCCTTCCCTGTGTACACTGGTGTCAGGAGTGAGCTTTTGGGCAAACGCTGCTCAGCATTAATTATAATGCCTGTGCTAAGCAGGGCAGCCTGGGCATCACCTCTGTGGCTTAAGGAGGAATGGCCTCAGCTCTGCGACCTCCACAAAAATACACTTGCCTGCATCTTTCCATGGCACCTCACTGGCCTCCAGAACCCAATTTCTGCAATTAGGTACTAGGGCAGATGTTTTTGGTTTCCAAAACAGAAAATGTGCTGGAGAGTGGCCAGAGGCTGTGAGTACACCAAGTGAGGGTGGAGTAATTTGGGGGGAAGCTTTCTGCCTACAGGGAGAACAGGATGCGTGAGAGCAGGTCTACAGCACTCCGCTGGAGCAAAATTACCAGCAGATCATCAGCTTGATAGTAGATTCAGTGCAGGGAGGGCCAGACCAGGTGAGTCACCTGCTGCTGCTGCCAGTCACTGGGGCTGCTGATGGCTGTGATATCCCGGTAAATGTGGAGCAGGGACCAGCAGAGAGATCGCCAAGTTAGTTATAGAGCCAGGCACTCTCAAAGGTTGGCAGTTGCCGCCTGTGTCTGTGCTTCTTTACAGCAGCAGGTACTGGTGAGGACAGAGCACCAGTGCCCATGACATGGCAGCTTTTGCCATGTTACTCGTATGGGCTGCACCCTGTTCATGGCACAGCCATTCCTCCCCCTGGAAATTGAATGAGGAAGCAGGTTTTGCTCCACCACATGCTCTTCTTCCAGGGTGTACATGAGGAGCTAAACTGTGCCCAACCCCAGCATGGCAACAGCTGGCGTTTGCTCACTGAGACATGGTCAAGCAGTGGGCACCCAAGCCCAGACCAAGAATCTAAAAAAAATAAGGCAGAGGGAATCCCCCCAAAAGCCACCCCAAAACAAGAAACAGTCACTCTAGTCATTTTTAAGAGCATCAGACCCTCATGGGACAGATGAATATGCATAGATACTTGCTTGATGCTTCAGCCCTTGCACACCAAGCCCCCTGCTACCCCAGCAGGTAGTGTCACATCAGCTATCATTTTGACACAGTGGTATCTTACCCTTTCTGTATGCAGGTCTAAATAGCACTGGGATGGGCTCCCAAACAGTCAAGCTCAGTCTATTAATCAGGGATCATATCACACTAGAGGTTGTGGAGAGGCCCTTGACACCAAAATGTTTTGACAATCAAACAAACCTCCCCAAGCAACTCCAGGCATCGAGCACAGCTGATGCATGCGTAGCCAAAGCAGCTTTGAACTGTCTAGCCATTCAGCCACATAACAGAGAGCTCAACAAATCCTTCCTGTGAAGCTGGATGAACTCTTGGCTTACTGCTACACAAGAAGTCAGCTGTCCTGTCTGCACATCCAGTGCTACCTATGCTGGCTAGTCTGATGGGAGCTCCAATCTGTGCAAGCTGAAACCCTGGTGCAAGTCAGTGCTGCCACCTGTGTGATTTTAACGAATCTCGTCCACCCTATGGAGTACAGTAAAGCCATCACCCTCTCCATGCCCTTCCACGTAGCCAGCACTACAGCTGCTGGGCCTTCTCCACAGCAAAAAGAAATACGGGACGCAGATACCTGCTGCTGAACAGCATCTGCAGGCAAGAGGCTGCACAGACTCACCACTGTAACCATTAAGGTACAGAGAGTTCAGGTTCTCTGGCTAACACTACTGCAACTCCCGCTGAAGAGCAGAGATAGTTACTTGTTCTGCTTTGTAATCAGGGTCTCTGCCCTATGGATGCAAACTAAGCCCAAACACATCATCCACCCATTGCTGGGGCTCTCCCCTTCCCTTTGCTCCAGGTGGAGGTGGTGACTGGATGTAATAAGGTGCTACTTGGCCTGAAAAATCTTTAGCTGTTGCAATTCAGTGCTCAGGGGCTGCAGCTGGACTAGTTTAGGTTAGACTGGGCTAACCGGAGGGTTTTTTGCTGGGTTTCTCCAGCACCATGTTAACCACAAATCATGAAGCAGCAAGAAAACCTAAGAAAATATTCACATCTGAAATGCTTTCTCACAGAGCAGGTCCAAAAAGTAAAAAGTCCCATGAGGTCAAAAGAGAAATGAAGAGTAATTATTGGGGTCTGAGGTTCTACAACATAGAGTATTGAAATTACTCACCCTGCCATAGTCAAGTTACCAGATCTCCTGTTTGCTCTACCCCAATCTTTGGGTGTTTTTCAGCAACTGGAACTACGAATTAAACTCCTACACTGGAAAACAGCTAGTGGCAATGGAGGTGGGGTAATTTCATGAAGTAACCGTGACACACAATGTGAGGAGGCTTGTGATTCAGTTTTGGTTTAAATTTGGAGACTAAAGTTCACCTTAGTCCTTATTTTGTCCAAATGGCTTATTCAGCTCAAGAACATATTTTGCATCCCTATTTCCCCTGCTGCACAATGGAATATGATGCCATGCACTCTGCTTTTCATAGCTCAGATCCTGTCTTACATTTCTCTAATGCTTTGCATGCTGGAGAGTCTTGGCATGTTTCACAAGCTGCTGTATACGTAGCCAGAATCAGACATGTGGCCACTTCTGGGGTGGAAGAAAGCAATAACTGCATGTGCTGCACTAGGAGGAATAAGATTTTGTCCCGGAAGAGATACTTTTGCATAACATGTTATTCATGTCAATCTCTAAACACCCAGCAAACTGCTAGCTACAAGTTTAGCTGCATCGGAAGGACTGGAAATACTACTGCTGGGATGTGAACCTGTAGTTCCAAGCAATCTATCTCTGCTTAACCTGCTAGGTTGTCAGTAGCTGTTTTCATCACTTAGATACACTATAGACCAGTAATAGGTAAATATCAATGTAGATCACAACCTTCTGTGCCTCCTGGGATGGGTAATGTCTTCTCAAATGATGCCTTTGAGAATGAATCCAAAACCAGGTGGGAAAGAAGGCAAATTGACAGAAAAAAAAGTAATCTCCTTTCAACCTTTTATCACCTGCAGGTCTGTCTTCTCCTTGCTGCCCCAAAATGTGGTGCTGCAACTGGCAAAAGAGGCAGCAGTGTAAGGAAGTGAGTCCTGCAGGTTGGGAGTGCAAAGGCAGAGCTGCAAGGAGGTAGGTTGTGGTCTGGGCTGTGATTCTCAATGAGTGGCATTAGCTACAGAGATTGAGGAGTGCATGGCACTAAGGGTGTGACACAGGCTCTGTCCTCCCAGTGCCTTCTGCAGCCCTCAGGATCCTGCACATCCCTCCCCTGGTTGAAGACATAGCAATGTGACAACTCAGTTGGTATCACACAATAATTTTGGTTGGAAGAGAGCTTCAGGATCATCGAGTCCAACACTTAACCCAGCACTGCCAGGTCACCACTAAACCATGTCCCTCAGCACCGCATCCTTTAAATACCTCCAGGGATGGTGACTCCACCACTTCCTCAGGCATCTTGTTCCAGTGCTTCACAACCCTATTTGACTATCGAAAAGCAGGTTTGGTGCCTGGAGCTAGCTCTTGAGATGGTGCCAGTGAAAAAGCAGGTTATACTTAACAGATAGGAAGTTGAGCAAGGGCACCTGTGACCTGTTCACAATGCTAATACTAGCTCCATCTCAATTGGGTTTTAGTTTATTTGCTGTTCTTTTTTTTGATAGACCTACAAAGTGGCTATTTTTTGGGAAGGAGAAAGAGAGGGGGAAAAAAATCCATTTCTCCATGCTAGTATTTCTTAATGTCATCCTGGATCTAAACAGGGGAGAGTGATGCCTCTTTCTCCCACACCCTGAGAAGTTACAGAGGAAAGAGCAGTTCTTGTGGCCCTGAGCACTGTTCGGGGCAGTGACTGGCAGCTGTAGAAGACCTGGTTTCCAGCCACACACCCAGCTGCTGTGGTGTGCATCCTACCACAGCCTGAATCACAGCTGCTGGCAGGAGCAAACACCCAGGTTTGCAGGGGAACGCTGCCTTCAGCTGCACCTAGCTCTTTGCGTTCAGGAAACCACAGCCCTGGCTTAGTGGTGTAGCCGCATTGTGGGTGAGTGTCTTTAAGGAAACTTACAGCAGCAAGACTACAGCTACTTTTTTAGAAGGTAATTTGCATTTTGTTGGGGTAGAGGATACAAAGTGATTGCCTAAAAAAACAACTTTTAGCATGCTGAAAAAAATTATTGCTACTGACACAGTAGCCCTGGACCAGTCAGTCCATCTATCCCTGGTTCACAATGGCCATGTGGCCACAAAATCTTCCCAAAGCAATCAATTAAATGTTCTGCATGCAGTGTAGCAGGGTAGGTACCACACAACACCTGGAGGTTGCTGGAATGTTAACTTAGCTTCCTTGAGGATCTGTGCAGAAACAGTAGGCTGCCTAAAGCTAGCAGAGCCTCTGAATACCCCCTTACAGATGAGATGGACAATTGGAACTCATTGCTCTGCATGAAGAGCAACTCCATATCACACACCCAGAGCAGGAGGGACTGGGCATCCTGTACATGCACCAGCATCTAGTCCTGCAAGTCTGTTCCATGAAGCAGCTCAAGTGACTGCACAACTTGGCTTCACTTGTGGCTGCTGGGTTCAGCACAGGGAAGTCACCATGAGGAAGATCCACTGCAGTTCTGTATCACCTCACAGTAGGGAATTTGTAATCTCTATTCATCCAGCCACTGTGCAAGCCCTCCTGAAAACACAGAAAGTGTGTTGTGTCAGTCAACCTTGGTCAGCAGCAAGCATCTGTTTTGCTAGGCACTGGCTACTTAAAAACTCTTCCTATTTCTCTCCAGCCCTAAATCATAGTCATACTCAGTGCTTTACTCAGGTAAAGACTTCTGTCTTTATACCAAGGCAAGGTTTGCACTGATGTAGGAACGAGACGTCCACTGGTGAGCCCACATACCAGCCTGTTTCATAGGATGCTGTGGCTGAACAGGGCTGAGGCATCACCTCCACCAAAGCTGGTGTCTGGATACTAAGCTTGAAATCAGGAGAGAAATGGAAGAAAAACAGACTTACTCCTGGCTCTGCCTTTCTTTGCCACTACATACCATCCCCAATGCTTTCTGTTCCTCAACAGCATCTTCCACTTTGTGACTTTTACAGTGTTTCTCTTCACCTTAAAAAGCGGTGTGTGGGATAGAGAGACAGCAAAGCTGTTGCCTAATGTCTCACAGCCATGTCTCTGCCTTGCGCCTTTCTGTGCAGTGTCGAAAAGCATTGGGGTGGTCAGTCTTGGGATGGCCCCTCTCTTTAGCCCTGCCTCTTCAACCTGACCACAGGCAAAGATGGTGCTGGTTCAGGCCAGGATGTCTGTACCAGCCTCCAACGATGTCATTTCTTCCATCACCTGGGCCTGTTGTTTTCAAAGGAGCCAAGGGATATATTTGTTGATGGTGTGTATGTTGGTAACTACCAGGATTGGCAGTTTTAAGGATTTTCCATGTATCGCGTGTCCTTCCACGTTGCAGTGCGCTGACCCAGACACAACACTGACAGCTGCAGGGTAAATAAATAAAAACAGAGTATTTTGATCTTGAAAGGGGGGGTGGCTTGGAGGGGAAGGGGGGGCCAGGGTGTCAGCCAGACAGAACAGAGTGGCCACAGCTGTGATGGGAACAGATGCGGCACAGGGAGCGGGAGCGGGGAATAAAGTTCTGCAAATGTAAGCAATGCTGGAAAGTCTTGGAGAATAGCACACATATTTGGGACAGGTGGGAAGTGTTTACATTGAAATAAGAAGGACGATGGCCTGATAGAACTCTGGTCACGTTACCTGTGACCCAAACTGACCGACCACAGCTCTTGAGGGCCCAGAACATCTCAGACTACCATTTCTCTGTCACAGCAGTGCCCACTGAATGCATGTATGCTGTGCCTGTGTTGTGGGTGCCCAGTGCTTGTAGGTGTTTTGTCCCTCTCAGAAGCAAGCTGATGTTGGCTCTAAGCTAGCTTTTATCCCAGTTTAGCTTGTAGTGGGTCTCTGTGCAAGCCTTAGGCCAGACGGGTGTGAAGCAGTATCTAAACCAGACTCACTTGAGCCAGCAAACCTGCCAGCGTGGTCTTCAGCACAGCTGGAGCACAACTGGCAGTGCCCAAGTGCACGCATCTGGCTGATCCCAAATAGCAGCTCTGCCATGGCTGGCTCCCAAGTTGGGTACAGTGTTTTGGTGGTTTTAGTTTCTGGTTTTCTAAGTGTAGCAGAAGCTATTTCTCAATTAATGCTTAAATGAGGGAACATCTAGAGTTGCACACATTTTTAATTCTCATAAGTTGCCCTGCTACCAGGAGGAGCTTAGTGAAGGTCTCAAGGGGCAGGTAACCAGCTGCTCTTCGCTGGCTGACTGAACTGGCATTTTGGTACAAAGCAGTTGTGCTCTGTGCACTCTCTGCTGATGGTCATTAAAGATAAGAGGCTGTGTGGCTTGTTGCAGGGGATCTTTGCAATGCTCCAGTGAATTTCCTCCATCCTAAGGACTCATCACAACTAATGATGCAAATAAAATCCTTTTTTTTTTTTTTCTCCTGGCACATTATACCCTTTCCATAAAACAGTAAGGGCTGGATTTTTCAAGAACCCTAGAGGCACCTATGTCCCCATTTAAAATTAATGGAGGCTTGGGAACCCAGCTCCCTAAGGTGCTTTTGAAAGCCCAGGTAAATGAGTTGAGCTGAGCCCAGCAAAGGCATACAGTGCGGCTCTGGCATAGCTGCAGGATGAATGCCTGCATCACTGCTACATTACCCAAGAGTGGCAAGGAGACTTGTCCAAGGTCAGTAGTCATGCACTGAAGAATAGAGACCATGGGCTTCCCTTCTTAAGCCTCTGGTCTGCCTCCAAGCTTCTCTTTCACTCCTGGCTAATTGCTCCCTCATGTGAGCCACAGGAGAAGAAATCCTTCTTAACTGCAGCTATTTCACCAGAGGATGCTCAAAGGCAGCGTGCAAGAAAGTTTGAGCACTTCTGATCAAGTTGAAGGAAAGCTCACAAACACAAAGTCATGCTGAGAGACGTTCTCTGCATTTATTCACACCCTAGCCCCTAGATAAAAATAGCTTTATATGTTAAGTTTAGGACCACAAAAAGCCCAGAGGATAGCAAGGGATTATCACAAAAGGGCAGCAAGGCAGTCAGAAAGAGCCTGGGGGACATCTTGTACGATTTCCATGAAGGGAATAATTAATTCAAACTGTATACAGACAGCTCTGGGAGTGGCCACTCTGGAGATGTTCAAAGAGTCCTTTGCTGCTTTGGGCTCGCTTTAAATCGAGTGTCCTAAAAAAACACTTCAGCTATGCATTTCATTTCAGTTATACAGGCTGTTTAAATGCCAAGGGATCAGGGAAAACTTTGTTATTAAAGAGCTGCAAGACTTTAACAAGGTACACAGTCATTAGAAAGTTGTTGAGTCATGGAAATATTCTCAATAATTTGAAATTAATGTTTAGTGTATGCTGTACCATAAAATGCTTAGATGTTGTGGCCATGGATACTAAGGAAAAACCTTAAGGCCATGACTACATGAGCAAGTTACCGCAAGGTAAGCGAGGGTGTAATTTTAGAGCACACTACTTACAGTACAGTAACTTCCCTTTTTCCAGCTCTTGTTATGGGACCAGGGGAGGCAGCTAACTCCTTACTGAACAGGGCACAGCTCTTTGAGGGCTGCTGGCTAAGGGCATGCATGTGGCTGGGTACAGCAGAACAGATAAGGTGCAGTAAATCAGTGCAATGACTGATCTTTTAGTAACTTTGCTTTCCAGCACAGATGCAAGGATGGACTATGTGTTTCAGCCAATGCCGTAGAAATGGATATAATCTGATAATCAAGAAGCTAAATGGAAAGGGCTGGAACCTAATGTGGAGGTCCTGTTTCCTTATAAGGATAAATACATATATTAATAACTGCTTGCATATACTAAACAGGGCTCTAGGTTTCTTAACCAGTGGCTCTACTAAAGAGGTAGGGAAAACTGATGAAAACTGAAGAGTTTCCCTCTCTACTCTCTTTTCCAGAAAACTGCAACTATTTGAACTCAGACTGCTTCTGGTGATCTGCCCTTTCTTTACCACCTCTAGATCCTGCCAAACAAAATTCATCAAGTTCCACTTAGGACTTTAATAGACCAGAATTTCTTGAGGTAGTTGTTGTGGAGTGTGTTCCTGGTAAATCATTTAAAACCAGAACAATAGGGCTCCTATCCTAAAACAAGGATTCATCCCAGAGCCTGCTCTGAGTCTGTCCACCATTAGGTGGAAAATCACTGCCTTTCTCTAGAGTATCCTGGAGCCTGAAGATTTTTCTTTTCAACTCAATAATTATCATTGCAGGACTTTTCTCTCTTTCCTCCCACTAGCTATTTTAATGAAGGGAGAGCTGTAAGTGTATTTCCTCTCCAAATTTTGGAAACTGCTTATATCTTCTGTTGTATAAAAGGGAATGGATCTTCACCAAGAGAGCCCTGCTACTGCTCAGGTGAGGGGGAGGAAGCTCATGAGTCCTCCAGGCCACCCCTCTGGGGCAGGTGAGCAATGCTGATGTTCAAACCATCTCTACAGTCTCTTCTTCCATCCAGGCAGAGGTTATAAACCTTTGAAGAGAGAAAGAAAGATTATAAAGGAAATCATGAGCCCAGTGAGTACAGCAATCAACTTTCATTGCCTCCCACAAGGTTAAGACTTCATCAGACGAGAGTCCAGCTTGCTTTGGAAAGGTGCGTTATACTCAGCAATGACACCTATTCATCCTGCACAACCCTCTTGTTTCAGGTTAAGAACTAACGATCCCATAATCCAGGTTTGCCTCCTTCCCTTGTGGGCTGGCCTGTAGATCAGGCCTGTAGGACTCCCACTGGTTCATGAGCACAACACCCAAAACAAAACTATAAATATAACCTGCTTATAGCCCAAAACACAAGACAGAACTAGAGGACCTTTGCAAAGCCTGGCCTGCGCTACGTAAATTTTGCAGGCGTTCCACCGCACTTTGTCCTTTCCAGGTAAGGAAAGTAGGAGAAGATTAATGCGAAGAGCAGGAAGAGGGATTTTTTTCCCCATATTGATTGTTTTGTTTCCTCATACGCCTTTGACTCTCTCCCTGCAACATGACCCTTCTGACCAAGGGAAGAGGGATATATTTTGGAGCTGTCACACCTTATGCCTCAGAGGAGTATGCCATGGTGGGTGCTGCTCAGCATTTCCAATGCTCCTCATGGAATCAGGGGGCAGGATGCAGAACCCAGCCAACACACTGCCTGAAATTACAAATAAGTAGAAATTATGTATCCCTCACTAATAAAGAGTAACCCACATTTCTACTGTTGCACAATACAATAAAGAACTATTGTTCTGATGGAGCACAAAATACTCCAACTGTCCACCACCACTGTGGCTGTCTGTAGGCATCCATTTTCTTTAGGTACTCACTGTATCAGTGTCTCAAGAGTTAAATTACCTGGGAGAAGGGGATTTTGGTAGAAGATCCGGAGTGGCAAATATTATCAGCAGTGTTAATCTGTCACATCTTTCCTGGACTGTACATACCACGCTCCATCACTCTGGCATGTCATGGCCTGCATTGTTACAAGATGTACCGAAGCTGTAGCCAGCCATAGTTTGGCATCTCAGTGAACCTTCTGATCCAAGAAAATACGGGAAGGAAAAAATAATGATGCCATTAAAAAAAAAAAAAAAAAAAAAGAAGACAACAAACCCTACACAAACCAACCCACCTCTATAAAAAACAACCAAAACTAACCCCAAAACATCTATGCAAGTACTAAAATATAATTTTTCAAATACACCTACAGAATATATCTGTTTAAATTAAAGATGAGATAGACCCTTGAATGTGCACCACCAAGGGATACTGTATGGCTCAAAACCTAGAGTTTTTCTTTGTCATGTTTCTCTCATATTCAGACACATACAAAATAATAATAATTTAAAAACCATTTGTTTTCCTGGTTCTGGCAAGAATCCAGCTAGCAGCCAGGCTGCCCTGAAAATATCCCATGCTCTCTGAGCTTGGAAATGCAGCAGACTCAAGCTGGACCAGTCCTTGGAGCTGACACCACTGGAGTGCCTGGAGCCCACACCCTGGTGCAGACACAGGACTGCAGACACCAGATGAGAGGGAAGGCTCTTGGCTCCATTGTTGTTGTTGAGCTCCTGGAAAGGAGCTAGGGACAGGAAAAATGTTCTGGATAGGATAAAAAAAGTCTCAAAGGAATGGATGATCTCACTTGTCCACACACACACGCCCAGATGTACAAATATATATAATTAACTGGAAAATACAGTGTGGTACAAAGGTTTCTTCAGCTTGAGTCCATCACAGTTGGGCTAGTCAAGGTTACTACAGCCATAACAAAGAGTACTTCCCACACATCTCCTGCTAAGAGCCCTTCAACCACATCACAGCATTTTAGTATGCATTTATATCTGGTGATAGGTACCTCTATGCTTTTCACACATAGAAAATTAGACATGTGATACAATTATTAAATGTGTATGTAATAGCCTACAAAGTCATCTATAGAATATATGGGCTCTATGTACACGTGTTCTTATACAGGCAGTTTGTTGTCCCTTTTAAGCTGTCACAAGGGTGTGTAAGGGGCAGGAGATGGATGAACTATCCCATCCAAATACCATAAAGAAGACAACCCAAATGAAAGAATAAACCCAAAACCTACTGAACGCAGTGTCTCAACCTGCTTTTGCCCCTGTGCAGGGCATCTGTGGTGGAACAGAGAGAGTGCCATTGTAGTGGCCCTACTATGGGATTTTGGGATTTCTTAAGCAGCCTCATGACAACCTGGACAAAGTTGCAAAAAGCAGCCCAACTTACAGCCACAAATTACCAGTTTCAAAGGTGTCACAAAATATCTTCTGTGTACCTTTTCCCATTTCCCAGACAGTGACTCCTAAGGGACACAGCAAAGAAAGTGTCCTCAGAGCACAGCTTATACCTTTACCAGCACACCAAAGCAGCAAAGTCATTTCCATGCACTGCTGTGATACCACATTGCATGACAAACAAGGCCTTGCTCTGTTCTGTTCCAAAGAGATCTTTTTTTGTCTGGGCTTGTTTGATTTAAATGAAGCACATATGCCCCTGTTTGGTTTGGTGTGTTGTTTTGGGTTGTTTTGTTTGTTTGTTTGTTTTTTGCTTGGGGGGTGGTGAAGATGGTGGTGGGAATACAAAATGTTTTTAAGCATTCCCACATACTTTCTGCTCACTCAGCTGATGAAGCTGTGTCCCTGAATACAGCTGGTGGTGCCCACTGTTTCCACCCTGGAGGCGCACAGGTTCCCACATAGGCATCTTCAGCTCTGACCAGGGCATACTTAATCCTCAGAAGCCACAGCCTAAAAGCAAAACCAAACCTTTTCCTTGCAAGAAGCCCCCAAATCATGTCCTAAAATTCTGCAAGAGCCAGAACTGTCTTAATAAAACCATGGAATGCGGGAGAGAGGGAGAGAAAGAGGAGCTGTGCTACTTCTGCTTAGATACCTCCAGAAGGTATGTTTGTAATATCAGATGGAAATAGCTCACTACTTCCACTGTTCTGCTAGAATAGGAGCTGGTATGTTGTTTATCTTGCACTGAAGAAGTAGGCCAGCGTTTCTCAACAGGAAGGCTTGTCTGGATCCCAGACAAAGAGAGCTCAGGAACACCAGCCCTCAAATAACCTAACCACTCACTCATCCTGACCCTTCACACATTCAAGAAAACTCACCACCACAGCTTCAGATTTGCATCGAAATTCCCCACAAAACAGTTAACTTAATCCTTGAGCAGAGATACTAATGAGGGAAGCCAAGAATGGTTATTTTTTTGGTAACAAGAATGTCCCACACTTTACTGGCCTTACATGACTTTTAGCTTCTCATTCCAAGCTACTGAAAAGCTTGTCTGTTTTTTTAAGACTCCAGGTCATTCCTTTCTCTGTGTCCAAGCTGTTCTTCCAGTATCTTTTTAAATTGTGTCCTTGTTTCCAGTGAGTGGACTCCAAGCAACAGGAAAAACTCTGTAAGAGAGATTGTCTTCTTGCATATAAATCTTACATTGAAAGGATACGGTATTTTTGGAATTTAAGGGCTGGGGTTTTTCCCCTGCCATATTTTTTGTTCTGCCACTTACAGGAACCCTGTGTCTCTAGAAGGAAGATACTTGTTCAACTCTAAATTGAAACAAGGGGCACTAGGTAAAAATCTCCTTTCCTACACACATATTCTAGACGAAGAGGTTATTTTCTTTCACTCTGTTCATGCTTTTCTTCATTTGGATACATCCAGGTGTGCAGGATTTCTGGTAAGGAATGTGTAATTCCCCTAAATATAATAGAGTATGAATTTTTATTTTTTATCTCAATTTAAAATGCACTGTCTGCACCATGCTTCCCTTAATCATAGATCAGGGGCAATGGTACTCATGGTACACACAACTCAGAGAGGCCTTGAGGTTCAGCTACACATTTTAAGAGCCTTGATCAAAACATTATTTACTACTGGGTTACTCAACAGCAACAACAACAACAAATGTAAGCTTGCAAAAATGAGTTAGGGGTGTCAAAGGAAGAAAAGTTCTGCCTCAAAGGCTTAAACTTTATACAAACATGATGGCCAGAAAAAGCACAAGTCAATGAAGAGAAGCTCAGAAAATGGCTTAATATCACAGGCAGTGGACAGGTTTCAGATGTGTGCAACCATACTCACTAAAGCCAGCTCCTCACCCTGAGTGATTTGCATCCATTCACTGGTCTATGCACCACTGCTCTGATAGACTGGCTGGTAGAGCCTCTGTTAAATGCTCATGTCTGTCACCAGGGTGTGGAAGAGGCACAGAGCTGGAGGTTCTAGCTAGGCTAGCAGGTTCCTGGCCACACACTTAAAAGTCATTTAAAAATTCTCCTCCATGACTGAAACCTGTTGCTGTGGGCTTTTCCTCACCATGGGACCCAACATCACCCCAGCACAATAAGTTGTAGCACGGTCTCATCCTTGGGCAAAGGAGGTCCCAAGAGATTCGAAGACTTTGTGTGTAACTGGTGGTAGCCCTCAGTAGAGCCTGACATCCTAGAAAGAAGAAAATCATTGCTCAGCACTGTGACCAGCTGATTGCACTAACCATTGTGGCACACCTCCAGTCATTAGAAGGTGAAGAAGGAGATATAAAAGTTCAAGATGGGATGCTGACTAATAGCTAGCTGCTCCTTCCTCATCCCTGGAGACAGCAGAAGACCTGGAAGATATGGACAAGGGCAGAACATACCAGCTTTCCCATCTGTTAATGCTTACATTAGTACAGTCAACATGAAAACAGGGAGAGGGATGCAGCTTGCCTTACAGTGCGGGTGTCTCCATCCAACGTGAGCACTCTGGGCTCATGCCATAGCTGCTGGAGAAAAACAGGCATATTTTTAGGGGAGATTAGCGAAACTACCAGGTTAAGGTGACTCAGATGCTAGACACACCTCTTGCTCTTTGCTTGTTAGAAGGAATATCTAGACAGCTCAGGTGTAGGCGTTGCCATGACCATGTGGAAAACTACATGCTGTGCCAAGGAGACCCTCTGACACCACCTCAGTAAACAGGGCAGAGTCTTACACAAAAGGAAAGGAGAAGTCTAGAATCCCACATGGATTTAGTGGCCTCACTCCTGGCTGACTTGGATAGCCATGCATGGGCTGCATGTTAAAACCAGTGCCCAAACCCCAGCTCTCCTTGGCTCCCGGTGAGTTTTGGTAACTCTGCTGCTCCCCTCTTGGAGCTCTGCAGAGACAGCAAGGAGCCACACAGTGAAGGAGCAGGCGCTGACAAAGCTCCCAATTAACCTGCCTGATGGGTGGGCTTCTCCAAGCAACTCTCAGCATCTGGATGCAAACAGGTGTGCCATCCTTGCTGCCATGTGGTCTCCAGGGTAACATCCACAGGTGTGTACACAACAGGACTGTCAGGTAGCTGCCTGTGTGCCACTGAACATCATCACAACCTTTTATTCCTGGCACAGAGTACAGCAAGATGAATGAGGCTGATATGAAAAATGACACCACCCTGCTATAATGTGTCTGATTCTCCAGTGTCATTCTCAAAAGCTGTCTTCATACATATATACACAGACACACAAACACACCTCACTGCCCTTTGTCACAATACCACTCAGTTGTACCAGCACCACTTACCTTAAAAAGAGTTAATAAAGCCCAAAATCTGTATCTAGTACAATTCAGGACACCATAATCTCTTTCACTTTTTTTTTTTTTCTTTTTTAGTTTCACTACTCATGGTCCAATCCTAGCAATGTCCATCTATAGCAGGGTACAGCAATTGTCATGTTTGTCTTTGGGAGTGGACTCAAATAGCTTAGGACTGATAGTGGTAAGTGAATAGTTTTTATAAAAATGTCTAAATGCAAACAGAAATTTGGAGCTCAGCCCATCTTCCATTTGCAGTCAAGTCCTTGAGTAGACAGTTCCCAACAGTAACTCTAGAAATAACTCTAGTGAGAGAACAACAAGGTCTGGAAGATGTTGCAGACAAGTTATCTGTACTAAATGCAAAAAGAACTCC
Organism: Eurystomus gularis; assembly: GCA_013400335.1. NCBI lineage: Eukaryota > Metazoa > Chordata > Aves > Coraciiformes > Coraciidae > Eurystomus > Eurystomus gularis. Next base: position 646,680 of record VZZY01011722.1, on the reverse strand, counting down.
AAAGAGATAATTTAATTAATGACATTTACTGTCCCACGCAGCAGGCATTCACGTTAAGAACTCTACTCTCTATGAACCAGGTACAGTGATTTTACTGAGTGCCCTGGTGCTCTTCTCTGGTGGCGTGTAGGTTTCCAGTTCTCCAAACTTTGGAAAGAACTGTTAGGTTATTTTAACCCATTTATCAAAGCTGAGTTAGCTGCACCTCTTTTGATAACTGGGCCTATGATGATGACCATGAACTTACTCAAAGGACTTTTCAGCCACTAAGAGCCTTCCCACAGGCAAGAAGAAAGGGCAGCCCTGGAAATCAAGGGACAGTGAATACACTGACAAGTAGGTAGAAAGGGGTTTGTGCAGAAATATCTGCATGAGCATGTGTGAGGGGAAGAGACAAGATGAACTAATCCCTTTCCTTGGGGCTATATCTTTACTCTTTCAGACTGGCACGTGTCTCCTTTGTTTTCAATAATAGAGGTAATTATATGTAAAATGTTAACCTGTAAATCCATCACACAATTAACAGAGATTCTGAACATCACACCCCGTGTTTTCCATCATCTGATTCAAAGACTCAGGCAGTTTACTGCTTTCCCTAGGGACTGTCTATCTTCCCACTACAAGATAAGAGAACCATACACACCACTCCAGTGAGAATCACCAGAATATTGTGGTAGAGCAAAAAAAGCCTTCAGAGAGAGGTTTATTATTTGGGTTTCCTTTAATTTTCTTTTTTTTTTTTACCCTTCTTATCACTGAACAAAAGCTTGTGGTCTTTCCTAGATAATCAACAATTAAACTCTTACAAAACCATATGACCAGAGAAAGCTAGTCTCATGCAATTCAGATGAAGCTCCCCCCCGCCTCATTATTATTATTGAGGAAATCTACCGTAATATTTTACAGAGCACTGGGTTAAAAACACAGACAAATCAGTGCATTTCCAAGTCCTCCCATCCTCTACCACCTATATTTGAAAACAAAAGAAGAAATAGGAGTGCTAAAAAAGGAGCCTCATTCTTTCCTCACAGGATCGTCAGTGACACAGACCTTCCATAAGCAGTGAAGGAGGGAGTTCCTCAGCTTACCCTACAGTTTTATCTCTCTGGAAGCCTCTCCAGTTTAATGCTGCTGAAAGCACAGAACCAAGGGTAGGGTGAAATACTAGGGCTGGTGTCCTTCGTACCTCTCCATACTGGTGGCTATTGGCCAGCCTCAGGCCCAAAGCATCAGTCCTTGCTTAGAAAGGGTGAGCTTGGACTTTCTGCTACTGGGAATGTGCACAGCCAGCCTGAGCTGCCAGGCCAAATGAAGGGAAGGCGCCATGTTTTCCCCCTTGGACATGGCTTGCCATTTCTGTACTTCCTTATAGGAAAGGAAGGAGAGAGTGATTTAAGCACAGCCTCAAATAGGGGCTTCACCAGCAAAACAGAGGTAGAGATCAGGAACTAGAGGTTGCTCAGTTTCTGCTGGGTTTTAGCTGCTTCTTGGTGCACAGGTGAGCGCTCTGACATTAAGAGTCATTTGCACCTTTCTTCCCAGCCGTTCTTTCCCAATGTGAACAGAGAGTGATTTTTTGGGGGTGATCTTTGGGCAAGGAATGCCATTACTTACACCACAGTCACTTGGGATAATATTTATTACCAATAGCCTTTCACGGGGCAAGCTCAGGCAAGAAAGATCAAATCTTTGCTTCAAGGCATCCATTGACTTATAACTGCAGAAATGCCAACACTAAATAAGTCAAATGTCAAATGGAACATGAGTGTGCAAAGGTTGACTCAGAAGCCATACAGTTTAGTGGGATTTTTTTGTTTTCTTTTACTTTGGCATGTACTCGGGTCACATTCTCATAAGTGTAAGGGCTAGAAACACATTTTGGGTTGGGTTTTTTTGTTGTTTTGGTTTGGGGTTTTGTGTGTGTTTTTTATTTTTTTTTTAAATGAGGATTGAATTTCTTGGATAATAGCAGATTATTTTTTCCAAAAGCATCACACTGCAAAATCCAGGATAAAATTATGAGAACTGGCTACATAGCAAATACAACTCCCATTTCTGCATGCAGCATTGCAAAAATGTTGATTAAAAACTAGACAGTTTTCTTCCACTCACTGCATTTGGATTATTAAACAAGTGACCTATCTTTGTATCTCGAGTATCATCCAACCTTACTTGAAACCATCTGACTGGCCTGGGTCTGTTTCTTTGCTGGAGTGAATGGGACAAGTACTCCACCCCTCCTTTTAAATAGACTTAAGCCGTATCATTTAAGTTGCTTGGAACAGGGTGCAGGGACCGTCAGAAAAGGATTAATTGTAACAAAATCTTTGTGAGGTTAAAAAGTGGACAAGCTTGCCATTTAAACTCTGTGATGGGCCATTTGCCTGTAGCAAACCAACCTTCCAAAAACCAACCTAATTGCATGTGTCTGCCTTAAAGGTGATGGATGCGTGAGGGTTTCTGTTGTTACCGGAAGATGTCCCAATGGCAATGCCTCCATAAAGCTTTTAAGAAGCCACCAATTTGGATGGACCGGACAAGTGGGCTACAGACTAGGATTTAATTAGCGAGAGGCATGAAAAACCAGCAATCTGGCCCAGCATTCCCTGGATTTCATCTCTGGCACAGGAAGGGTTTGCATGTTTCCCTCTTGTGGCTTCTATTTTAGCCTGTGTTCATTGCTGAGATGCTTGAGCACAGCTGTGCTGGTTCATTAACTGCCTAGCATGTCTCTTAGCCCCAGCAAATGGCTTTGGGGTAGTGTTTTCCAATGACTCGAGGGAAGAGTAGACCTCTCTGAGGAAAGGAAGGTGTTAGCCTAGGAGATATTTGAGAATCTCTTTAAATACATTAAAAATGAAGACCAGAGAAGAAGACTTAAGCAGAAGCAAGGCAGCTTCCCACAGGAAAAAGGCTGGGACTCAAGTGTCTCAACTCAAGTGTTTCGGGAACGATACTTAGCTGTTGAAACCCTACTGAGACACCAATGACCAATTAACTGAGATCTCCCTTTGTGTTATAGCTACTATCTCTAGAAGAGACCTCACCACTCCTGCAGCTTTCCCTGTAGGCTTAGAAGAAGACACTTTGAGGGCACTAACTGGACACTAAGAACGAGGGAAATGAATCCATAGCATCCCCACCCTCTTCTGCTCATTGCATCCTGCTCTCAGGCAAGAGCCATTTGCAAAATTAGGGCACGCTCAAGCCTTGCCCTTGAATGCTTCAGTTAGGAAGGTGCCCTGCCCTGTTCCAGAAGCTGTGTCAGAGACGTGCTGAGCTGTGCAGCTGCTAGCTGGGTGCTGTTTCCAAAGAAATAGGGTCCATATTGTGCCGCCAGTGACTCATGCTGAGATGATTCCACTCAGGAAGAGACAGAGGAGCGGTCCCACCTCTTCCTTCAGGGAGGGCTCGCAGCATGGAGGAGCAAAGCAGGTGCTGCAAGCAAGGAGGTTTGGAGTTTCCCCGCTGCCTTGCTCCTTGGATCCCTAATTTTGTGCAGAGGAGGGGAAGACAGGCCATGAGGAACACACTGTCTGCCAACCCATGCTATGGCATCCATCACAATGACAGCCCTTGGCCATGGGCAGCCCAGGAGAAACATTCCTGGCATGCAGCCCCAGCATGCTGGCATGCCTCCGTTCCTCCCCACAACCTTTGCTATAACCACTGCACTGCCCCACAATAATGCAGGTTCATTGCTCGTGCCTCACCATGTACAACCCTTTGTAACTGCTCACTTCATCCTTCAATGGGTAGTCTCTGGAAGATTGGCTTTAAAGGCAGGAAACCCACATGGCACCATGACAAGCATGAAGTCTCCATGATTAATGCCATACTGGTACTAACCCTATCTCAATAACCAGCCATGGGGTCACTCATCCAAAACACTTCCCAAGGCCTCTAAAGCTAGTTTAGAAAACATTACTTTTATTCTAAAAATCTGATTCAGACTCAGGCAGCTCTGCAAGAAGTGAGTGCAACTGCCCCAGAGTTGCCAGTTCAGTCCCCTGTTGTGGCACAGCATTGCTCAGCACGTACCATTGCCAGGTCTCTTATTTATACACTCACATCTATATCTCTAGAAGAACAGCTTCTTTAAAAAATAAGGACTTTGTAATCTTAGTTCCCAATTCATCCTGGTCTGCTTGTCACTGGGTTGTTCTGCCCTTTGACCTATGTCATTACAGTTCTTCCCAAATGGGTTCCCTTAGTAGTCACCGGCCATGCACATGCACTTACACGTGTCTGCTCCACGCAAGCTGCTTACGCCTGCTCTTCCAGGCAGTCATTGCTGTTCAAATTGCCTATCAGAAACCCAGCCTGGCCCAAAAACTAAAGAGATTGACAAAACCACATTTTGCTGCTCTTCCTGCAAAACTCTTGAACTCCTGAAAGTTGAACACATGAAAGCAATCTGAGGTTAGCGTGTAATACACAAACCACATAAAAGAAATAATTTAGTGTTAGACATGTTACCAGAAGCAGGTTGAAACTAATACAGGTCTTGCATTCAGGTCATAAAATACAGCACATATACTGTCTTATGAGGCATCCCTACTTAGTGCCTTGGTAGGGGAATAACTACGAGTGCTCCAATGTTGATACAAGCTGAATACAAAAACCACCCCTGTTTTTCCCCACCACCACCCCACCCCTCTCCCTCTTGACAGAGATGCTCACATCTGCAGGACAGTGTCTGAGCAGTGACAGAAAATTCAGGAGAAAGATAGGCCACAACTAATTTCTTCTTTTCCATTCCCATTCCAAATCTACTGAAAGGCCACACCAACAAGCTGAATCCAAGCACTTTGGTAATCCTGTAACACTATTTTTTAGCACTGCCATAGTATGACTTAAAAATCTGATGCCAGTGATTCAGCTGGGGCACTAGCAGGGAGAGCACGTGGTCCACAATGCTGCCCACTGACGGTGCCTTTGGCAAGGAGGGATGAGCACAGAGATCAGCCTTCAAGCGGTATTAAAGAACCTGTGTCAGATCTCTCTTCTGATCCTGGAGGAAGTCACGTACAACCTAATGTTAGTAACTTCTGTCCATGTTTGATTCCTGCAGGATTCAACCATGCTACCTTTATTTTTACAGATCCCAGTCTCTCACTTTAAGCCAGAAAAAACAACAAAGTCCACATATTTAAAACAAGATGGAGTTCTGAAAATAGAGCTGTGTTGTACCTTTAAAAAGTATGTTGGCAGAGGAACTGGGTTTACTTTGAAAGTTAGTTTGGTATGAAAGAGCTACACAGCAAAATGCTAAATCCCTTTAGAGAACAGAATGAAATAAAAGCAGATATTTCTTTTCTTAACACCTTGTCAGCAAAATTCTCCTTCCTGGGCAAGATTTTTTTTTCTTTTGCAAAATTATTGTGCTGGTTTGCCAACAATGCTTTTTCTAAGAACAACTGCCTAAGCATTGAAGCTGCTTTCTCATCATGCCTCTCCCAACACTTCAACACTCCCTCCTGCAGCCTAAGTAGAAAATTCTTTGCCTTGGGGCCTGAAATGAAACTCGTACAAGTTACTGGGAGAAAATGCTGTGATGATGTAAAGCCCACTTCCCACTTTCCTCTGTCCCCACAGGGTTTTTTCTTGTAAGTTCCTGACCTTGATTTTCAACTACTGTTCCAGCTAGAGTCTGAGAAATTTATTTGATTTGAGATATTTCTACTGATGTCATTTAGATCCAAACTTGTTGAGGGGCACTAAACTTATGAAGATCTATCAACTCACAGTAAGACTGAAAAAAATGTCAGTGTGACCAACGGTCTAACTTCCCTCCTATTCCCAGTGATGTGCTGGGCAAACACAACAATTCAGCTGATTCTGTGGTCCACCTTCAACTTCCTTAGCCTTTTAAAGAAAAGCCTCAGTGGAAATGTGAATGTTAATTAAAACACACTATCACTGAGAATGTTTATAGGACCCTTCTGTAAAATAGGCTATCACCAAAGACTACAGGAGAGGAGAACCTATGTCCTATTTTTAAGTCTTTATTCACCAGCTGAGAATAGCTGGAAGAATAGCAGAGATGTCACACACTGACCTTAATTAAGACAGTGATTCACCCTTTGCTCTCTGAACACAAACAGAACAGCTTGGATCTGGAAGGCTTACATGCAAAGAGAGTTTGGGTGAAGAGGCAAAAACTACCATGCAGGGGCTCTTTTGAGGGAGAATATAGGGTTCCTGAAAAACACATTAACCCAGACAACAAGCACAGTCATTCATTTGTTTTTTTCTGGAAACCTAGAGAAAAACAAGTACAGAAGATACTGGATTTTGAAAGTCTGGAAACCCCAGGTTAACACACAACTTTACTCCTATCCTTATAAAAACAGGGCCTTCATCAATCTAATGACACACTATGTTTGTTTTACAAAAAAAACTTAAAACATCCAGAAAACAGAAACAACCTTTTCTTTTATTCTTCCTCAGCTCATTTTCTTGTTCCAGATGAAATGCCCTTCCAGAATATCTCCACAAAGGAATTTTGTCTTGTAAGATTTAGCACAATATATTTCAGTATTATTTTTTCCTTTGAGTGGATCCTCTCAAAGTTCATTTCAACAGCAATCTTCTCATTGACTAAAGAGACCAAATATTGACAGTATATTGGAGAAGGGAAAATTTCTTTCCAGTTTATCACTGAGTTGTTCCAGAGGTCTCCAAATGATCCAAACCAAAGGTGCTTCTTTAAAGAACAGGAAACATCTTAAAAGGTATCATTAATTATATTTCTATCATTGCTCCACAAATGTATTAAATATAATCATCACACAGTCTATCCTGAGTATCTACAAACCGTCAATAACCAAAATATTCTTATCAGTTTACAAGTCATGATAGTAAATGCCTTCAGGTGAACTGGAGAACTACATCTTTATCTACCACATTCATACAGCACCTTAGGTTGGTAAAGTGTATTTCCTTACAGCATTGCAAAGCTTCTGAATTTTGGTTTTAAAATAGATTTCAAAACAGAAAAGACAGGGAAGAGGACATAGATAATTTGGTGTATAGTCCAGTTTTTGCAATCCAAGAGAAACTGCTCTTACAATGGTGTTATAGCAATGGCAAGGATGGCTAACTATGGGCTAGAGAACTTAGTACAAGTGCAGAAACTGCAAACACCAAATTCGCAGCTGAACCACTCCAAAACTCTGATACAGCATGTGCCCTGGACAGCTTCCTCATCAGTCTAGGGTACTAGCTTGGACTAATTTCTATGAAGAGAGGATGGAACATTTATAGCTGACCAATACTTACATGCATTAGGGGTGAAAATCCCACCAAAAAAATGTGCTCAGAGAGTGAAATTCAACCCTTGCCAGAGAGCCAGCAAAGAGGGCTCACCACTGCTGTTGTACAGATGCTTCCCAATACAGTCCCAGGCATGGCATCTGTGATGAAAAGGCTGTGTGTTACCTTGAAAAGGGGTGTATTCCCTTCTTAAGCGTTCATGGAAATGATACTATATTTGGGATTTAAAAATGAACAAGGAGTTTCCCTTAGAGTTCCCTGGGGGCTGGGATTTCAAAAGCTCAGGTTTGTACAGGCAACTGAATAGCCATGCTTGTTCTGATTCCCAAAAAACACCAAGAGCCCTGCTTAGGCGTTAGCATGGAGTGGCTGGTGCAGCACCACAACCAGCACAGTCAAGTGCTGGGTCCTTGTACTGAGCTCTCTCCACAGCCTAGGAGGAGAAAAGGAAGGGGAATATTGTTTGTCCAATAAAAATGGGGAAAACTAAGGGAAGTTTAACCATAGCAGGGTGTGAGTCTTACAAAGGAGCTTCTGGAGCAAGCATATGGACATGAAAGTAAGCAAAAAACCTTGAAATAGAATATTTCAGACCAGGCTTCTACAAAATTTCCTTGCTTCATATCATCCTGGTGACAATAACTTTCTATAGAAGGAAGCAAAGTGGCCTCTCATTGGTAAACTCAAGTCTGAGAAATCAAAGCAGTCCAGGAAGGAAGTGGAGAAAGCCACAGATCTGGTTTGATTAGAAGACTTTTAAGCAGTCCTAGAGAAGCAGACCAGAAAGTAGTGTTTCTAAAGTGGAAAGAACCCAAACCCAAGCCTCAGACATCCTCCAAACTTGAGGTTTGATCACATTCAAAGACTATTTGGATTCAATCCTAATTCAGTGAACACAGAGTGGTGCCATGCCCATTTCTGGTTTTAAGGACTGGGGAAGATTTCAGGCAGACTTCCTTCTCGCAGAGCACGCACAGTGTGGGCAGTAGACAGGCGGACTTCCTTGGTGTGCTATTGCCAGTGTGCTTTTTTTGCTGCCCAGAAGAAAACCTCTGCTTAGAGAGGAAGGCAGAATAATGGCCAAGGCCACAGGTCGCTGCACAGACTGCCTGGTAGTTGACACTGCAAGTTCAAGCTTTGTTAGAGGAAATGCCAGAGGTAAGACCTGGCACCAGACATATGGTTCTTCTCTTCCCTGCTCTCCCTAGTCCATTTCACAAACGTTGGTGGATCCTTCTGCCAGACTATGATTTCAAGCATTTTGAGAAAAGAAGCCTGACTAGCTGTTTATTCAAAACCTCCTGCCTGGCCCCTTCCAAAGGCTGTGTGCTGTTATGGCAATTGGAAACTTGGAGAAATGGTTTTAAAATGAACATCTAGTCCCTTAGCTTTTCATATGATCAATCAAAATCTCACATACAAATATGTCAACAAATTCATGCTTTTCCCATCCAATCCTATGGTGAAGTTGGGGAATTGAGTTTAGGATCCAGATCAGAGAGCAGAATTCTAGATACACAGATTTTGTGTATCTAGATTATGAGCAAATTGGAGTGAGAACTCTGATTTATAAATTAACAAAGCCAGAGAGGACAGCCATGGTCAGCTAGGTTTGACTCCTGAAAGTATACCAGCAACAAGGCTGCCCTGAATGAATACCCGGCATGAACCAGAGTGTAACTGATGGAAAAAGCATCCAATTTCTACTGCCAGTGATGGAATAAATCACAGCCCTGACTGTTGCTCCAAAAATGGTTTCTGCTGTTAAAAGTTGAAGACTTACATACAGTATGAAATCCAAATTCTGACTATCAATTCTTATTACACTATTACCCAAAGGAGCTTCTGTTTCTGAATTTCTCTTCCTTATATAGCATACTTGAACACCAGACCTGAGCATTTCTTGCTGTTTAGTAAGCTAAGGAGATGGGCTACACTGTAAGGCATGTTTTCCAATCCTTCAGTGATTCTTGTGGCTCTTCTCTGAAAGATCTTCGGTTTTCTAACATCCTTCTTTAATTGCGGCTACCACAGCTGGATGGAGTGTTCCCCAAGCCATTGCATCAATGCCAAACACAACAGTAAAGTGATCCCTGGGTATATAAGCAGGGAATATCAAGTAGGCATCAGAAAGGATCCAAGAATTGTTTTAGACCCTTTGGCCACAGCACTGGAGTGAGAGATGACATTCAGCCAATTATCCATTCAAACCCTCAATCCTTTCCCAGATTCCCATTTCTCAACACAGTCTATTCCACCTGGTACATAAATTGCAGTGTTAATTTACCTGTAGCATCCTGAAAAGAAAAAATTATTTGCAATTTCCATTCTATCGAGGGATCCAAACGATGCTAAACCAGTCTTTCTGTCATCTGCTAACATCGCCAATATGGAGTTAACTTCTCTTTCCAGTCATTGCCATGCCACTAAGCAACTCAAAGCAATGACTGGATCCCACTAGGAACACAGCTATTTGATGTGTTTACACTTCAAATCTATTTACAAATCCCACTTTGAGACCTATAACTGAAACAGAATCCATGTACCACTTGAGTTTATTAACGAATATGTATGGGAGCAAGTTAAAGGCTTATAGAAAGTTCTTACATCAAATTTAGCATAAAAATCAGCCAGATTTTTTTTTTTAATCTAACCAAGGCTGACCCAAATTATTTTCCAAAAATCCATATTAGATGCCTCTTCATGTGTTACATTGGTTTAGTATGTCATTCCTTGTATGATTATCCTTGAATTTCCTGAAATTAATTAATATTAATTATTAACGATCACAGCAATCTGTTTAAAATATTGATCTAACATTAGATTTCCTTTGTCTCTAGAACTTCCCCAGTGTTGCAGGGCTTATTAGAAATCAAAATAAAAGACATCAGGAGATCTTCAGCTTTGAAACTCTAAGATTTGGAGTTAGAAAACCCCAGTGATTAGCATATGTAACTTTAGAACCTGATTGTTAACATACTGCTAAGTTCCAGTGAAGTGAAAATGATTCCATCATCCAGGGGAAACATCCTCTGTTTATTCACAAGATATAAAGAAGGCTCTTTTGTGCCACTATTGCCAATTCTATCACAACCAGTCACCCAATTGAACTCTCATGGATTATTTAAACTCTGTTATTTTATTTATTTATCTGATTTTCTGAGTGACAATGCCCTAATCAGATCTTACGTGGGGCACCAGAACTGAACTCTAACTGGACATTCATGGGCAAAGGAACAGAGGCAGTTTCCATGCTTATGAAAACAAGGAATCCAAGCATCCTGAAAAGATCTGACATACAGCATTTTTTCAGGCCACAATCCTACTGTGAGCGTTCCCGTATATCCTCAGTCTCTAAAAAGCTGTAGGTTACCTGTTACCTTTCGCCTCACTGATGGCAGACTCGCTCCACGCTAGTTTGACTGCTGCCTCCCTGAAAAGCATGGACTTGAGATTACCAGCAGCTCGCTGCCGAGGGAGATGCTGTTTCAGAATTGTTAAGTTTGCAATTTTACTGAAGGTCATTTTCTCCTCATCTTCAGGCGAGCACTGCAGGCCTGACTGGCTGGTGCATTACAATAAACAGATGCTATCAGCACAGCAACAAATTATCTTTGGAGGCTTTGTAATTTCTAGAGAGTAGCAGGTTGTGGCAAGTCGATTTACATTTAGGATGGAGAGGGAGTGAAACAGAGGTTATATTGGCATTAACAAGTAATTCAGCACAAGGGAAAAGGAACAGTAAATTGAAGCTGGACAACCACACAGTGAAACAAGCCATTATCTGTGCATCCCTGTCACTCCTAGCAAGGTACACAGCCAACCACATGTGGACATGCAGAGGTTTCGGATCTGAAAAGAATTGGTAGTTTAAGCTCAAGTGGTAAATACCCAGAGAACGTGTGCGTATGAATGTAAATGCTCGAGGACATGCAACTGTTCACATGGAACCTTTTGTAGCACCAGGACTTGAGGTTGTGCTGCAGTCAGCAGCTGAAGGGCAGAGCCCACTGCTTGCTCGCTGTTTCCAGGACAGCACTCTTCTACAACTGAGATCCCAGTCCAAAAACAGAGTGGTGGCATAACAGTATTCAGGAACCCTTTCACTGCTCCTCTGCAAAAGTGGGAGAGCACATCTCCTTATATATTTTCAGATGCACAAATAGTTCTGCCTGTAGTATTGTGCATATGTACCTGCACATAAACTGGCAGAACCAGCTGAAAGCTATAACAAAACACAGAATGGAGCCCCATGCTTCTAGAATTGAACTTAGGGTCCCAGTGAACAAGACTTGATCTGTTTCCTTGACCCATTCTGTGTTTCTGCTGCATTTGGAGACAGCGTACATGTCTACTTGTGCATGAAACAAATGAGCCTATATTTCTGAAGTTTTTGTACTATATCCGGGCAAGGTACCCATTACAGGCAAGTCCTACACCTCTGTTCTAGCTGTTTTATCTCTCCATCCATTTCACATTGGTACACAGAGTCTGTACTGCTTTTTCATAATGTGTCCCTCAGTGCTTTAAGAAGAATTCATATTTCTGACTGGCACTGGGGAGCAATGAAACCATCTGCTGCAATCTTATTTGCAGAAGATACCAGACACCTATTTCAAAACTAGGCTGTTGTTATTACCACGGCGAAATACATTATTTCAGCATTCCTATGTCAGAATGGAAAGACAAAGCTTCCACACATCTTCATGTAGGTGGCTGTTCCTGCCTCTGGACTCAACATGTCCAGGGATCTATCTCCCTTCCCATACACGCTGGCAAAAATGTGTATCCCAGCACCCTGGGGCTTTAATCATGTTGTTTTCCACCGCTGTCAAGAAAATATCTGCAGATATTGATGAGTTTTGTTGTTCCACTCACATCAGTCCAGAGCTGCCTACACAAACTGGCATTAGTTTTCATTTCCCCAGCTCAAAAAGGAAACTAATCTTATCAGTCCTGAAAGACTTCGGTACAAATGTGAGTGGGTAAGTCACATATACAACTCAAAGATATAGAAATTCCTTTAGGTTTTCTGTAACATCACATATCTATTATTATTTTAGAGGACTGTCACAGTAATCAGTGACATTTGTAGGCTACATTAGAGGCAAAAATTTCCAAAAAAACTCACCACTGACAATAGCATTTTGAATATTACTCTGTGTTCTCTGTTAATTCTCCTTTTTTTTGACATAACTTTTGATCATTGTCACATGACTGCAAGGTTCACAAAGAAGCTATCTCTGTTGGTCTTTCTATTGCAAAACACAATACATTTTACATGAGGCAGTTCAGCAACTTAAATTCAAGACAGGACCATCAACCTTTAGGTACCTGTACCTTGCTATCCTGATTAATCATTTCCCTTACCTGCTAGAGTGTGCTGAAACTTCCACTGCAATTCTCTGCCTGCTGTTCAGTGAAGGTCTCATAGGGAACATCTGCAGACCAAGGGTATCAATGGAGCAGGACCAATCCTTCCTCCAAATGATTTGAGGGATTTCTCATGATTTTTCCTTTCCCCTACTGAATAACTAATTCAGAACAAAGAACTAATAACTAATTCAGAACAAAGAAACATGACTCAAAACTAAGAGTTCTCAACCATTTCAAGTCAGTAGCCTTTCAAATCCTAGTGCAGCTATTCATGTACAGCTGAAAGCAAGCAGTACAAATCTAGATCATTCTATAAAGAGTCAATTTGATGTCTCCTTTTCAAACTGCTGAGTGAATGGTAGTACAAGCAAAATCAGGCTGGTCATGCTATGATTTAAGAGTATTCAATGTTAGAAATCAAGAAATGCAGTCTCCTGTCTCATTTACATGCTTTTGGACTGCTATCAAACCTGGGGCGCAGCATCTCTTTCTAACGCAATGTTTGCAATATTACTCCTTTCTCAAACACTGCTGAGGTTCCTTGATTTTCAATTCAGTTCAAAACAGGGGCAGTAATTTTTCTTTGTCTCTCCTAATATCTATGTATATTTGAGGGAAATCCAGGTGAAATGGCCTGTAATTAGCTTTCAAGAGGCATAGCTATAGATTTTACTACAGGCAAATCACTACATCTCTCAACAATTTAAATGATGCTGAAAAAAATACCTCACCAGAGGAAGAAGTCCAAATATTCTCCCAAGAAAATTAGGCTACCAGACTTAAAGCACAAAAGTTTCCATAGCCAAAAACATTCACATCTGGATGCTTTTAACATTGTCAATGTGGCCAGACACCCACTTGTATCTGGGTGTTGTGCAATTCCAGCATGAAACTCAAACTCACACCATGAATCCAGAAGAAACAGACTAACACTCTGCCATCACATCCTTTCTTGTAAATCTTTGATCCTAGAGAACTTCTTCCAGCTCTAGGGTTTGGAATAACTTGTTTTCAGACCAACTTTGTCTTCTCCAAACCAAGTCCTATATCCTGGCTGAGTTAGCTGGAGTTAAATCAGCATAAAACTAAAATAGCACAATGGAAAGTCAGGCCTACTGTTAAATCATGCTTCTATTTTTATCGAGCAAAGCACTTAAATATGTGCTTGAGATCCACAGAACTTAAGCATATGCTTAAAGTTAGTCCTGTGTTTACATGCATGGATGAGTCAGGGTTTATAAATCAACTGATTTTGTTAAACCGGCTGAAGTTTTGTGAGTTTTAAAAGAAAGCACACAATGCTCATCTCCACATATGAAAAGGGCTCCATAGGCTCAAGATGCATAAACTTGTACATCAAGCAGGAAAAGCTGAGTGTGTGCACTCCCTAGAGAAAGGGGAAGCAAAATGTCAAAGAGAACTGCAAGATGGCAAAGAGCAGGAAACTAAATTTAAAGAAGTTCAACCTCAGTAGAAAAGGGATACAAATATGGTGATTCAGATAAAGCTGGGCTTTATCTAGCCCACCAGTTTACCATCAACGCTGTCCAAAAGCCGATACTTAATAGACACACGATGCAAGCCACGCACAGAATGGTCACAGTCGTCCAATTTCTGGCCATCAGCAATTTAGGGACTTGAGGCAACCTCCAAGCCCACACAGGCCACTGTGTTTGGAAGCCTCTGATGAATGGATCCTACAGGATTTCAGCTGATCCTATCTTAAATTTATTTAATTGTTCTATTTCCAGTACTTATCCTCACTTCCACAAAAAAAATGATGAAAAAATGCTCCTTTTATTCTATGCCATTCTTTTAGTTTCTTTATCACCCCTAGTTCTTGTGCTACAAGGAAGATGGAATAACCAGTTCCCATTCACCTCTTTCATATCACTCAGGATTTTATGAGCCTCTGTCAAATGCTTCTTCAGTTTTTAAGGCTGAGGAGCACTACTTTATTTAGACTTCTCCATTAAAAAAGAGACATTTTACACCTCTACCTACTCTAACTGTTCTTTTCTATGTCTTTTTTACTTCTAATACATAATTTTTGGAATGGAGTGAGCAGTCCTGCACAGAGCAGCCAAGGTGCAGGAACACCACAGGAAGATCAATATCTCTGTCTCTCTCCTGTGTATACTGCAGTGGCATAAGCTGTTGGTTTTGTTATCAACTATTCCAGATAACTCCAATAATTTGTTTTTTATAGGACTTCTTGGACTGGTCTGATATCAATCAGCAACAATGACTGTATTAATAATTTTCCTGGATATTAGAAAGCATAGAAAACTTACCTACCTAGAGGCATGAATGGCCAAGATCACTTTCCTCTGTTCTATTTATGTATATTGACATTGACTCTCGCCTGCCATTGTACTGCCCAGTCTCTCAAGATCCTCCTGCAAAGGATCAAGAAGCTTTAGTTCTCACTGTCATCGTGATTTTTTGGCATAAACAAACTCCCTCCCCTCCATATTGATTCTTTTTTCCAGGTAGGACTGTTGAAGAATGCAGCTCCCCCTACCTCAGAAACTCTACAAAGACTGGCCCCCAAAAGGATCACTATAAAGAACAGAAAAATTCTCTATTGGGAAAATTGGGTAATTATAGCTATGCTTTTTTTCATACCTTCATAGACCTTTTCAAAATCCATTCAAAACCCCAAGTACACTATATGAAGTGTTATATGCTTCTCCAGATGCTTATTCATTCCTTCAAAGAACTCCGGGGTTTGCAATACATGCCTTTAATTTACAAAGGCCATGTTAACACAGCCACAATATATTGTATTTATTTATGCTGCCACTACATCTGTTATAATTTTCTCTCAATTTTTCCTGGTACAGAAGCCAGACTTGAGTAGTCTGTAGTTTTTTTAATCCCTGCTGGAACCCTTTTTAAAGTTGGTGTCACATTATTTATGTCCTCTGGGATCAAGGCTGACTGAACCCAAAAGTTTCATACCAGAGTAATTTGGAACATTTGAGCAAATACCATTTGTCCTGGTGATTTGTTATTGTTCATTTCATTGATCTGTTTTAAAAACTCTTCTGTTAACCACCCAGTTAGAGGCCATACCTTGGGCTCAAACCTTGGAGGACTTAATATTTGCTATGCAGCCAGTGCCTTTTGCTATCTGCTATACAGTTGTATTACTGACCTCAATTGCTTATTTCACACCTTGGTCATTTGCTGAACCCACCATTTGCAGGCAGACTGCCAGCTTCTCTTGTATTTGGAAGAGCTTTTGTTATTAGTTTTCATGTCTTTTGTGAGTCACTCCTCAAACTATTTCAGTTTGTGTTGTTATAGGTTTACATTTAACTTGTAAGAAATTATATTCCTCTCTGTTTTCTTTGTTTAGGCATGATTTTCACTTTTTAAAGGACTTGTTTTTATTTCTAATAGTCCCCCTTACTCCACTGTTCAACTGCAGCAATGTTTTTTGAGTCAGGTTTATGTTGGGAACTGATGAGATAGGTTTTCTCCAATTTACAGGAACGTCACACATACTCTTAGCTCATTTAACTGCTCCTTTAATGTTATTTAAACTGCTTTTTAAAGAAAAAGTTTGTGATGGTCTTCAGGGTTTTCATAATGTTATTATTCCTACAAAGTATTGAATTTAACCATGCAATGGTCACTAATGCCAAACAATTCTTCAATGCCATAGCTGTAGTTTAAACAAGGTCTTAGACACCTTTCCCTTTTGTTGGTCTGTTTTAAAATGTTGACTAAAATTTGCTCTTTATATCCTAACTAGGACAACTCTTCTCTAGTCTCTTTTCTTGAATACCATCTTTCCATTGCCTCTGATCTTTCTTAGGATCTCATAGATATTGTCACTGCCATGGTCAGCTGTTTAAAAGGGTAAGCTTATTATAATGCTTTTCTTGATTTGACATGGCAACTATCAATCCATAAAGAGTGGATGGTAAATGATGATACAGATAGCTGATTTATCTTATTGGACTCTCAGTTCCAACAGAATGTGAGTCACTCCTCCAAAAGCAAAAATCTATTTTTATTGTTTCTACATAATAAATATCCCAACAGTACAGCTTCATACTGATGAGCTTCATTGAGTAAGATATCTGGGAGGCTTGTACATTAAAATTCACCCATATTCACTGTATATACATTTAATATTTATAGAAAAGCACAGATATTTTTGGTCTTGATCTAGCTCCCTATCTGCGTGTGTCTTAGCTGTGGATTTGCTTAGATGGTTCTATTACATTTACAATCTGAATGTTATCGGTGGCTGTCCTACCCTGCCACAAGAGCACAGAGCTTTTCGTGCTGGGAAACTCATTATCAAGATGAGTGTGTTCTTCTCCAGGTCCTCATCTGAAATAATTTTAAGGACTCTCCTAGTATTAGTTTTCATTCACAATGTCACTAACTTGGTTGCCTCCATTTTGGAAGAGCCTATCCCTCCCATTCATTCTTAGCATAGCATCTCTCCCATTTCTAAGTCTGAACAATCCCCTCTTCCCACTCCACTTCCTTATACACATATTGCACCTCTTCTTGTCTGGGACAAGCATATCTTCAATGGTGTCATTGTCTTTACCATCTTCTCCTATCAAAATGTTATGTTTTGGCTCCTGGAGCTCTCCCTTATATTTTCTTGGTGCTCATACAACCCTGACCGGACATGACACGTAAGGAAGATCACCAGCTCCTTTCCAGCATCCTCTCAAACAGCTGCTGCTCAGACACCACAGGACACAAAGTCTCCAGAGCTTAGGCAAACCACCACATGCTCCTTCCCAGCCTCTCAATCCCAGTTATCAATCCCATGCAGTACCACATCTGCCTTGTCCTACCCAGTGGAACTCTTGTCCTTTCACCATATGTCTTGCTTATGTAGATATTCAAAGTCACCTTCTGGCAAGAGAAAGGGGTCACATGGACAGTATCTTTTGCACACATTTACTCATTCAGTCTTAAACACAATTTTATTATTTGCCTTATTGTCTCCTAATTCAAACAGCAAGAACAAATCAAACCAATTCTACAACAAAATCTCTTCTAAATGTTTGTCCTATATTCAGTAACCAGAAAATAGAAAGCTTCTTTTACTGCGCATCTAAAACCAGCAGAAAACAGGCAAACATTTTCCAGAGAGAAAATTTGGTGCTCCTATTTCCTATCAGCACAGTCCTCATGCTCCTATGTTCAGGAAAATTTTATTTTATTTAGAAGCTAATCTCTCAGGAAACACAATTGTGGTTTTCACATTTATTTTATTTTCTAAAAACTGACCCTGGGTTTAATTTGCAGAGATCACACGGTATAGAACAGATCAAGGAGTTTGGCACAGAGACAGGAGGTACCTTCACCCCTTGGACAATTAAACATGAAATGTAAAACCTGGCAAGTGTTGAATTTAATCCTCTTTGCACCACTTAGACCCATGCCAAAGATAAGAAATCCTTCTCCTCCTAAAAAGAATAAAAGATTTCGGAACACATCATCAGCTCCTCCCTTCAGCCCTCAATAGTGACAGTTTTATCTCTATACACAAAGCTTCTCCCCCTTTCTCCAGCTTGGCAACAAAACCAAAACTCAATGAATATTTTATATGTGTGTGGTTATTGGAGCATTCTGGCTCCAGTCCATTAGGAACCTTACACAACGGTGTATTAACTGCTTCTCAATGTAACATTCTGAGTCTGTCCAAAAGGGATGAGTGTTTGCCAGTTGAGCCAACATACTATTATTGTCTTGTCAGCATAGTTCCTGTCTTCAGTTCAAGAGCAGGATCCACTGCCACGGCGATTTGCCACCATTGAGCTCCCAGCAGCAACCTAAGAAGATTAGCCCAGTTCTAAGCTCTGTTATTCTCTTGGTGGTATTTTGAGGTCTGTATTACATGTGGGGTGGGGACTGCCTGCAGTCTTTGTCCTTCAAAGACACACACAGGGATAAGCAATCACATCACAGATTAGCACAAGGGTAAATATAAGGCCGTTGAGATCTTTAATTTTGGTTGAAACCAGGCCTCCATATTCTTTCAGCAGCTCTGAAATTTTGGCCTTAAAATCCACCTGATTGATTGAAAAAATGATAGCAGAAGGACAACATTTGACAAAGTACATCGCTACCTCACTTTAAAAACCTTCTCTTCCTCAGGGCCATCACAAGCACAACACCAACTCCATCAAAACCAACACAAAGTCACCTCAACAGACAGATGGGCTCAGATTACTCCCCTGAAAACAAAAGGCAGTGTAGATCTACCCTTCACTTAAACAACATCCATGGTACATGGTAAAAAGAAGATAGCCTGCTGGATTTCTCAGATGAAGGGCCCTATGAGAGTTAGGGGTCTGGCTTTGAACACTCACCTACATCTCCCCAAGAATTTGTGGAGAGCACAGAAGCTTCCAAAGCGTGAATCATCCCAACCTAAGGCAGATGTCTAGAATGGGTAAGATGAATGGCATGGGCTGTTTATCACTCTTCACCGACCAAAGAGAACGCCTAGATGACAATCTTAGAGTTTATGTCTATGTTTTAGATAAATAAAATCAGGTGAGATGATTCCCAGCCTCAAGGTTTGCAGACTCATTTCCAGACGAGCCACAGACCCTGACAGACTTAGGGCAGAACGCAACAAGATAAAAGTGCTGATGTGGAAGGACTGATCTCATTCCTTCCCTGCCTGAAAGCAGAAAGAGCTTGTGTTTCAGAAGGTAAAAGCCCATCCTTTGCTCTCATGTCATTGCTGAAGCACAATGGAAGGAAGGGAATGCTTTTGCTTCACTTCACAGGACCCTGTGGTGCTTTCTATAACATCTACATGAGTTAGTCACTATTCACAAGATGCTTGGGTATTACAGAACAGTAAGGCCCAAAGGAGCCACAGAGAGACTGTTGGCCACAGAATAGATGAGATGAAGGCTTTCAACAGGTAGGAATCACCCTTGGACAGATAGTGCCTCCTCACCCAGTAGTGCCTGCACATCCATGGCTTACCCAAATGAGCAGTGGTGGCAGAGTCTGGAGCTGAGGGATGTGGGGACTGGGCTCAAAGACACAGGATTAAGGGAAGGTCTGGGCAACTTTGAACAAATTTCCTGTTGCAAGGATTTCAGAGAGAAAACAATAGTTTCTCCAAGAATGCTGACAGAATCACCATGCTTCATATTATGCTTGGGAAAGGATAAGCATTGCACAAATCTAATCGAAAGCCATAAATCTGACTGACCAGGAGCTCAGCTGCTCTGAATACAGCTCTGAAGTCAGGCTGTTTGTCTCTCCTAGAGGCATATGCAACAAATCAGTCATTCTACCAGGAGATAATCCAGTTACCAGCCCACTTTCCTCACCCTCCTAGCTGCCTCAGCTCCCTTCGACATTTCCCCACCCGCTTTCAGAGCTATCAATGGAAAGTTTTGAGACTTAGCCGAAAACAGCCAAAGCACCTAATTGACTGAAGAAGGGAAATGGCAACTTCCATCATCTCAAAAAGCTGCACCTTTCTCCTACTCATCTCAAAGCTGAATAAAGGAATTAAAAACATAGCCTGAGGCAGCCAGCAGAGATTTACAAGAAGCAGACATTAGTTCTCACTCTGAAGGCTGGGCGTGTGCATGAGCCAGAAGGAGCGAACACAGAGAAAGGGAGCAGAAACAGTCTTTGCATTTAAAGAGGAGGAAGGAGAAGGAAAAAAAAAAAAAAAAGAAAAGAAAAAAAAAAAAGAAAAAAAATCAACAACCTTTAAACCCTTCCTAATAAAACAAAGATCATCCTGGCAACATGAAATGCTACCCTACTTTGTTTATTTATCGACACAAAGAAAGAAGCAAGTTGGCACCTCAGAGGGTATTAAATGCAGGTTTTTTGCTGACTGAATGACCTCAGCTGAAATATTTTCCATGACAAGAGCCCAGAAGACGCTGGCACAGTGTCAGACAATAAGATTTTCAGAGTGTATTTACATTCTATCCATGGCCCCAGGCTGTTCCAAACCCATAGGCAGGTGCTGCCTTTATCTGTTCTTTGCTCACCTGGCTCCCTAGCAAAACGTTCTGAGGCCTGCGGCTCAGATGCCTTAACTATTTGCTGCCTGGTGTTTAGAAAGCTTCAGAGACATCAGTGATCCTGGCAAATGGAGATAGTGACTCCAGTTGCCCCTCAAAGCAGATCAGACAACTGAAAACCAGATGAATTCATGCTGAGAAAAGCGATACTTTTTAAAAGCGGAAGGGAAAAGGTGGTTCTTTCAGGGATGCTCTGCATTCTCCATCACTTGGGATCTTTAAGCCAGGTCTGGATAGCTCTCCAAGAAGAAACACTCAAAATCCTGCAGAAGACCAGAGGAGAGAATCACAGTTACAACTTCTAGCCTTGAAACCTATGCAGGACAATACGCTACTGTCAAGCAGGGGATACTCACCAACCCACATCCCTACAGCAGTGAACAAAAGAGAAGGAATCAAGCTAAGCCACAAAGAACCATGGGGTTGTGTCCTCAAGCTCCATGGTACAAACTGCCTACATCACAAGCTTCCAGCTACATATTCTCCCATAAACCAACTCCTGATCTGGTCTTCAGCAAAACAATCTGTTCCATCCCTGCAGTGGAAATAGTCTCCTCTTTGCTCAGTTTAATTTGGCTTCTAGTACAAAACTCCACTCTCTTGAGTAATAAGCCTCCAGGAGATGCTGTGAGAGGATACGCCCTTAATACCATGCAACCAGGAAGAATGATAATTGCACTTTTAACAGCACTATGTACAAGGCAGCCACCAAAGCAGAGGAAGCATGAATTAAAGTAGGATAAAAAGGAAGGGCTCTACCATCTACCTAATAAGGTATTATTCATGCTTTTGGAAAGCTTCATTGCAGAGAGATAGGGACATAATGGGTAGTCAGAAGCAACTTTGTCTGGAGAAGGAAAGACCTGGCTGCCATCTCACAGCTCCCCTGTCATGCTGGACTCAAATTCTACCTTCCCAGCCTTCAGTTCCCCTCCATTTCCTATCTTTGTTTAACCCCTTTCCTTCCCAAGTCAGCTCCCCCTGCCCATGTGCACGGCTCAGGTCTGGCCTACTCACACATACCTTCACACCAGTTCCCTCCAGTCCCATTACTTTCACCCAACCAAGGAATTCTCTTTCTTTTTTTTCCTCCTTTTTTTTCCCTATCTCTCATTCCTGTCTTCCCTGCAAGGTTCTTCAACTCAAATTCACTCCAGGCCTACTGCATGCAAAGCATGTCCCCTTTCACATCCCTCCTCTAACCCCCACCTATCAGCTCACCAATGCTATCCTACAGAAGACATCTAACTGTACTTGTAACCATATTTCTGTATTTGTCTTGCCTCGCTTTTCACCCAGGAAAAAAAAAAAAATGACCTTACTCTCCAACAAATTTAAAATCATAAACTTTCACTCACAAACACACAACGATGCTGAGTTTTAAACATCTTTCCAAAAGTAAATTATCCACAGCTTACTTGCATAATCTGTCACTGTCCTTCCAATCCGGTTGAACTGGCTATCACAATTTATAATTATCATGCAGCCTGTGCCATTTTTCAGTCTCTTCCTACGTGTGCTTGATGATGCTGTTGTGCAGAACCTGCCACTCTGGGAAGTGCACCTCCAGGAAGTCTTTGCTACCAGGCAGAAAAACAAAAAACAAACAAACAAATCTCTTTATCCATCCAGATCATATTTTGTAAGGCTTTTAGTGCACGGAAAATGGACCCCTGGTGGTAATTTCAAAGGATCCTGATAAAGTTAGACAATTCAGTCCCATCAAAATTACCACAATTTAGGTATCCAACAAACTAAGGCCTTGTGAAAGCTCTGTATGCATCTTCAGGAACTAAAATGCCTTTGGAAATTGGAACTAGGTGTTAAATGTTTAACCAGGTCTGTGGGCAGCTCTTTGGTACCTATCCCTGTGTACTACAAGTAGATTTACAGCGAACATCTTTTCAAAGCTCTCCCTTCCCTGGCTCTGCACTCCCAACCTAGCATCATTACAGACTGTTTAAAAAACAAACACATACAGAAAAAAAACCCCAAAACACAACAAACAAACTAAACCATCTCAACAACACTCTCAAGCAATCAATATTTAGTCCTCTTGGGATGAAATAAATATGCTATGAACAGCCCCTCTCAGCTGGAACAGTGAGGATAAAAATGGAAGAAAACATGAGAATAACCAGGTACTGCACATGGTATCTGCCATCTCCCACTCTCAGCAGGAACTCTTGAGTAATGCCTGCACACAATGTTGCTGCTGCTGTCCAACCCCAAAGACATCTTTTAAACAATGCCTCACTGATAATCCTGTAAGGATTTTCAACTCTGTCCTGTATAGCATTTTAATTACTCGCACAGTTTCAGAAGCTCAATCATTTACAGAAGGTATTTTCATCCCACTAATTGTAGGTTTCCCAGAGGACTCAGTGCAGTATTTCATGTCCTCAGTGCTACTAAATGCTTCAGGAAAGCATCCAGACATCCAGAAGCAATTTTTTGTGTGTGCATATGGTTCTGCGGAGGAAGAGGGCAAAGCAGGGAAAGGAAGATTTTTAGCCCTTAAACAAAAAAGAAATTCTGGCTGACAACTCTCAGGAGAAAAAAAAACAAACAACAACAAAAAACAAACAAACAACAAAAAGACAGGTTTTCAGATAACGTTCTAAGAGCCTCGTCTTAAGTCAGTAGCAAGTCTGAAAGTTGCTATTTGTAATGCTAATAGCATGCAGCTATACCCCTGCACTGGGAAAAGTAATTTCATTAGTTAGCAGCTAAAGGTTATATCTATATCACTACTGGCATCCACTCTAGGGAGTGATTCCCAGCCTCCCAGGACAGGTAGCACAGAACACCTCATGCTGGCACTGCCCAGGGCTGGCTTGGCTCTAGAGCAGACTGGCCATGCCCATAATGTGTGGCATTTGGCCTTGTGGCCATAAGACATAATAGTTGCTTGTGTGTGTGCTTGAAGTCAACACACCTAAAATAATTTGAGAATAGTGTTGCAGTCCACAGAGGCAATGTCCTTACAAGCCTGATGCTGAAGGGCTGTGTTGCATGCCCTGCAGAGGGGGGTGATGGTGGCAGGGTATGGCCAAGAGCACCGAGTCTGAGATGACATGGAAGGACTGTGAGGGGCAGAGGGAAGCCAAACCAGGCACAGTGCTGTGCTGCCTGATGGGAGCAGTCCTGAAGGTCTTCTCTCAGTGGGGTCTAGCTGGTTTACCCCAATGTCAGACATAAAAATGTGCTGGGAGGCTGAGATATCTGGCAGCATAGGATGTCACCCCTCTGAGCTGGCAAACCATTAGAGAGTCAGAGACCCACAGCCTCCAAATGCATTAACTAGAGCCATGTATTTTGAAGGAAGGAAAGAATGGAGACTTCCAAGTGTATCTGTATAGCATATCTGAAAAGCAGTAATTGTATGCTACTGCATTCCCTGGAGTGGTGGTAACATCATCCCTTACCTCCATGCCAAAGAAATTTAGACACAGCCCAAGGAAAAAACTGCAGTTCTAGGGGAAAAAAGGCTGAGACCTGCCAAGTCCCTGGAGCTCAGCACAGTGGGAGAGGGATGGAGATATAGCAGGTGGGGGTCTGTAGCCCAAAGGAGAGCCCCTTTTTCCAGCCCCTTCCTATTGAGTGCAAAGTGCTCTAAAGTGATGGTAATGTTCAGTCTCATTTTACATGATCCCGTAATGGTGGAAAAGGCTCACAAGCACTGTCCCACAGATGGAGACATTTGAGTATTAGCAGAGTAGTGGTAACCCTCCGTATACATGCTCTTAGTTACTTGAAAGGTAGGTTTGGCAACTTGGCCTATTAACAGGGGCTGTAAGCTGATCAGCAATAAATTATTAGACAGCTGTACCTCAACTGTGACCTTAAGTCTTCAGAAAAAAAATCTTCATAATTATGATCTCTGGACTGTTGTGGTGTGCAGATCCCAGGAGGCAAGTCTGATTTACTCTGGCTCTTAGTGAATGAGAAGCTGCATCACAAAACCCATTATCACAGTTGGCATTAACCAGCAAGCATCTTGCTAATTATCCCTGCAAAAATAGCCAGTTAAAATGGCACGGGCAAGCCAGAAAACCCCTACCTGCATGAGAAATGTCCACACTGATGTGAATTGGCTGCTCACAACACAAGAATATGTAGCAGCTCTGCCGGGTCTGAAGAAGGTATTTCCTCTAGCAGCTCCTTCTGTAGCTCTTTATAAAGGTTTTTTGACGACAATTAAAGATGATGGATCTTAGCACTGGTTAGGAATTAGGTTGAATGGAGCTCCACTAACCAAAAATAAGGACAAGAAAATCCATTGGGAACTTCATCGTACTTAGGCATGTTTCTTCTCAAAAAGATTACACAGATTGCAAGGACAGGACCACTAAGCCAAGTACCTAAACCAGTGACCTGTGGGTCCTGTCCTGACAGCATCCAGAGGGAATTCACTTGCACTACCTGCAGCCCTGCACCCCAGCACTCTCACCTGGCATATCTGACTGGGTGGACCAAGAAATATTCCAAAAATGGAACTTTTACATCCCCTGCAGGGGTACAAATCACAGAGCAAATGCCATGACTCAGATACTACCTGGAACATGTAATGAGGTTATTAAACTAGATCATCCTTTTATAGGTTACTTTATTTTTAATTGAAAAAGAAAAAGAAAACATAGAAGCGAACCAACCTACATATTTGGCCTTCAGATGAATTTTTGGTTTTACGTGACAGCTTTTTCCCCTACTTATAAATTTGCATAAATCCTGTCAAGACAGGACATGCATGGTAAAGAATATGCAAAAGCCAGAGCTAAGCCCAGCTGCCTGCCTCTCCCACTCTGCTCTGCCAGGACAGCAGAGATCAACCAGGGCTGGTAGTGGGAGCAGTTCCTCCTTCTGCATGTCACTAGGTCAAGGACTTGGTCCTGCTGGCACACAGACTTCCCCCTTCAGTGAGTTTTTCTTGACAGACCCTAAATGGAGAGCCTAGTTTCAGTTCACTCAGGTCTTTTCCTGCACAGTCACTGTGATGGGGCTGGGGGGCTGTTGCTTATTTTCCTGTGGGAACTGAGAATAATAAGCTTCGAAGTGACCTTCCCCCCAGGAAGCCACTGCTGTTCCCCTGCCAAAGGGGAGAGCAGGAGTAGCATGGCAGGGAAAGATGAGGACGCTGGAAGGAAGGTGTCAATGTGAGGTTGTATTTACTCACACAAGGGCACCCTGCGC
The DNA here is from genome assembly GCA_013400335.1 of Eurystomus gularis. NCBI lineage: Eukaryota > Metazoa > Chordata > Aves > Coraciiformes > Coraciidae > Eurystomus > Eurystomus gularis. Next base: position 620,779 of record VZZY01011722.1, on the reverse strand, counting down.
AGGTTTAATTCAGCTGGTGCAAACTCCCGTGCAGACACTTACTTGGGGTTCAGAGAGGTTTATCTCTGCTAACAGGATTAGGAGAGGTTTAAGCTAAACCAAAAGAGAAGAATGCACACAAGCATTTGCACAGTTTAGGAAATAAACAAATACAGAGAAGATCTGCCTTTAGACACGGCCAAAGCAACCAGAGCTCCCTTTCTAGCAGCTCTCCTCACAGAGAGCATTTTATCTAATGCCATCCTCTTTGCTGCTTTTCCTGCCTTACCACCCACTCGGTACAGAAAATTGCTGCACTTTATAACTACATACTTTTAAATAACTTACATCACTCCAGAATTTGGCCCAAGTAGCCACACTGGCATATGAAGAAGTGTACAAAGCAACTAAGGAAATGATTTTTGTCCCCCTAAGATGGCAGCGGGCAGCAGAACGTGCCTGTGCTCTGAGAGCTTGGCTATGTGCTGCAGGAGGAACAGCCAAAGGCAAAGCGGAGGGAGGCTCCAGATGCTACCTCACATACAGCACAGAGAGGTTACTGCTCAAACCAGGTCCCACTAAGGCTTCCAAAATCCCTACTGGTGTGAAAACACTTCCCATTTAAACATCCCTTTCCAGTGAGGACGCTTGCATAAGTTAACTGAAAGGGCATTTGCTGCCTGTCCAAGTAGAACTTCTGCCATCTGTACTGAGTTCTGCAGTGGTTCAGCTGGATGTACAACGTGACTGAGCAGTGAAAGCAAAGTTTACTGCATCCTCCTGAAAGGGCAGGGTGGATCTCCATCTGCAGGGTGTGGTTGCCTTGAGATGGAATTTTGGTTGGGATTCAGGGGTAATAGCAGGAGTCCCGTGATGTTCACTCTCAAGAGGTGAGGATGTTGGTTTTACATTTTTTCTAAAAGGTTAGAAGTTGTGGTGAGCCTAATCATTCTGGCACGTCAGCCTGTACTATCTAGGGGGAAGAGCACCACCTTCTGAATTACCAAGTCAAATCGACTGTAGCAATCAACTTTCCCTTCGAAGTCCCCATCTAAAAACAAACAGGTCCAACCCTGCTTAACTTATGAGATCATAGCCCAAGGCAGTGTAGCTCTCTGGGACATCACTGCCTCACCCATCATCTACAAACATCAGTTGTGCAGGGATGGTACAGGTCTCTCCCAAATGTTACATACGCAAAGATCTCTGACCAATGACATAAGCCCACTAGAAAGTGCCTGCAGCACCTCTCCAAGGTGGCAGGTAACCAGCAGAGCCATAGAAATAAGGACAGAGCAGTGGAGTCATCAGGAACATGCACTGCACAGAGCTCTAACCTCTCGTGGCTGGCTCCCAGTGAAAACCTCTTACCCAAGCTGGTGCTTGTCATGCAAAGGCTGCCTTTTGTGAACCTTGCTGCACCAATGCTTCTGCTGCTGCTCAGCTCCACTCCAAGTAGCGTATTCATCTTCCCATAATCACTTCAGAACCTATTTGCATTGTTAAATCACTAAGAGAAATTGTTTTTCCCTTGTTATCTTCAAATCAAAGCAGTCTGAGATCTGCTAGAGATCTTTCTTTTGTTAAAGCTTGTTACTACCCTTAATGGGTTTCTCAAACGCATAATCCATACCTTACACTTTAGAAGTCATAAAGTCTTATTGTCCTTCAGTTAAGGCCTGGCCCAACACCTTCTGAAACAAAAGAAAAAGGTTCTCATTGACTTTTTCTTGAATCTGACCTCTTCATAGTATTGGTTCTCTGACTTCAATGCAGAAATCTTCACTGCTGCTTAAGAAGTAACTTTACTCATCCACACCTTACATGACAAAACAAAGGTATGACAAGCTGCAGAGGTTCATGAAAGGTCACGCTGCGACTAACTCTGAGCTGAGATCAGAAAGTCTGAATCCAAGATAGCTCTTTAACCGCTACCTACAACTTTTCGTTCGGTGCTTGTCAACACAAAGAACCATGAAACACAGAAAGAAAAAGGAAAAAAAATAGCTATTAATCCTCTCCTAGCTGAGTCAAAAGTGTTGCTGCCTGAAATATGTAACTACTACATCTGGTGACCATTTTGTAAGTCTTAACGTCTCGGGTGTTCTACTTGACAGCCTTGTACCTGGGAATTAGTTCCATTCAATAATTTCATGAACAAAATAAAATAATTGATAATATGCATACTACTACAGACAACAAAGCTAGGAAGAGCTGGCATTATATACAGCAGAAGATCAGAAGACAAAGTGATCTTGATGATCTGGAAAAATTGGGAAGAGAGGTTTAACTGAGTAAAAATCAGTGCAAGATAGAGTGCTTGTAGAGGCATCCCTCCTCCATGCTCAACATAGGTAAGGTCTCAACTGGTGGATTGCCTCTAGTTTCAGACTCACCCTTCAAGAAAGAAGTGGACAGACTGCATGGTCCAGAGAGAAGCAGAAGGCTGGGAAACATGGTCTCCAGCAACTGCATGAGCTGGGGTGTGTAAGCAAGGGGAGAGCTGGTTAAGGGGAACAAGTCTTCAACTGTGCAAAAGGCCATGCAAGTAATGGGTTGGACATCAAGGCTTCCAACCAATCCTCCTTCAGTGGCTGTATGACAATTCCACTTTTGATTCCTGGTGCCATTTCTGTAATAATGATATGCTTTATGGCTAAGAAGCTTGAAATGGAATTTAAGTGCAATCTAAAGGTTAAAAAAGTTGAAGTTAAAAAAAAAGCTTGAAAAAAGGTTTGTCTTATGTCATGATTTGGCTTGTGTTGGATGAGAAGATCCAGAATTTTTGATCACCATCTGGCAATGCTTACTTGCTTCCCTAAAGGGTTTTAAAATGGCACCAGCATTATATCAACCATGTTACCTCCTCCCATTGTCTATGTTTTTACTGACATGTATGTCTTGAAGCTGATGCAGTTTTCCAAAGCACCCAGACTGCACAGGGTGCAGTCTATATTATTTTGCTGTTGAGCACCAAATTATTCCCTATTTTTCTACACTTTCTAAATCTCAACCTAATTTGTTCTGCACTGTCTTATGTAGGTCTTGCAGCACTCTTCACCTCCCAAATTTTGCTCTCTGTGCCCAGCAAGCATTAACATTCAGAGGAAGTTTTCCCCCCAGGTATGAGCTTGGCTTTCGTTCAGAGAAGTCTCATTTTCCTACCTTCATGCACACTTGTATTTCCTTAAAGAGCTTGAACTCCCATTAAATAGGAGAGTCTAAATTACAAGGGTTAAAATAATTTTTTTAACCTATTCTCATTCAGTAGGCGCCCTACTTCCCTGCAGTCTGGGTACTGTCTCCAGCCTACTCAAAAAGCTGTGCCCTTACTGACACCAGCATCTCATTTTTAGCCTGATTTTCAGTTCCTCGTAGACAACAGAAAAAAAATAGCAACTTGTGTGGATCACATCTAAAACCACATGCATAAGTTCAAAGATAATTATCCCTTTCGTTGCTAAATGCTGTGCAAAGCACACATTTAACAACTAAAACTGATTTTAATCTTTGCTTAATTCTTTTGCCAGAGAGTCCCATTCATAGTGAGGCAGCTGTCTAAATATCTCAGCCCCTTGGGGCGAGGAGACAAGGGAGCCTCTTGCAGTGCTCTTGAGTGACCCCAGCTGGCTACTCCCCCAGCAGCACCCAAGAGCCGCTTCCAACTCATCTGGAGTACGGGATGCCAGTGGGGCTAGACGCCCCCCAAAAGACTATTTTTCTGTGAAGTGCAAAAAGTCTCTTTTCTCAGTTGAGAAACGAGAAAGGCAAAGTGAAGGCCTTATTAGCGGGGAAGTACATGGATTTATGCCCCACTGCCTTCACACTAGATAAGCATGAGCCCATCAGTCACTGCATCCTTTGCCTCATGTGACAGTTAATAGTCTCCCCTTTGGGTCAATAAGGACCTGAACATCCAGAGGGCATCTGCAAACGGTGGGACAGTCGCACGATTGGAGCACTCAAAACCACAAGACTGATATATTTTTCTTTCATAACACCTGGTCTAAGCTTTGCCATGCTATGAGCATCTGCTTGTAATTACACTCCTTAAAAGCAAGTAAATGGGGTATTTATTTTTTAATAATCTCAAACAGCCTTCTGGAGAATGTGATTAGACATTAGTGCTTTCTACAGCCAGGCAGTGTACACGCATCCACAGAAAGAGATTACGCAAGGACATAGCAACAAATTAATGCATTTACTCTCCACAACAGGCAGCAGCTTCACAGCAAGATTTCTTCACTCCGTTTTCTATATATTCTCCAATATTTAGGGAACCAAGACATTTCTGTGTAACCAGATGACTACCCCCACATATGGGATATGTAATGCATTGAGATGGGAAGGAGCTGAGATATGCCTGTGGTTTGAAGAGAAAATATGCTTCGCTCCTTCTCAAAACGGCTGCGCACTCCTCAGCTGCAGGCCAAGGCTGGCTATAATTTTGGTATTAAAATCCTCTTTGTTTTGGTTTTTTAAAAATTTTTGCTTGATGGGCTTATTGGCCCTTAGGTTTTAAAATACAGGGAGTGGCATAAAAATTATATTATCTTCAATATGTTTCTTACATTTAATCATGCAAGGCTTTGAGTTACAACCACTTGCTAGTCCTTTCTTCTCTCAGATGCTAGGAGCCCAATGTCTTGTGTGAGAAACTGAGATGAGAGCAGGAAGCAAAGCTGGGAGAGGACACATCGCAAAAGACATTTGGGAAGCAAACAGCCACTACAAGACAACATTTTACTTTCAGGCCAATGTTCTCACAGTCCCTCGGTCAGACAGTCCTTCTGCCAAATATTTCTCATTGGGTGGCCCTCGGTGGTTCCCTCCTCAGCACCATACTTTTGTCCCAGGAACAACTCCTCAGAGACACTGTGCCGATCAAGAGTACTAAGGGCTTAGGAGTAGTTCAAATGCCCTCCAAATGGCAGGGAGTTTTATTTACCTACTCATTTACTTAAGCTGTACAGTTAGCTAATAGCTTGCACAGCACTTTGAGGCAGGAAAGCTCGAGACAGAGGAGCATTAAAATTAGTCATATGAAAGCCATCATGAAGAAAAGGCTTTTTTTTTGTTTGTTTTCCACCAGGTTCCCTATAAACCCAGTATCTCCAGGTCTAAAAGAGTATTAGCTCACACAAGAATGATAAATGCTTGGTCTTGAATAAAAAGACAATAAGGCTCAGAAATTACCCCTAAGAAATTATAGAAAGGCTTGCCTAGAAACTGAGATTTATAAAATAACAACAAATCCATTTGGAATTCTTTAGACTTGCCTGCAAGACTTGCAGTCACCTTCATAAGAATTCACACCCACACTACGATTATACAAGCCCTCTTCTCTTGCAAAATCAAGCAGAAAACACAGTCTATCACAAGACAGGTAATAAAAACATGAGACTGACAGCTTTACCTTCAACATTGCTACTATTCCCAATTTGAGATACCTTTTCCCAGCTTTGTCATCCAGGAAATTCTACCCTTTACTTCTCGTGTAAGGTTGATGGTTGCTGAGGTCCTCCCACAGCTCACTGATGGGTGCTTACAGGATACAGCTTCAGATCAATATTCTTGGCTGGGTGGATAAAAATACAAATAAATCAAACTACAACCAAAAAAAGCCTCTGGCAACCCAGAATATAGCTAATAGTCATTATATTCGTCTGCAGGATGTGAACTTTCCCTGTCCTTACTGATTTCTCTTATTAAGCAATCATCAAGCACCGATAGGAATTTTTTGGAGGAAATAGGAGTACAATGTGTTCATAACGAAAACACCAATAGAGCAGGCAGCCAATATGAGCCGCTTGACATTTCAGGAAATTAAGTTATACTGTGGTCCCAGCTTATAAGTTCAGCAAGACCCATGAGGGAACTCTTTGGAGACCTGCTGTGCTTTCATTTCAAATGTGACGGCCACATAGGCTAATTGAGGGCAGTAGCCATGTGTGCTCTGTCACAGCCATCCTACTGCCCTTCCCCTCTCCCAGCAGCTCCTACATTGCTCAGCTTTCGTGTCTCAGCCAGCTTTGTCCTTTAGATGCTGAGCATGCTCTTCTAGGGGTGAGAAAAAAAAGAGCATTTAGAAGGTCAAAAACACCCAGTGAAAGCAATAATAGAGTTTCAGAGAAAGCCTCAGATCTCTGTCAAACAGAGCCCAAAACATCTCACCCTTGGATGACAGATCACTTGGGGATTCCAGGTATTGCAAGTACAAGCTGAGGAGACAGGGTCAAGCACTGAAGCTCACAAGCTGAACAGATTTATAGGTTACTTTTGTCCACACCAGAGAGCAGAAAGGAGGAAGTTGAGCAACAGCAGGATATGGGCTAGATGTATGGGAGATGAAGAGACAACCACCCTGAGATGAAGGGAGCAGTCATCAAGGCTGGTGTTTGTTCAACCATATTCCTGGGGAGCTCCTGCTGATAGACATGGGGACAGGTGACAGTGAGCTGCCTCATATAGAAACTTCCTCTTTTTCACCTAAAACAAGGTCAAAGTTGGTTAGAGAAGCTGTGAGCCATAAGGCTGTGTCCCAACAGGCTCTCACCTGCTAAGGTGGCAAGAGAAAGGCAGGTATAACAAAGACAACAGCTCTTCCTTTGTGAGGAGGACAGAGAAAGGAGGGAACTCTGGAAGCTCCCAGGGACAGTGCCCAGGCAGCCTTTCTCTCAGGGGAGTACCACATACTCTCTGCTGGTCAAAATTTGCTTTGAGAGACTAAGGGTTGCACAGGTACAAATACAGTTCACATTCCCAAGCTCTTGGCTTCTCTCCACGCTTTTCCATCCGAAATGCTTGGACTATCTTGAAAAACTCATAGGACTCCAGCCAATACTGCTACTATTCCCTATTAAAGGTACCTTGAAGGTATCACACAGAAAGCTACTACTACCCCCTCCCATTAATCTGATGGGTGCTGAGGGTCTCTCTTTCAGCCCACTGAAGTGATCAGTGCATGCAGGATATGGCTTTGGACTGTTTGGGAGGAGTAGCTACCCCACTGCTGCCTCACTATCACCCTGTGCACACAGCCTGGCTAAGAGCAGCTTCAATACCCAGGTCAAGCCTTCCTTCTGCTGTGTCACATCAAGCAAGCAAAATAGAGACCTGAGGAGCTGAGAAGACCTGTCTGGTATCACCCAGCTGGTCAAGAGAGGATCAAGAAGCAATCAGCACTCCTCAGTTGCCATCCTTCCGGAAGAGCCCTTCTCCTGAAAGAGGAGCAGTCAGGGACAAACCAAATGCAGCAGACTCCACCCAATGGAGCATTATGAGACTATAAAACAATCCAGCTACAGACCAGTCTAACAAAGGAGTAGCCAAAACCTTTTAGGGAAAGGGGCATTGAGAGGCCCATCATCTTCCATCCCTTATAACATTTGCTCCACCATTTGCAATAGGGTCACACAGGGAAGTCATGTGAAGGTAAAACACTTAATTAAAACACTAATGCTGCAAACATTCACCTCCATGTAGGCGTGAAAACCTTCAAGCTTCCTTTTTATTATACGGATGGGATCCTGCTTTTCATTGGCACAATAGAAAATAGCCACAAAAATTCCACACACACAGCATCAGACCCTGCGACCAGCCTCGACATGCAGGGCGTCAGTAATAAAACACACCCCTATAGGGATTTAGTACTTTGGCTTGTGCTCAGCTGGGGGACTTGGGCAGGACTTTCACTCTTCAAACATAAAAAAAAATAAATTAATTATGATCAGCTCTGTCATTATTTCAACCCCCGCATCCCCCTTTCCCTGTCAGCAAAGGGGAAAGGAGCCATGTGCTGATGGGATTGTGGGTTTACATGAAGGAGATGGGGCCAATTCTCTGTGTGTGTGTGTACTGCATCTGCCCTGGAAATCAAACAGCAGCTTTAGAAAGGGCATCCTGGGAAGGGCCCTTAGGTGCCAAAGAAGAAATTCAGGAAAATATTCTTTTATTAAAACAATTATAACAGCTGCTGTATGTACTTCCTTATGCACATATGCAGGCACACCCCCCTTCCTATCAACCTCACACATCCCCTCTGCCACAGACACTCTTGCACAACCAGGTGACAAAGTAGTTTTCAATTTTTAATCTGTATAGGAGCCATGGCCCTTCCCTTGCCAACATGCCATACATCCCTGGTGCATTTGTCCTGCTCACCCTTACCATTCCCCACTCCAAGGGTCTTTCCTTGTTCTGTCCCACTAGAACGAGTCTCCAAAGTGCACACACAGGCAAGGTTTTGTGCTGACACCACAACAGGCACTGCAGCCAAGAGGGCATGCTAAAGAGTGCAGAGGGTCTGAAATGGCCAACCAAGCCAAGGACTTCCCAGGGATTCCTGAAATGGTGTCCTTTCCTATAGGTTCCGTTTTCCTCCCTTTCTAACTGTCTCTTCACATGAACTGAAGTGGTGATGTCCTGCAGCATCCTTTAACCGGTGGTTAAGTGAGGGGTAACACACTGAAGTTTGAGACGTAACTCTTTGCCAAATATCTCTGTGCTCATTCATATGATGGAAAAATAAAACAACAAAAAAACATACAACTCCCCACAACAATTTGCAAAACTGCTTCCACAATGCCTGGAAACTTTCTCCCCTAGGGTCCTGGTTAGACTAGTTGTAAGGTGCAATTCCTGATTTTCCACTACACCCTTCCATTGCATTGTCACTTTCTCCTTCCAGCTCCACTCCACCCACGTCTGAGCTATCCCACTTTGGCGTTTTATATGGTATCTAGTCTGGAAGCTTAAGTAGGATGGTCTCCTTGTTACTACTCTGTGCAGCATCCACCAACACAGTGCAGTGATCCATATCTAAAGGCTTCAAGAGGGAATCTGTGATCCTATAATACCAAGGTCATGTCCAGCTATGCTGTTATTGAAAAGCCTGCAAAGAAGCAGCAAAATGCAGACACGCTGGTGTTCCTCCCTCTTCTCACACGTGCTCCCCTCCTTCCCAGTTTACCTGCAATGCAAATGGAGTTTGGGAAGAGCTTGAGGCTTCAGGACCGAGTGGGCCAGGCCATCCCTGGACATGCTGCATGGTGGCATATTAAGCATCTCTATGCTTCCCACAGGTGGCTGCAGGGCTTAATCTGCAAGCTGATCCAGATGGACAATTACTAGAAAGATAGGGCTCTGAAACATGAGGGAGTGAGACAGGAGGGAAGACTACAGATACACAGTGCTGGAGCCTAGTAGAAAACCCATAGCCTAAGATTGCCAGCTTCATTTTCACCTTCAGAGCTTCTGCTTACACTTTCAACCTGACCCTACACCCTGTCACAGCGGAGCAGGAACCAGATGCTGCACTTCAGGTCTGTTAGCATGACACCTTTGCTTTGTGCAGGTGTTGGCAACCACACTTGCATACAAAGCAGGGCAAAACCCAGCCTAGGCTGGAGAGCACTGCTCCAAGGTGAACACTAGAAGCTACATTTCAGCTTACAGGCACCACCCTGCAATGAGGCACGATGATGCTACAGTACACATGGCAATCGCCTTCTTGCTCAAAGAAAACACTTACTTTCTTTACCCTCTGCAGCTGGTGCCTCTGCAAGAATGGTCTGCTCCTGCTCCAGCCAACTCTTTGTTCATTTGGGGTACACTGGGAGAAGCAAGAAGGCATGCTCCAGGCAACTGTCATTTGCCTTTGGACAGGATGCCCTCTCTCTTCACACAAAGACACTCTGTCTGGAATCATACAGATTCCAGTACCGGAAAGTAAGGGATATTCTGATCAAGATCCAGACTGAGTAACAAGAAATCTGGAGTTTAAGCACTTTTCTAGTTGGGTTTGCTTAGGACAGACTGTTGCAACTCACTATGCCTCAGCTTCTCCGTATGGAAACTGGGGGAATATAAGACTTCTGAAGCTCAAAAAAAATCTAAAAGGGACAAGGGTTAAATGGTTGCTAAGAAACCCCAATAACTCTCCACTTGCCTCAACAGCATGTGTCCACATACAACCGATGTCCAACTAGCCTTGGTAAAAAGAGGTCAATAAGCAGACAGAAAACCTTTTGACCTGCAAGACAGCCATCATTCTACCAGTGAAGGCTTGCAAAATGTCAAGCATCTTTAACAACAGTGCTTCAACTCTGAGATTTGAAGAGGTGTGAGAGCATCTGCAATGGGCTTATAGTGGGGTGCATAAAGGTCTCCCAGAAACACGACACCTAGAGGGCAAAGCATTAATGTCTGTGAAACTGTTTCTGTAGGGGTAGAAAATTGGCTGAAGCTGTTAAAGATCTAGCTCAGCAGCTCGGTACATTGCCCAAAATAACAAGGTGGTGGCATCTGGGATCCTCCCCCACAAAACCCGCCAGCAAATGCCCCAGCAATCCCAGCGTGTGTTCGTCCCTGTCATCACACTTTGCTAGGCATTAGTGGTGGACAGCACCCCACCCCAATAAAACATGGGACATTCTTGGCACTTCGCCCTGAAGGCAAGGTCATCAGAAGCAATGACGAATTCTTTGCCTGCCATATCCACAGTGGTATGCAGGGCAACACAATCCTGCCCCAAGCAAGAGCCAAGTTTGATTAGGGCTGATCGCTCCAAGCTCCTTCCTGGAGGATCTTGCAAAGAGGGAGTTACTGGCCATCCAGAATGAGACCAGAGACAAGAACATGAAGGCTTGCAGGGAGTTTGGCCAATTCTACCAAAGATATGAAGCAGAGTACCAGAGCCCATGAGAATAGATGCTCTTTCTGGTTGGAAGTACAGTGGAAAGTGGCATTTCGCCCCCTTCTCACCCTACAATCCAGCATGTACAAGTCACCACAAATGGACACAGTGGAACCTTCCAGGCATCCCTTCCAACTTGTCACTGACTTGGCCCTTGGAACAGAGAAACTTTGGCCTTTTCCAAAATCATCCACCTGACACAAGGCTCAAATACTTGGCTGAGCAGAGCTGGGGTCCACCCTCATTCTCCTTCAGGCACCCTCTGTGCTTCAGTTCTCCATTGAGGACAACAGCCCTTTCTCACCTCAGCAGAGAGCTGTGCCTAAACTCATTGAAACTGAGAGGACACTCTGGTGGCATGCTGTTGGCTTGACTCCACCCCAGCCAGCTCTGGGGCACACATCTTGTGAAGATTTCTTTCCTTTTGCTCTGCAGCAGCATGGCAATGCCATCACAGGACAAATCTAGTCTTCCTATAGCTGTCACAGATTACATGCCAACCACCTTCCCACTATCGCTGCAGTGCAAAAGGTACCAAGGATCCTCCAGTTAACACAGGGAGAAGGGATTACATGGCCCTGTTAGCTGGCTAACAGCTAACGGTTCTCTGCAGGAGAACTGGTTATGGTCTGGTTGAGAGCTGTGTCAGGTGCAGGACATTGCAACACAATGTCCGTGTGCTCATTTACAGCAACCTGATGATGCGGTGATGGGGGAAGGGAAAGAACTGTGCTTGCTTTACATGGAGCTTCCTTTTCCCTTGGGTTCATGTGCAAGCACTAAATTGTGGGATATGAGCAAATGTCCAACAACTTGACCCAAAACTGATCCTTAGGCAGTGCAGACCACCAGCCTGAAAATAGAAAGGGCTGGGAAGGAGAAAGATGAGTCTCCCATTTCCACACAGGGCTGTGAACTGGCCTGGTTTGGCTCCAATGATTTCTGAGCTGGGGAATCATCTCCGTCAGATTGAGTCCTAGAGCCACAGCTCCAGCTGGTGTCTCAGGTTTGGCTGGATGCAGGCTGAGGACAACCTCTCTTAGACTGGGCCAGAAATCCCACTTAGAGTTTGGTTTCAGGGGCTCAGGATTTGAGGTCCACTTTTTCAGTGCATCAGCCACAAAATTTAGCTTTTTATAAGGATAAACTTTGATATATCTTAAGTGAATTTGGATAAAAACCCAGCCTTACACTGAGGGAAGAGGACTTGGACTTCCACCAGTTGAGAAACAGTCTCTAGTTAAACCTGTGCAATTCTCTCAAAGAGGCAGCACCATGCAGCTTGAAATCAGCTGCTCCTGTAAGAGCCCAAAGCTGGGAGATTTGTGCAGGTCACTCATTAATTGGCTCTAGCTGTGCATGCTCATGGCACATCTCAATCACCAGGACGCATAAGAAGAGGCTTTTCGATCCAGACTATAAAGAGCTGCAAGGTAAATGCACGTCCTGGGGCATTAGCTCACCCATGTCACTGCCAGGAGGAGTGCAAAAGGTGCCTCCCATGGAGCAGAAGCAGGCTGCCCGGTGGCACCCCCTCCATGAACCAGTATGGTGTTTTTCAAAAGCTGCTACCAAAAAAAAAAAAAAAAAGGGAAAAAAGAAAAAACCTTCCCCGTAATCACTTCAAAGCACATTGATTTGGAATCAAAATGCAGAGAACAGTTTATTCTCGCGTGCCTCAGCTCCTGCAGAGACCCATGTAAACCCGCATGGCACCCCAGGGCTAGTGCAGAGGCTTGGGAAACAGTCTAAATCCCAGGCGCCTTGCTAAGCAACACGGGGATAATTCTCTTTGGTACCAGTTACAGCAAAGGAATCAGGGAAGATGACACATTAGAGAAGGACAATAGAAAAAAAAACATGTTTTTTTCCTCTCATTGCTCCTGGAGGTGGCATGCTGCAGAGAGCAATTGAGCTAAGCAAACGCATTCCAATGTTTTAGACTTACTGATTATTTCATGGTCTTCTGTTAAATCAGTAGCTTTAAAAGCTCTTATGTAAAGGACATAGCTGAAATTGATAGAGCTCAGTTTGGATACAGTCTGTCCTGGCATAAATCAAAACCAAGTCCATGGATGAGAACAGAATTAGAGCGGATACAATAAGTACACAAAAAATACTCAAAGCAGCTTACAGATTTAAAGCATTCTGCAGATAGTGGTGAGGGGGGAAGCTGTTTGTTTATTTAATCCAGAGAGTTTTGGGCCTGCAGAAAAACAAAAGTAGGTAAGGCTAAACCTAGATCCCACTACAATTTGCCTATTGATTTCTATGGTTTGGAGCACTTGCTTCTGAAGGCAAAGTTCAAATGAATATTGCCCAGGTGTCACTGCACAGTCCCCATTTTGCTAATCTTCCTGCTGGAGCAGCCAACAAATTGGCAAAACTAGTTCGGAGGGCAGTCAGGGAAGGGATGGAAGAAGCACACGGTTGCCTTGGAGTTATCCAAGGTTATCTACACATCACGCTGTACGCTCCTTGCTTCTCATAATTAGAGTGTCTAGACAGGAGATGATGCTGGTGAAGCAGCAAGTAAAAAGGTTTTGCAGAGTTTTTCAGAGGAGCCCAGCTAAAGCAGTGATTACAACAGAATGACAGACACAAGACTTGCAGTACCCAGCTGAGATTAGAGCCAATTTTAACCTGAGTAAAGGTACTTTCATAACCCTTCACATCCCAAAAAAGCTGCTGAATCAGAGTGCTGATGGCTCAGGCACCCAGGAGGGCTCAGAGCTTTTGAACCAGCCTCCGACTGGAGGTTTCTGCAAAAGTAATTGCAGCTGTGTCTCAGCTTCATCCAGATGCTGGCATTTAGCAGCCTCAACTTGTGTAAACCAGCTTCACTCCACTGAAGTCAACAACAATTGACACCAGCTGAGAATCTGGCTCTCAGTGTGGTTTAAATATAGTCTAAAGAAGAAGAACTTACAGAGGGATTGCCCAATTCCTCATGTCCATTTCCCCCTTGGGGTAAGGCTGAATAAGAGGATTTTTTCTTTTTAATTTAGCTACGGTTATTTTTAACAACAGCATTATGAGCTCACATTTATTACAGCACCTTCCATCCTCCAGGAGCCAGGCTGCCTTTCACGCTTCACCAGGAACCACTGAGAGAGACGGACACGGTGCTCTGCACAGCACCAGGATGGAGCCACTTCTGGACGCAATACAGCGGATGCTCAGCATGCACAGGAGCCTGGCCACAAACACAACAAATCATCGAGGGGACTAAAACAATTCAGCTTCAGCATTGCAAGAGCGAGCCCCAGCCATTTGCACAAGGAAGCAATCCAAGCAGCCGTTTCAAATCCTCCCTTGAGCTGGGCAGGAGACGGACATGATGTTTTTACAGCCATGCAGGGTGTCACGATCACACACTGTGGCTCTACACGCGCAACACAAGGCCAGATTACCACACATACTGCTGCGGAAAGGCAAACATGAGTGACCTTTGAGAAAGGAAGAGTAGCCGGATATCTCCTACTGCGACAAAGCAGGGCGCTGTTGGCATTCCCCCGTCTCTTTAGCTCAAACGCCCCTGCAAAGCCAAGGGATATGGCCCTGAAGCCAGTTACACGGCAATCTCCATGTGCCGCATTACCAGGCTGTGATTGCCCAAAACTTCAGCCGTGCTGCAGTGACACTTACACTGACTGCTAACCAAGGCAGGGGGAGTCATTGGTGCCGGTGGCAGGAGAGGGATTTGTTTCAGAGGAGCTTCAGAAAGCTCAAAGGTCTGACATCCCTGTTTGGGAGCAGGTGGGATAGTTGCCAACCCTTTTTCGATATGAGAGAGAAACTGGGAAAGTAGAACAGGAAAATAAGTCGTCTCATGGGCTTAAATCTGTGCAGTTATGCTAGAAGTAGAGTGACACTAAGCTTTGTCAACAGCGGTATAGTCCATTTTTTCTGGGCTCGAACTAGGGCCACTCAGATGCTACCATATGGGAACTGCTCGGAAACGGCATCTTCCAGACAGTTCCCCTCAAGCCACCACAGAGCAATGGAAATGCAGCAAATAAAAGCCGTGGCCACCACCCAAATGCTCCATCAAAGACATGAACTCTAGCCTCTTAAAAAAAAAATAAATTAAAAAAAGAGAAAAAGAAAACCAATACAAACAAAAGCCCCAGATCCATTAATGAAAAATAAAGCACAAGGCAAGGGGTGATGAAAACAAATAAAACTAAGGCTGTAAAATGCCTGGTATGTAAGATGTGTTGAAACTTGCTGCTGACAGCAGCTTGAGCAGACATTCACATGCAGCCATTCATAAGATGCACAGTAATTACCTTCTCCGGGAGGCTGTATTATGATGATTTCTTTAAGCAGAGTACAATATCTCTAGCAACAGGATATAATTACAGCAAAGGATATGCCTCTTAACCTCCTTCCACCCCCCCAGCCAGCTCAGGAAGAGAGCTGGGAGCCAGGGGCTCTGTGGGGAGGGTGTAAGTAGTTTACCCTGTGCTACTGCACTCATTACCTAGAGCCAAGCATGCTTTTGATGGGAGATTGTGGTGGCATTGCTCTCACAGGAACCCGTCCTCTCTCCCCCTCAGCTTAGGGTGGAAACACTCCTAGCACTGCAGACATTGACAGAGCTGGCAGCGGCCAGCAGGCCACCAGAGGAGTTCAGCACAGCCAGCCTGCTCTGGGCTGACACCTCGCTGATAAATAAATAAATACCAAAAATAAACAGGCTCAGAACTGGAACATGCTGGCAGTGCTGTGAAGTGGCAGGACTTCCCACCTCCAGAGTGGGACTTCGCTGGCCCCAAATGCTCCATTACAGAGCCCCTTTGGAGAGTTGACCCATTCTAGAGAAAAGCCCAAGACTCCCAAGATAAGGACTGGCATCATGCCCACCATGAGCCGTGGTGTCTCCAGGGGAGGGATGCCACCTCCTGGTGATTACCAGGCCCACCTGCAGCAGCCAAAATACCAGAGTTGGTCCTTCCAGCTCAGCTCCCTGGGGCTGGGTCCTGCTTCAATTCCACAGCCCTCCTGCAGGAAATCCTCTTGCTGCAGCTGTTGGGAGTAATACATGTAGGGTCCAGAAGCAGAGAAAGATGCAAGCAATGACAGAGCCCTAATAACTGTGTGCTCAGCTAAGGGACCTGGTTTCTCACATTGCATCCATCCACTCCCAGTACTCACTTCTCCGGGACAGTGAGACAGCCACCACAGCCAATGGCGGTCAGCAAGATTTGCTGCACTCAGTGTGGTGAAACCCCATTTGCAGACCAGTAAGTAGGAGGCTGTGAGCACCACAACTTGCTCCTTCCAATTATTTTGATCATCAGTCCTAGAGGGGAAAGCAAAGAGTTAATGCCTGTCCCAGTGCTTCTCCACCCCAAACCAAAAATGCAGTGCTGCATCTGACCCTAGGCTCTGTTGTTTCTAGCCCGCACACCAATTATCTGAAAATCTACATAGGATCTCTGCCTTCATTTTCCAAAAGCATCCGGAGTAGCAGTGCTCAGTGGTTTGGGCTGTCTAGATATTGAGAGCAGAGAGATTGGGAGGTTTTCAGAGCCCTTTTACAAGATCCTGACAGTTTACTTCCCATTCCAGGGTAGAGGATGTTTTTTGTAGATGAGAGACTGGAAAGTCTTTCTCTAATATAAAACAACTAAAATTAAAGAATAACCAAGATTTTCCTTGCTGGTCTGGAAATTGCATTACAAGTGAGAGTCAGCTTGGTGCAAGTTTGCAAGCTGTGATATCAGGAAGAGAATTTCCCTTCCCATTTACAAAAGGAAATGAATTTTGCATCCACCGGATGGCAGTGTAGGGAGAGCAATCATGTTAGTCGTAGTATTGCTATTATTTTCCTTTTCAGCCTCTCAAAAGTGATTGCAGATACAGCAATGCATTGCTTATTAAGATCTCCCTGCATNGGGGGGGGAAATCTAGGTCTTATTAATAAACCATCTTCTAGGATCTCTAGAAGAAAACAGACTGATTAGCCAAGATCGTTCAATAAATATTTTGGCTCGTCTGACAAAAAGAAATGATGGAGTGGAAGGGAGTGTGCTTTAAATAGTTGACTATAATAAAAACAAAGACTTTTGATAGAAATACAAGTAGTAAAAAGGACGTATTTCTACTTCAGCAGAAGGTAACCTCAGGCACCAGGCTGGCAGCGTACACAAAGTTCACTTTGGAATCTGAATTGACAACATTTTCTGCAGTTTGTTGTCAAAGCATTTCCATGAGCAGGAAAGTCTCTTCTGCTCTCAGCCAAGGCAGAGACCAAACGTTTTTTTTCCTGCAGAAGCATAAAACGCTAAATAGTAAAGCTGAAAGTTAAAATCCAGGTAAATAGTATCACTGAAATCCATCCCATCAACAAGGCGATTGCCCCGGAGTAAGAAGTGGTGAAACACCAGCAGAAAACAACTTGGGAAGCCAAGCACGGCCCCCGCTGTTGCCACTAGAGGGCAATAGGAAACAAGCCACAAAGCACTGGAGGCGAGGAGCTGGTAAAAAAAAATAAATTGCCAAGTGGATGTTTGGTGGGGCAGGAGCCGCGGCTTCCCGGGGAGCTCTGCCGGGAGCAGCGGGACCCCCCGGGCAGCCCCGGCCCCCTCGGCCCCCGCACGGCAGCAGGTAGCGGTTTGGGCTCGTCTGTGTTAGCCAGTGGAAAATATTCGCAGATGGTTTTGGTCTAGAAAACAGCCGCAAGTAAAAGAAGTACTTCTACCGGCATGTCCTTGAGCATCATCAAAGAGGTGGTCAGATGCCGCTCTGCGCTGAACGGGTGATGGATCCAACATAACACATCGTTCCATTCAGATGCTGCAGAGAGTGAGAGAGGGAGATGGAAAGGCTTCAGCAGCCTGTTTGACTTACTGAAGGGAAGGTTTGGAGGTGATTTGATCTAAATCTGTTAACATTTCTCGGTGGCGGATTATGAGAGATGCTAAAGGACTCCAAGAATCTAACAAACAAAACTATAACTAGATCCAGAAGCTCAAAGTAAAAGCTGGATAAAATCAAACTGGAAATAATATGGGCATTTAAAAATTAAAACTTGCAATAATGCCAGTAGTTAATCATTGAAATCATGTAAGGGAGAGTTTTATTCTCCACCCTTGGAGCTCTTAAAACAAGATTTGCTGTCTTCTTAAAATGTGTGCTGTAGCTTAACAGTGAATTATTAGCCTTGATGCAGACATTACGGGTACAGGTCTTGTCCGAATGAGGCAGAAGGTGAGACTAGATTAGCAGTATGGTCCCTTCTTGTAATTACAGCCTACAAATATCAAGGTTCTTGTTGCAGAGAATTGCCTTTCAGCTGTAGGGGCTGGCTCCCACATTTGTAAACTCACTTCACAGGCTGTGTCAATGCAGCAGTGACAGCAGCTCCAAGGACTCTACCACACAAGCAGCAGAGGTGGCCTTTGAATAATAGGGCTGCTTCTGTTGCCCAGTCATTACCGGTCTCTTCAAATACAAAGAGCATGAGCCTAAAAACCCCTGTTCTCTACACCAAATGGTTCAGAGCCAATAGCCAGGTCATTCCGTACCCCAGCTGGGGTGCCGGTTCCTCAGCTGTAGTACAGATGAGAAGAGACTTGGGCAGCAACTGATATGTGAGAGTCATGGAGGTGGGGGCCAGTTTCAATGTTTTGAGCCTCCAGAGATGTTAGTCACACAAAGGTCATACAGCACAGAATGTAATGTCTGAGGTACCTACCATTTTCCTTCCCAGTTCTAGGCCACAGGGAGATCTCTGGTGAAAGAAAATAGATTTATAGTGGATACAGCCTCTTAGGAGTTGCATATTGCACAGACAGACACAGACCTGTGACGCAAGCATCCAAAAGCATTGTACCACTGAAAGACCCCCAGCCTCAGCCAAGCCCTTGCATGCTGCAGGACAGACAACATCAACATTAAAAAAAGCCCAGCCTTTCTCACCAGAGACACAGAGCAGTACTACTCCAGCTGTAAGCAGTTTCCAACCTACCCAAATGTCAGTGCTTTACAAGACAGGACAGTTATAAAACAGACAGGATGCGGTGACAACGTATTGGCCTTTGCAAAACCTCAGGAGTATAGAATCATAGAATCATTCAGGCTGGAAAAGACCCTTGGGATCATCAAGTCCATCCATCAACACTACTTTCCAAAGTTCTTCCCTAATTTCACCCTCAGCAAGTTTGCAGATGACACCAAGCTGAGTGGTGCAGCTGACGTGCCAGAGGGACAGGATGCTATCCAGTGGGACCTAGACAAGCATGAGAAGTGGGCCTTTGTGAACCTCATGAGGTCAAGTGCAATGTCCTGTGCCTGGGTCAGGACAATCCCCATTATCAGTACAGGCTAGGGGATGATGTGACAGACAGCAGCCCTGCAGAAAAAGACTTGGGGTTACTGGTGGATGAAAAGCTGGACATGAGCCAACAATGCACACTTGTAGCTCAGAAGGCCAATCGCATCCTAGGCTGCATCAAAAGGAGCGTGGCCAGCAGATCGGGAGAGGTGATTCTGCCTCTCTGCTCTGATGAGACCTCACCTGGAGTACTGTGTCCAGCTCTGGAACCCTCAGCACAAGAAGGACATGGACCTGAGGGAGTGGGTTCAGAGGAGGGCCACAAAAATGATCAGAGGGCTGGAGCACCTCTCCTACAAAAACAGGCTGAGAGAGTTGGGGTTGTCCAGCCTGGAGAAGAGAAGGCTCCAGGAAGACCTTATAGCAGCCTTCCAGTACCTGAGGGGGTCTACAAGAAAGCCAGAGAGGGACTGTTTACACATTACACAGCAATAAGACAAGGGGCAATGGTTTTAAACTAGAAGAGGGCAGATTTACGTTAGACATTAGGAAGAAGTTATTTACTCTGAGGGTGGTGGAACACTTCAACAGGCTACCCAGAGAGGTGTTGGAGGCCCCATCGCTAGAGGCGTTCAAGGCCAGGCTTGATAGGGCTCTGAGAAACCTGATTGAGTTAGAGATGTCCCTGCTGACTGCAGGAGGGTTGGATTAGATGACCTTGAAAGGTCCCTTCCAACCCAAACAATTCTATGATTCTATGATTCTCTGTGGGAGCAGCACGGGGTTTATTCCTGCAGGAATAAGGCAGGCAGAGAGCAGGTGGAGAGCAGAACCACACAGCACATGGTGCTCATGCTCTTTTATGGAGGAAGGACTCGCAGACACTTCTCAGGGTTTTGTCAAGGCTAAAAGGTGCTGTCTGCGAGCCGAGGGAGCTCATTGTGGAACAGCACAGGCACGACAGACATGGCACCCTGCACCAGGCAGGGGCAATGGGCACCTGTGTTGAAAGGGAAGTGCTGGCCCAGGTGATTATACCTGCCAGGCCCCCAAAGGTCTGCCTGCCTGCCATAGTGAGGGGGAGCTCAGTGTGCTGGGCTGATGGCTCAGTTTTCTGGATGGGAGAAAAAATCCCACCAAATTAAAGGAAGACGATTTGCTATGAAACATGTTGGGACACTGTAGGACAAGATACGCCTTGATCCAACCTCCTCAAGCATTGCTCGCAATGACTCATCTGTAGCAAGTCTTCCCCTCTCCTTCCTCCCATGAACCTCTGCCCCATGTAAGAACCCAAAGGTGTCACTCCTGCTTTCTTCAGACTTGGACTCTCATGCGTCTGCTCACACGTGATCTCTCTAATGTCTGCAGCATACAGATAAAGCAACCACATCAGAGGAGGTCTCTTGTTTAGCCAAAGTAATCAGCTGTTAAAGCTCACCTCTTTGGATCAGCCTGCGATGCTTTTCTTCTTCTAGCATCTAACTAGAGCAGTTCTACAAATCAACAAGTTGCACTACTTTTTTGGACAGGTCATCTCCAAAGCTGAAGACCTGGAGTTACAGTGGCTCTCCTCCTTTCCAGGGCCAATGGCATACAGGGTGCACCTTTATGCACACTCACACACACAAGCAAAGCCTTAAAAGAAAACGCTAGAGCCAAGACCATGCTCCTACACTCTCCTACTCAATTTGCAGAACAGGAGAGACAAGGTTATGGGGCAGCAAGTCTGATACAGGCAGCTGTCAGACTGACACAGCGATGTAGGAAAGTGAAAGCATCTAGGTGGGAGTGCACAGCCGAGTTAGGGGTCGAAGGGTTAAGAGAAGAGAGCCCATTATTCATCACTACCACTGTGTTCCAGGCATAAGAAACATTTGGAGCTAATTAGAGGGAGAGCAGAACAATGCACTAGAGAAAGCAACAATGCCCTGGTTCAACCCAGCAGATGAGCTCCGTGCTCAGAGCAAATTGGTCTAAAATGAGTATTGCTCCATCTGAAAACCAGAAAGGTGTGACCTACTTCTCTGACCCTGGCATCAGCTGGCAGGAAAAGAATTGATAGAATGATTCTTTGCTCCTGTCCTGTGCAAATTGAGCATATTCAGTTCCATTTCAAAAACAAAACCCAGCAGCTTTTCCAGATGATTTGGGGTAACTAATAATACAGAACTGCACTCATTAACTAAGCTGGTTTGTATTGTAAAGAGCTCCAAAGCAACAACTAAATGAACTTGATATAAACAGCCATGATGGTATCTGTGGGACTTAGGAGTCTTATCTAATGGCCTCAATATTTTCAAATGTAAAGTATATTCAGTTTTTAAATTATTCAATGGGATTTTATCAAAATCTTGTTCCTGAATAATGACAATTTTCAAAACTGAAACTACAGCACCTTAGTGTTATGTCTATGCAAGATCCAGGAAGCACTCGGGACCCTCTCAGATAAACGGTCCCAGCGAATCATAAGTAGTTAGCTGTAGTTCTGGAAGTTATTTTCCAAAGCCACTTAGAAGTTGTAACTAGCTTGATTTCATTGTGAGCTGATTATTTGGGTGTTGTCTTTTAGTGAAGCCACTCTCAGGCACTTAGCTTGCTGATCACAGGGTTCATTCTCCAAAGAAGAAATGAGTACTTCAAGTTTTGATGTTTGGGGAAAGAGGGAAAACACTGATGTTCAAAAGAAACTAATTTATCAGTAGACTTGTGGGCTACAAGCAGTACTTTTAGGTAGCCTGATTCCCTGGTATTTGTCAACAAAGAAATCTCAAAAGATCCTGGGTCCTAGAGTGTCTCAGTGAAAGCTGCAAGGGCACTACCTGTGTTTGGTAGCAACTAGACAGGTGGCTTTAAAAAATTGTCTACAGGAGAAATTAAGGCTTCAACTTCTAACAAATGACAGCTACTCTTTATAAGGAATGCCCACCAAACATTTTCAAACCTTACACAAATCAGTCCTTCAGCTGAACTAGTTTGAAAGCCACTGACGTGTCTTCACAACACACAACAAAGTACAGGACTAGAAGGATGGCAGCAAGCTGCCCCAAAGAACGGAAAATTGTCACATGAGCCAGCCTGACATCCTCAATGACTCAGCTACAGTTCACATAAGAGCAGGTCGCATTGTATCTGCCCTATGTTACCCTCCTTAGCTAGAAGAGCTATTTAAAAAATAAAGCAAATATGATTGCCAGGACAGACAAGTGCTAACTTGAGTATCACTGCCAAAAGGAGGTATTACCTCCAGTGGTCCAGGATGCACACAGATGGACCAACAGCAGGGCATCACAGGACCATTCCCTACCCACAAGGGACCTGCACTTACTGCTGTTTCCATTTGACACTTAGCCTAGCATTAGGCTAAGCAACTTGCAGTATTTGCTGTTTAATTACACTGCCACTGCAGTCTGCACCCAGCCATTACAAGAAAACTTCACTATTCTAACTTCTAAGATGCTAGAGGCTTATGTGCAAATGGTAGCTGCAGGGCTGCCACTTGCCAGATCAAATGCCACTATGACAGTGCAGAGTTGACATCTAACTAATTGCATGCTTAAAATTAAAATCCTCCCTCCCCCACACTGCCCGAAGAAGGGCAAGAAATGAAAGGAGGAGGCAAAAGTCAATGGCAGGAATAAAATTCCAAGCAAGAGAGCAGAAAGCTATTTTTTATGTTCAGGGGACTCCACAGATCTGGATTCCCATCATCTGCCAGAAACCCCCTGCATCTCAGAGCCTACCTGGTACAATGGTATAGATCCTGGGGAGCAGACATTTGAAGAAAGCTCTCCAGCCACACAGTAATGGCTGTCTGCTGGGTTGGAAGATCTTAGAATCATAGAATAGTTGGGGTTGGAAGGGACCTCAAAGATCATCTAGTTCCAATCCCCCTGCCATGGGCAGGGACACCTCCCACAAGATCAGGTTGCTCAGAGCCCCATCCAGCCTGGCCTTAAAAAATTCCAGGGATGGGGCTTCCACCACCTCTCTTAATAGTGTTTTAGCAAGACCACTCTCTACAAGTGGGAAAGCCATTTACCCAATCTCCTCTACTCTCTTCTGCCTCCACCTGTTCCACTAAGATCAACTGATGCTTCTTGTGTGAAGTGTCACTTCCTGCAAAACAGCAAAAGTGATTTTTGGTTATGGACTCGGCCTGAGCAGCGATCAGCTGCAATATAGGTTGGTCCTGAGTTCAGATCCAACCTTGGGTAAGAGTGGGAAGCATTCACTGCCACAACACTGTGATGGAAATGGATGCCTGGCAATAATTCTAGCCTAAGATATCTCCTCCTTTCAACAGTCTTTTCAGACACATTGAATAACAATAGTATGAGAATGAGAGAGTATATGAATGCCAGTCCTCTATCAGTGATGCTGGCTCCTCCAGCAGCTATCCATTCTCTTACTGGTATATATGTCCTCTTTCCTTCCAGCCACACTAACTTTCACTAACTCAAGATCAGGCAGGTACTTCTTTTCTGCTCCTCTTTAGGAGGATGGCAAATAGCAACATGACAAGTTTTTCATAAAGTATCAAGAGGGGAAGTAGTATTTAAGACTTGGAAAAAGGCCTTCTCTCAATGGATGATGTTTCATGGATGATGTCTTGGTCTGATACATACCTGTTTAGCACAAAATAGCTTTCAAAAGCACCTAAACCTGATCCTGCCAGTATCTACGTCTGCACTTTTAAATGGCTTTGGGAGTCCTCAGAATTGTCAGGAAGGCAATAGATGTTATTCTTGTCTCTGCTAAATCTGGGGTGCCACCTGCAAAGATTCTTAAGTACAGAACATTTACACTCCCAGACAAGAGTGATGTGCCACCTATTTGCCAACTGCTAGGATTTTCTTAACTAGAAGCAGGCATTGCAGAGAAGTACGAAGTTACCAGCAAAAAGAAGAGCTCTGGCATAAACTTTTATTGTTTCCTTAAAAAAAATTGCTAGCAGAGACCTTTAAAGTGAAATCAGTAATGATTCAAGTTCCCATATGCCCTTGCCTGCTCTGAGCAAATCACAGATTCACTGATGTTGAAATGTCTGCTATTATTATTATCTTGTCTAAAAGAAAATAGTAATAACTTCAAAAACACATCCAGAACTTGTAATCAGTGGGTCCGCAGCTACGTTTCAAAAAAAGGGCAGTGTAATGATCTCAGTTTTATGGGTGATCATCTGCATTTTAATAGTGGAATAACTAAGGCACAGGAAGAGGAATTAGCTTGCTTAGCTAGCCAACGGAGTATCAAGGAACAGAGCCAGATATCCTGAATCCCCATCAAATACCCTATAGATAACATTCTTGCTAATACAATCAATTATAAATATTATAAATTACCCGCCTTCAAAGAATTTCACAAACAGTGAACAGACATCATCAGTGTTAAACCACACTGTGCATCTCGGTATCCCTTTGCACCACCTGCTTTGATCATGTTTGCTCTGTGCCTATAATTCATGTAATTAATTGTTCCCATTCTAAGAGGAGTGAGATAATTGACTTATCTGGCAATCACTTCAGAAAGAATACTACTGGAAATAGGTTTGCATTCTAAATATACACCTACCTCTAGGTGAGCTAAGCCAAATACCAGCTCCATGTGAAGCAGCCCTAGCACCAAGACCAGCATAATCCAGCTGCTTGGGCACTTGTCCTGTGTCCACACACCTCACATGCTCCACTGTGCTGCACCTCTCCCAGCCCTCCCATGCCTTCTTTCCAACAACCCAACCCATAACCACAGCCAGGCACCACATGTACCTTCATGACCTCTCTCTGTCAAAATCCAGAAGTTTGAGATGTTTTCTCTGTAGTCTTGGTGACTTGGACCTTCTATGGCCTGGTCAAACACTCCTGACAAATATGGGAATGTTGCAAAAGAAGAGTAAAATAAACCTGACAATAAAAGACCACAGATAAAATATAACTATTTCTGCTTCATTTTCAGATCATCAGATCAACGTCAAATGTGTAGGTGGTGCCTTCATAGAAACTTATTAACATTAGTTTTCTTTACATTCTGTATGCCACAGTAGTCAAAATTACTCAGCTAGCCCATGACCTAGCCTCTATCTGGCTAAAAATAAAATACATAAAAAAGAAGTATCTGTGTTGCATATGTCTCATGCAGGTGGCAACAAGGCAGCCGTGACATACTGCCAGTCTGTCAGAGGATTCATCACAAGGGAAGGCCTACTAGGTCTGAACAAGCGATACCTCAGTAGCCCATACCAAAATATTGAAAACTACCAAAGTGATCTTAAAGATCTTGAGATGTTACAATAGAACCTGACATCAAGGCACAAGGAGTCTTTGGGGTTACTACAATCACCTGTTGGTTTATAGAAGTTTCTAGCATATTTAAGTGGATTCCTTATTGCACACGTTATTTCAGCAGCTTTCCTGAAACGATGTGAAATTTAGAGCAATGTTAAAGAAGAAGAAAAAGAATCTAGCTGACTCTGTATGAAGCATTAGTATCAACAGCTGACACAAAAGACAGAGCTGGAGGGGAAAAAGCGTGGAGCTACTGGTGGTCTCTACTGAGATGTGAGAAGGCGTAAGAGCTGTGTGAAACACCCAGACCTCACATGTTCTTCTGCCTAGAAAGCCCACAAGCTTCATCATGAGTAGCTTTTCATGTCAGTAGCAAAATGCAGAACCAGAAGCGTTTTAGATGGTTTCAGCCTCCTTAACATTCCTCCTGCACAGCTCTGATTTGACTGTATTGATCACCTTTGCTCAGAGGAGATAAAGCTGCTTTCCACAGAGAAATGCAGAGCGAAAGGATTAGACAGGAATGACCATAATTAACAAAGCCAGATTTTTTTTTCTACTGGCAAGTAGGATTCTGTTCTGCAAACTGCTGTCTAAACCTTTAGGTCCCAAAGCACCTCTGATCAGCCTCCCAGCATTGGATTCAAAGGCAGTAAGTAATGACTTTCTCACATAATCATTACATTTGGGTTTTAACCACCTGAGTATTAACCTTTAAAATGAAGGCTCAGTTATGAGCCTGCTTCTATGTTTCATTTCATACATTCATGCTATTGTAACTCATACAGGCAGAGTAATATGCGGCTGTAATCTCCAGATTAGTTTTTGGGAGCATGTAGCAAGCCTGAATTGGCAAGATCCAAACCGAAGCATAGAGATCTTTGCTATTAGAGTGTTGCTGCTCACGGCACATTGCAGGTTATGGCACAGCAACAAAGAGCCATTAATTAGTAACGATCCCGTGGGTTTAACTCCATTCCTCTATACAACACATGTTCTTAACTGTCAAATTCAGGGATAATTATTTCTGTTCCCTCTTTGCCTTTTGGGTACAATAGCTTATGGACAGCCACTGATGGCAGCTTACAAATATCTCTGCTGATAAGTATGGCCCTCCTGAGGTGATGTTTTGGAACAGCAGCCTCCAAGATATAACTAAAGACCACACTCACAGATTAGTAGCTTTCAATGCTACTTTTTTCCTTCTAGAAAGCCTCTCTACCCATCCTGTAGATTGGTACAGAAACTAAGGACACAGACTTGCATGGTGACAAGCAACTTCTGTCTCAGTGAAGGCAGCAGGAGTTTAAAGCACTTAGAAGTCAGCTCTTGCAATAAATGATTGACACAAATGGCAGTGATTGACCTAGCACATCCTAATACCATCCTTGTGCATTCCCATATTACATTTGCCACCACCAAATAAGGTTTTCCAGTTGGCCACTGCAAGGTAATTTGTCTTCTCTACTGTGCTCCGCTTCCTAAGCATTAGGGAATAAACCACCACCAATACAACAAACTAGACAGCAACATACGTTAGGAATTTGCTGCAACTCCAGCCCTCAGCGACTAGCACAGCTTCAAGTGTAAACAAACAAAAACTGTGATTTGCGCCAACTGTTTACTCTGATTTTAAGTCAGAGTTAGCTTTGCCAGTACAAATTATGCCTCCCTTTGTCTTCAAGAAAGCTGGCCATAGACTAGAGGAATTTCGACTTTTTTCTTATTAAATGAGCTGTCTGATTAGACAGATCCCTTTCCACCAGCTTTTACTTCTCCATCAATGACCAGGGATTTTACAGCATTTATTATATCCCTTGTCTTCCACCATTACTGAACTACAGATTTAGCCTGTATCCTCACTAGAGGTTAGGGAGACAGAGATTCATCTTCTGGTGCAAATCACAACATGAATGCCAGTGAATGAGATTAAAGTACTGAGCACTTCTTTGCCCTATTAATGTCAGTCATGAAACTCCAATTCAGATTTGAAGTCATTAAAGCAGGGTGCATATGATTTTTCTTGGCCTTATAAAAGCTGAGTATTCTAGATGAGACTCCAGCTCCCAAACAATTCCCAGCATGGAAGGACTAGTGAACAGTGAAAATAAATTGTTACTGGTTTTGCTTACCCTGGTAATGAAGAACTTCCTCATGGGATGCTGCTTTGCACAAGGGCTTGCACAGGTAGTGGGTTTGGATGTCATAGGTGAGGGGAAGGGAATCCCAGTCAAGTGAGAATCTGAAGCTTTCCTATTACCATCTTTGTCATGTTTCTCTTCCAGTTGCCCCATCTGGAACTCTTGCTTGTTTTTACCATCTGACATTTCAACAGCCTGAAAACAAGCAAAACAACCCCTTCAAACAACCAAAATGTTTGATCAGATCTTTTATATAAATGAAATGCTAGTGTATGCCAGGCATCTGAATTTGGTAAAAATAAATGAGTGCTTCAAACCCACTATTGTTCTCAAGGTCTCTGACCTTCAAAACATCATTCTATTCTATTTGTAAACAACACAGACATGACAGAACATGTGAATACCACTTCACCCTTTGGTAGCAGCATCTATCCCAAGACCTCAAAGTGTTCTGCAAATATTAGCTAAAACTCTCATGCCTTTAAAGAACTCTTACTCTTCTACAAATATTAGCTGAATCTTACACCACACCACTCAGTTCATAGGAGGTTCATGCTATTCTCCGAGTTCAGAAAGGTTGAATAATCTAGCTAAGGTTATTCAACAGATCTGTCAAAGACTCAGGCAACAGAAATATGATTTTCTAAAACTTTTATGTATGTCTGAACCTCTGGAAGCTTGTCCAGCCTATCATCCAAACCTGCATGCCACTTTTGGCAACTCTAATAAGACCAGACCCAAATATAAATCAACTCAGATATAATTCATACAAGAGAAAGCAACCAGAAAAACTAAAACGCTAGTTTAACCATTCACCTTCTTTTCCCAGATTTTTAAGTCTCATGGTCGTTTATCCTTTTGTGCACAACCAGACAAACCAAGGAATGAATAGGAGGCCTCAACTTGCATTTAGCAAGGAACAAAAAGTGGCATGTGGCCTGAGAGCAGCACACCACATAGTTGAACTCACCCAGGTTTCAGGCAAATAGCAATTTAGCACAGCCACACTGGTACAACTGGACCAGTTGCTAGCCACTGATATACAAACACAAAGACGAGACCATGGTAACTTTTACATGGTAAACAGTCTAAACTTCCTAGGAGGATTTATTGGAGGCAATTCATTTCCAAGGCACAGAAAACGTGCTTGGCTTTCCCTGAATTCTCTCGTTTGCATCTTTTGTAAAATTGGTCATGGACATTCATTTAATGGAAGTTTTCAACACATCTTGTCAAAGGGCATCACTCCAAGCTCTAGTCAAAACTGCAGCTTACATTAATTTTAATTCCCCTGGTACTGTGCTTCCATCAGAGTGTAGGAACACCTTCCGTGTTGTTTTAGGTTACCCACACTTCACAAGCGACCCATCTACTTTAGCATTACTACAGGAAATAAAGTCTCACAAAGCTGGAAGCTCAGAGCCTGCACATTGCAGAGTTGAAATACAAAGCAAAGTGTACAAATACATTTTTCTTGCCTGTAAATGACAGCTTATTTCCATTAGGAAATCTGTTAAGAAGAATATATTCCTAAAAGAGCGATACTATTCTATATTAATATAAAATAGTACCCAGTCTAAGAGGATAAATGCAATGCCCAGTCTGTAATTATAGATACTGTGCTACAGTTTTTTCCCCTTCCAGAATTTTCTCTTCTATATTTTATGCAGTCTTCCACCTGCAATGAATCTAAACTGAAAGAGCTGAGTGATGTTGACATAGAAGAAAGCAATGGTGATGGCAGTCAGTATGAGCTTAAAGCTTTCCAGGTGGTTACTTTCTTGTTGAATAGACTGGGCTAGTCCACATGGGTGTTGGCTTTTGGCCTTATTACAACGTTTTCTTGACTTTTGGAGTGCACCATGACCATTACACAACACTGATGAGTGTTCTCAGAACCTTCCAAGCACCGCAGGAGTGAAAAGAGAAGGTCAATGGACAATTTCTTGACAGCCTGCAGGTACTATCTGGTTCTCTCAGTAGGGAAAACTATTTGTTACTACTGTGTACTTAAAGCCACAGGTAAAATGCAGAGCAAAAAGTGAGGGCTATGAGCCAACCAAATTCAGAAGGAGAACAAAACCTGCATCATTAACTTGGGTTTGGGTGGGAAGGTCCAATAGAAGTGATGGACTGTTTCCCTGAATGTCTGCAGCTCAAGACTGGGTACCTTTCAGGTCCCAGACGGTCCCAGCTTTTGGTGGGAGGGTAACCATCCAGATTTTGGTGGCATAACTTACGGAGCTGATCAAACTAGAACAGCCAGTCTCAGTCTTTGATACAGTTGGTCAATGTCAGGAAGAAAATAAATCCCAAAAGAGGTTGGAAACCCACTTTCCTTATTCTGTGACTCAAATTGCTAGAAGGAAGAGAGAGTACTTCAATCAACAGAAGTGATGTTCCAATCAGTAGAACTGTTACACAGGGCAAAGCAGTTGAGAAGCCCTTCTGCTCTTCACAAGAAGCCTGCAGGACTGTCCTCAATGTCAGCCAGATTCCCTCTTCCAAGAGGTCTGCTGGAGGTCATGCTCTCAGCCTGGTAGTGTGCTCACTTTCTAGATACTCTGGTCGTGCCTCTTGGCTATTACGTGCCCTGCTTCCATCCCCTCACCACCTCTCTCTTGAACCCATGTGTGCAGTTAAACACTGTGCACCTCTGAACATGGTTATCAATCTTCATGCTCTCCAGAGTCTTGAAATGCTTCTGAGGTAATACAGTGGTGCAGTCTTACAATCCTGGAGAGTTCCCTTTTCTCCAGAAGTAAGTTAGAGAACCTGCCTCCTTTCTTAATGGTCTCCTCCAACTCAATTCCCTGGCTAAAGAGCTGCCCTCAAATCTCCTCTTAACCAGTATGATGGAAAGTCTCCATCTCCTCATGCTGCCCTACTGGGGACATGGTCTAGTAGAGTGCTTAGCTGGAATTACCCAGACATGAGGCACAGGGAGGACAGACAACCTGGCTGCTGTGTCACTCCCTCACTGCACAGAACCCTAAAGGCTCCTCACATGACTCTCTGAGCTGAACTGGCTCTGCCGGCTCCAGACTCGCCAAGTGAGTCTCCCCCACCCTCCCATACACAGAGGTTACAAACAGAATTGCCAAGAGGCCCGGGTGCCATGGGCACGTCCCCATTCTGCAGGATACTGGATAAATGAAAGACACTCCCTGCCCTGAAACACTTTGTTTAAGCAGAAAAGAAATCCAAAAGATAACAAAATAAAGGGGTGACCTTAACGAATGCACACAGTTAATCCAGGAACCTGGGCTTTTGTTGCAGAGCAATGCAAAGTTTACCACTGATGCTGCTGTTGGTATTTCTAATAGACCAGTGGAGTCACAACACACCTGGTGTGTCTGGTGCTTCCGCAGGCTGTGCACACAACCGGGAAGTGCTTGGAGCTGGCAATCTCCTCCTTGATTTTGGATGTCAGGATGAACAGAGGATGAAACTGTCTTCAAAGCGGAGTCTTCATACCTATCAACTTGTGCCACACCACAGACTTCTTTTGAAGCAAGAGCAGCTGAACAGCGTTCTCATCTTCTCTTTTCTGCTGCCCCATCCATCTGTCTACAGGAGGTCTCATCACCTCCAACAACTTCTTTGCTTTGCAGTTTACTCCTGCTCATTTCAAAGAAGCTGACAGTGTTGCATTCTTTTCATAGAACCCCAGGGAACTCCTAACCTCAAAATTAAGCAAAATGAAGTCCTTTGAATATTTTCCAATTAACCTGAGATTGACACTAAAGTTTTTCTCTCAGTGTTCCCACTATCTGAACAATTGGATTTCTCCTATATGGCCCATTTGCCTGGCCTTTTGCAGCACCAAAGATCTAAGCAATTCCTTTCCCAAAGATCACTCTGGTGTTAAAACACAGAGACCCTTTTCTGCTAAGTTTGCTTCTACATTGCTCTTCTAGGTTGTGCCATTTAGCAGCAGAGATCAGAGAAGCCTTGCAGCAGCACAAATCCAGGGAAGATATCAAAGAAGAGACAGTGTGGCAGGTTTCTCATATACTAGCAACAAGGACGAGTTAACACTGCTGAAAGCCTTCAGGGTTGCCTTCTGCTCCCAGTCTCACAGCATAAATATCCAGAGAAATGCCTTGCTGTCATGACAGAGGGTTAGTTCTGAACATCCAGAGCCAGCAGAGAGCATAATTGTAGTGCCATTAAAAATGTCAACGTTTGTAATTCATGCAAGAGGCTGGAGGTAGCAGGCACTGTCCCAGCCTGGTGCTTGCAGGAGCATGCTGGCCTTCGAGAGCCTGCAGGCACCATGGCCTGTTAGCCAAACTTCATTTGAGTTGACGGCCAGTGCTGGAACACAGGAACCCCCTCACCCCGCTAAAAAGGCAGTTCTGCCAGCAAAGTCACAGGCAGCTTCTGTGCAACCCAAAACAAAGGGAGAAGGCTCCCGACACATAGTAAAATAGTGGCACTCCCTGCAGATATACCAGCCACACAGCACTAGGGAGCAGCCAACACATTAGAGACAATCTGTTCATACCATTTCTCGCCCACTGTTGCTTAGGTTAGGCACATCTAAAAGCTATTGGACAGATTGCCAATGTGTCCCAACTGCTGAGGTGGGGAGTTTCTGAGCACTTTCTGTCCATTAGCTTGCAAATGTCCCTCTGAAAAAGGGAAAAATGCCGTCACTCACACTTTATAGATAGGAAAAGGGAGGCACAGAGAGGCAGGTATCCCTCCCGTCTTTCTAAACCAAAAACAACAGTACACCTTCCCTCAGTTACTGGGGTCAAAAGGCTCTTTCAGAAACAGGGAAGCTGGAATGAAGTAGCCAAGAGTAGCTGGAGGTAGCAGCTTGAAGACTATGCAGTGCCTGACATAGTTTTACCCTGAGATCTTTTCCTCCAACACATCTCTGGGGTCTTTGCTTGTATTCAGGAAAACATGCTGTGCTCTGTATGCTCAAGGAGTTCACCTTCAATAAATAATCTGAAGAAAGGGAGTCAGTGCTGGCACAGCTGCACAGGTTGCTGCAGGGAGAGTTTGCGTCAATGTCAAACTCACCTTTGCTGGTGGCTGCTGCCACTTGCTGGGAAGGAATCCAGCCCCCAAAGGGGAACACTTAGGAATATCAAGAGCCAAGAGCAATTTCATCCCCATTAGTTAATATCAAATATAGAGGACACTTTCCAGCACATAGCGATCAGTCTTTGCCTCCTTGAAAGACAGTTAAGAAAGATCTGGGGTTTTGGATCCTAAAACAAAAATATATAGTAAGAATTTTTTTTTTTGCAAAGTAACTGCAGGATAATATTTCTCAGTAAGCATCAGTAGCACTCAGATTACTGACTGGAGAAGTTCTGGGTCAGAGGCATATTTTTGACCCAATCCAGAGAGCAAGCAGTGAGGCCCATGGGCAGCACTGTTTGGGATGGTGGGCACAATAGCCAACAGCATCCTTTCTGGTTCTAATGAAGTGGCATTGACTCTCCCTATCCCAGAAAAACAGAGGAAGTGAAGGAAGAGCAGGATCCAGGATTAAACAGTAAAGACCTATCAAAGTGCTGCTGAAATTCCCAGAAGTAGTTAAGCAGATCCACACTGTGATACAGGACTATGCAGCTTTCACGACCAGATCCCTCAGGGCATTTAGGGGTCTCTTGCAGTCCAGAGCAGACTGGAACTTGCACACCAACAGCCTGGATTTGGTCCAGAGAACGCTGTTTAGTCTACAGGTGTTCTACAATAGGCTTCAGCAGCAAAGGTGGTCCTACCCAACAAGAAATTTAAGAGGATGGAGGAAAAGATGCATTCACCTCATCTCCCTGAGATATGAATGCAGAGAGCTGATAAAAGGATCATGAAACTTAATAAGGGTAATGAACATCGAGAATAGTAGTGAGCTTGTCTACAAATGAGTGCAAGTTTCCAGTCTGGCTAGCCCAGAGCTGATGGCAAAAAATCAGGCCTATCCTTTGTCTCCCCTGCAACTGTGCTACACCCCTGGAACAAGGCCCTAACACAGCACACAGCCTGCCTTTGCTTGGGTCAGGTCAGAAGAGAAGAGCTGGCGGAGGGGACATGTGAGGACGGTGGATGCTCACAGAGCAGGGACAAGAGATCCAGAAAATTCCTGGCTGACTTTGGTTTTCACATAGATGCCCTGCATGGCCTTTTGCTAAACATCTCTCTTCCCTTCCTTCTCAATCCTAGCCCCCTGCAAAGTCCTTTGTTCCTCTACCTGGAACAACTCAGGAGTAAAAGAACTTTCCTCTCTTCCACGACTCAAATATACCAGTGATAGCAAAGCATACAACAAAAGTTATGCCTAGAAGAGGCAAAAGGAATTCTCCTCTAAGCTCCCCCTCCTGCCCCATGCTCCTGCTACAGTTTCCAAACATGACAATTCCTGGCAAAACCTGGATTAGAAACCAACTTCACTGCTAAATAAGTGCTAGTAGAAATAGGTAAACAGCCTTGCACTCCGTCATACTCCCTGGAAGGATGAGCATGCCAGAAAAGACAGCACAGACTCTCAGAGCAGTAAATAACCAAGCAGGCAGAGCAAACAAATATTTGAAACTCCGTATGGCAGAAAACCTCTCTTTGGAAGGAGGGGGTGAAAGCAGTTTTGTCAGAAAGGAGGAAGTTTTCTCCTCTTCCCTTCTCCCTGCTTCCCCAGCCCTTCCTCCTCTTGTTTACTTTGTTTCCCTCTTTCTAACCAAGTAAGAGAAAATCTAGTATTTGTGGAACTGGGCTCTTTCTGTTTAACTCCAGCTGTGCCCACAGCCCACATACTGGCTTGGTAAAATTTTCCCAGTCTGGCAAAGTGGTTTCTCAAGCTTGAAATAAGACTATAGTGATTTTTACGCTACTAAAATGACTGGCCCTTGATGGGACTAGCAATTATGTAAGTCCAAAGGAAAAGCTTGTTGCATGGCACAGCACCATGTCCAGAGATGCAGGGGCTTTCTGTGTTTTTTTTCTCTAGCTCTTCAGCCTCTGTTGAAACATAGCTGCACAGGGAGCTCCACAGAAAAAAAAAAAAAGAAAAAAGAAAAAAAAATCCCACAGAAAAACAGCTCAGAGGATTTTTACTTGTCATAGGCATGAGGTTGGAGGGCTGTCGCTGTTAGTCTCAGGTGAAGGAAGAAGCAGGACCCAAATTCAGAGACTAGCTCTTGCTAGGAACACCAACCATGAGGGGGAGGTGGGCTCCTGCTGTGGTGCACACCACAAGGTAGCTGCAGCACTTACTTTTGGGGAATATCTGCGTGAATAGACCCAGAGATGAAGGGGAAGGCAGTTGGTTTCCTTATGTTTGATTTAGGAAGAGTGGCTGCTTTGGGATCTAATACCCAGCTCTTATCAGAGAGGGTCTAGGGCCTGTAACTGTGTTATCTGGTATCAAAAAGTCCCGTTGGGCAGGCACTGTGAGAACAGATGCTGACCTCAGCCAGGCAGCACGAAAACAAACCTCAGCACAAAAGGGCAAGACGCCATGAAATAAGAGTCCTTGGGAAAGGAAACAGGGAGAAACCAAAGCTGAAATCTTGATGCTTCTAGGAGACGTGGAGAGGGATAACTGAACAGGGTGAGACATGGCCAGCACAGGGTTGCATGAGGACAGGCTGAGGGTCTTGAGCAGGGCCAGCAGCCTGGGCCAGCTGGGGAAGGAAGGAGCAGCAACACCTCTGCTGCAACCAAGGGCTGCTTCCAGGGCGGCAAGTAAAACCTGTCAGTGCCAGTCACGCTGCTGCTTTCTGTTTGTCTGCTCGCTGAGGTCTGGCAGACAGACTTGCCCATCGATGTCTGCCTGGTCAGTGCCCAGCATAGCACCAAGGGCCTCTCAGCCCTGCTTGAAGGGAGAGAACAAAGCTTTACCCAGGATGAGAGAAGGGAAGGTAGGTGGCAAGCCTGTTTTGCTTTCAGGTCTTTTCAGACTGAACATTTTGGAAGGAAAGTTTGCCTCGGACTGAGCTTCTGTCTGGGATTAATTCAGCTCAAATTTGTAGTCACCGCAGGCAGCAGGGAAGCTGCAATAGCTATTAGAGAATAAGCCAAAGAAGTAAAAGCAAGCAGGGACAAAGAGTAGCCCTTGCCCTCCCCTAAAAACAGAAGGGAGACACAGAGATCCAAATTCAAAAGCAACTACTAGTCACCAGTACTAGCAAGTCACTGTGGGCTGGCCAGGAGCAGGACAGCCACCCCAGCCAGCGCCTGTCTGCCAGCAAACAGCTCTGGCACAGCAAGCGTGGCACACCCTCCTCAGGCGTTCGAGCCCCAGCCAAGCAGCCCAGAGCCGACTGGGAAGGCCAGAGGAGCTGGGAGAAGCTGAAAACTGTGGGGAGGGGAAGGGGAGAGAAGACTCCTGCCTCTGGCTCAGCACTGCAGCCCTGCCGCAGGGGATGGAGAGAAGTGGCCAGCTTGCCGCCTTCTGCAATTGCTGCTGGCCAGGTGCCGCCAAGATGTTGCTGTTGGTCATTTTTCGGCTGGAGACCTGAGTGGCCAAGATAACCCAGAAAGAGCAAACTTCATAAGAAAATGAGGCCATTGCATGGTGGAGACAAGAAAAATGCAACGAGGCAGGTCAGCACCCAGCAATACTCACCAAGACGACTGTCATCCTCGCTACTCTTGCATACATGGGCACCACTGTCAAAGCAGCAAGGAGAAGGGAAATCCCTACCTGAAAGCTGAAGGTGGCTTCCCATCTGC
Organism: Eurystomus gularis; assembly: GCA_013400335.1. NCBI lineage: Eukaryota > Metazoa > Chordata > Aves > Coraciiformes > Coraciidae > Eurystomus > Eurystomus gularis. The sequence goes on along the minus strand of VZZY01011722.1, from coordinate 584,704 downwards.
TCATCTTGGCTCCCTTGGCTTCGCACAGGCACCAGGCAGCGCTGGCCCCCGTGGTCCCTCCCCGGATGCCATCGCCTGCTCGGACAGGAGGTGGCAGCAGATGGCCGCCTACAGCACCCGGCCAGCCCCGGGAGCATCTCCCAGAGACACCCTGGTACCCGGGAAAGAAAGCCTCCCCGACTCACAGGGACGGGGCAAGGATGGCAGGAGGTGCTGCTCCCATCCCTGCCCCGCTGGCTCTGTAGCCCCCATCCAATTTCACACTCACCCCACACCCTGGGAGTCCTTGCTACAAATTCAGATGTTTTAAAAACAGCCTGTGTGGAGAAAACAGAGGGCAGCAGCTAGGAAGCTCTGATCATTATTGATTCATGCAAGATTACAGTTAGCAATAAGAGATACTGGGAGCAGCAGAAATTAATACAGAGGTTACCAGTGGAAGGGGAAAAAACCATGAAGCCAAAGTACAAGGAAGAAGAGTCATGCTGCCCAGGTCTCAACATGCTCTCAACGATCAGGAATCATGCTCAGATAACATCGTGATCCACAAATGTTTGTCTCCTGCATTTTCTGTCAGCCTTCACCAGAATAAGACTTTTTCCAAAGTTTAAAAAAAAAAAAAAAAGGCAACTGGAACTCTTCTCTAACATTTTGAAATTTCCATTTCCATCTGCCAGCTTAGGAAATACCAAAAGGCAATCAGACGAGACCAGCTGAAAGAGGGAGTCCCAGAAATGTGTTCCCTCTCAACCCGTAGGGCTACCTTCCTCAGATCTCTAAAAACTATCTGTTTTTCAGGCTTTACAAAAATTGCAAAGGAAATTTGAGGGTTTGGCAATAACATACTGAAATAATGACACAAAGCTGCACCAGTACAGGTGACAGACTGAGACACCCTGTCAGTCAGCCCTACCTTTCATCCAATCTCCACAGTTTGGTGCCCGTGTCATTCCAGCCTCCCTCCCCATTCCGATGCCCATTTCACACAGCCATTGTCTGGGCAGTGTTCCACTAGCCCGAGGTGAAACTTGCACTTTCAGGGAAAGCAGCTGTGATGGTTGAAGTCACTACTTCAACCGTCTTTTTTTAATTTATTTTCAGGTGCTAGAGCTCACCTCTCTCCTGTAGTATCTGCCATTCCAATAGGAGGGGTTCACACAGAGCTGTTTGTCAAAAGTGGCAACAGGCAGAAACCAGCAAGCAGTTTTCATACCCTCTTCCCAGAAGAACACAGACCTGATTCCTATGAGAAGCCCCATGGAAACATGGATCATAGAATACAGTACTGAACGGGAACTCAAAAAGTCACTGGCTCCATCCCCAGTGTCTTGAAATATGACCATCTCCACTTAAACAGTTCCTGGTCTGGGTTTTTTGGAAGTTGGGTTTGGGGGGGTGAAGGTGGTGTGTGTGTTTGTTTTGCTTGTTTGGTTTTAATCTCCAGCAAGGAAAACTGTATAACCTTGTTCAGAAATCCATTAAAGATTAACTCCTCTTACTCTTAAAAAATACTGTCTCATGTCTACACTTGATTACATTTTCTGTTTCAAGGTAAGCCCAAGACTTTTGGCCCTATCCATAGGCAGTGTGAATGTTTTCTCTTAGCAGTACCTGTCAACAAGTTTGAAGACTATTCACAGCTCCCCATCTCTTCACCCGCAGAAGAACCCTTCAGGTAGAGACAGCTTGATGTAAAGGCAACTCACGTCTGCTCTTAGAACTTAGAACATTTCAAATATAACAAATAAGGGGAAGCAGAGGGACAGATCTTGAACACAGCAACTCTTCGGTAGTAATGGAAGTCACATAATCCAAAAGCATGGTTCATTTTGTTTTCTGCTTTTAAACCAGATGTACAATCTGTTTATTGAAGACACTATGAGAGTGGAAGATAAAGACTTATCTGCTTTACAGGTTACTATAGAGACATCCTTCCCTTCATTATTCTATACACAGACCACGTTACACAGAAGTGAGAAGTTCTTAATTTTGGCCATTCAAAAATTGCCTGTGATCAGAGCATTTCACATGCTATGAACTAGTAAATGTTTCTGGTGAATTGGTTCGTTTTATCCCAAGTTTGGGAAAAAGGAAATAAACTGACCAAGAGATGGAGGTCAAAGATACACATTTTACAGCCTTCCAATTCTTCTTTTGAAGTCCCATCAAAGAATCAATGGCCTCACTTGCTGCTATGTTCCCCAAAACTGTGATATCTGTCCCCAGAATAACACAGGCAAATCCCATCAAGCATATATAATCATCCCCCTCCCTTCTCATCAAGCGTGTTTCTAAGGAATCGTTGTAAATTACTTTGCACAGCATCATAGTAGGAGAACTAAGAATATCAAACATTTGATATCTATAGCATTGTTCATTGATTTCCAAGAATCTTCTGATCACAACTACTACATTTTTTCTTTTAGATCATTATAAGTATACTCACAGCCCTTTCTGTAACCAACACCATGGCAACACCATTATCTATGATCTACAGGTCTCTAAAAATACACCTTCAACTTTCCCCTTTTTATTTCACCAGTAGTCTCCAAATGCCCACAGTACAGCACCAGTTAATCTTGGTCCTTAATACTGCTGCATCTGTACCAGCTTCTTGACAGTTCATTACAGTCTGTGGAAACTGTAAGGATTACCTGTTTCTGTCGCTTTTACTGCAGTTTTCTTTATGTAAATCTTTCCCAGAGATCAGAAATAGAAATAGGCGAGTCAAAGCTGCAGTAATGGGTTGGGATACAAAGCAAATGATAAACAGGTAGCAAAAGATGAGCAACACTTTAGTAGAAGTAGAAAACATACCCCATTGTGAAAGTGGCTCTGGCAGGAAACTCTTAACTTGAGTCAACCAAAATCCGAGTCACACATCACATATGCAGCATCCTTGTTGGACAATCAGGAGATTGGCCTGCAGAGATGGCCACAAGCAGTGCTCCCATGTAACCAGGGGTCACTCATGTCAAATGTACATGAAGATCAAGCACTTTTGGTGATCAGAAGTGCTAAGAGCACTAGGCTGTCCAGCAGTGACAGGATAGAGGAAGTCTCCATCAGATATCACGAGGACACTACCTATGCAAACCAGATCTCTCACTTTTCAAGGCAGGGCTAGCATTCAGGGCTGAGATGCAAGTCATCTGAAATGAACTCTGCCAGACTGAATCCACAAGCATTTGAGGGTTGAGAGCTATAGGTATTTCCCCAGCACGGAGTGGTATCAGTGCCAACAAAACCTTGTGCAGAACCTCACAGGCCTTGTCTGTCCTTGTCCTGGGGCGCCAAAGCAGAGAGCAATGCAGCACAGCTTAAGGTTTCTGGTGGTAGAACCTGAGAATATAGGTTAAAACCAAAGAAAATACCTCCTCAAAAAAGAATCCTCCCTTCTTCCCTTTCCAGATGCAGAGGGTTTCTGCTCAGTTATTTACTTTGCAAAACCACAGTTATTCCAATGTTTTTTTTTTTTTCTTACATGGAAATATGGATGATTACCAGAAAAACAAATAATTGGGATAGAGCCCAGCTGGATATCACTGAGGCAAGTAAGTGAGTATGCCTCGTGGAGGGGGAGGAGGAGAGAGTTACACAGTTAGGAACTGTCTGTTGTCACATTTAGGATAAACATGACAAGGAAGAGCTGCTTGTTCTCCTGCTACTGAGGACAAAATAACCACTCAGAGTCAGGAAAAAACAGACATCCAGGTTTTCTCAGAAAGATGTTTAAGAATCTGACTTCAGAAGTTACTTGGAAATACCTCCTTTTCTACCCATATTCACATAAGCACATAAACACACATTTATTCTTAAATTCCATCATATTTTTCAGACTTTAAACCTGTGCTAAAATACTTTCTTGAACTGCGTTTTTATCTTCCTGGATTAAATTTGGATTAGTCACCTCCTGGGGGAGATGAGACGTCTCTTTGTCTACTCAGTTCTCATGATGGAGATTACCCTCATTTTCACTAGCCACAATAAGCAAATACTGCAATAGCCTAAAGCTCAAAAATAAGACCCTCCTAAGTCAATCCTCACATTTTTAATTGAAATAAAGAAAACAGAAAGATGAGGTTGGGTTGAGGCTGGGATGAGCACACCTATTTTCACAGAGTTTTCTCTCTGTGAGCACACGTGAAATAGTCTGGCCAGCTGGAACTGAGGAAGGTCCAAAGTCTACCTCATCTGCTCTCTAGTACAAGACTTTATCTACAACCATTCTGCAAGAAAAAAAAACTTCATTAGCCAACAGCTTGTTTCTGATTTTCTCACAAATGTACCTACAGCTGTCCCCTTCTAAGATTGCCACAGCATTATGGGTCAGGTCACTAAAATATTCACAAAGTAGCATTGCAGATATGAGAACCAATGACAGAGCCAGAGTCCAAGCTAGGTAATGCACAGTTTCCTATGTCTTAGCTCACTAAGAACTATAGAGAAGTGTAATAAAGAAGCAGCTATATCCAACAGGCACATCATTCTTATTTAAACATAATGCTGCCAAGAAACACTTTGCAATGCTGCAGTCATTCAGAGCTTCAACCATACAGGGTTGAATCTTCCAGGATGGAAAAGTAGCCACCTTTGCTTCCTGCATCTCAGGACTTGAGGTTTTTTTTTCTCCTGAGCCACTCCTGAGCCACTGACACTACTTCTGTCTCCAGCTCTTCTCAACAGGCAGGCCTACATCAAAATAACTTCCACTCATAAGAAATTGTCGGAGAAGTATCTAAGAAAAAGCAGGTGTTAAGATCAAATGCACTCAATAACTTTTACTTCTGACCTTAGTCCGCAACCTTAACTCTGGGATTCTTCACACGTCAAAGGCTCAGGACACCAAACACAAATTGTTGTTTTCCAAGTAACAAATAACATGAGTGTGCATGAGAGGAACAGATGCTTGTGATCCTCAGGGTGGGATTGACCAAAGAGAGCTATGAATAAGCCAGCACTGCAACCTTGTGACTCAGACGCCCGTGTCCCTGTTGGGCAACGACAATAGATTTCTTGCCTCAGACCCAGTTCTCTTCAGAACCAGCTTGTATCTTTTTCACTTAGACCAGAGCACCGAGCGCCTCAGGGAAGAAGAGTCGAGGACATCCATCAGAGTCGACAGTGAGAAAACAGTCTGAATTATTCATAACATTCAAATAGCAAAATTAAAATTAAACTACCTTACATGACAATGGGAGATATGTTAACACTGAAGAAATTCCAGGGCTACTTTTATGTGCTGTACAACGTGCTAAAGCTAGGATGAAATACTTATTGGCCAAAATGCTCAACTGTTTGTTTTCTCTGTGGAAGGTTATATTTCTTGTTTTGCCTACATTTATATCAAGTCTTTACGTAACTGTCAGCTTCATACCTGAGGCTATCTTCCTGAATCAAAATCTCTTCCATACTGGTAGCAGAATAGACTGCTTCTAGCTTTTTAACTTGTTAATAATGAACTTGCTCTTGTCTTAGTCTCCTTGTCCCCTTCTCCCTGTGCAATACCTGCCTTGGGAAGTACATGGCTTTTGCATCAGTGTTCAAGTCAGTTTTCTGTACTTGCTTAGATGGCTGTCAGGGCTAGTTTTTGAGGTATGGTCTCCCTTTCATAGCTCCCTACAAGCTCTGCTAGAAGAGAGCCAGGTCCCAGAATATATTTCTCACACTTGTTTTTCAAGGTTCTCCACTCTGCAAGGACAGAGTGTGGTAACGAGAGGCACTCCAGACTGGATTTAATGCTACCATATGCTAGACAGAATGAGAATCCATACTGCAGGAGAGCAGCCGGTACATTTCCACGTTAACAGTAGTCTGATTGCAAATTGCATTTAGTCTCAACAGCTCAGTTCACTGCACACAGATGCCATGGGGGACTGTAAAGTTAGCAAGATGTGGGGGAGTATGGCTGAATTTTTTAAAAAGAGCCTTGGCTGATCAGATGCCACAGACATTTGGAGCTGATGCCACGGAAGAAAGTTGCTGCTGCATTTGTTCTGCCAGAAATAAATAATAAGAATAACGTCATGAGCTGTTAGTCAGATTACAAACTCTTACTAGGCTGATGATTGTCTGCTGATACAAATGGCAGTATCGGCACTGTCAAATGCAGATCTTATACCTTGACAGTCAGCACATAAATTAAGTCAGAGAATAGGAATTTACTCTTTCAAAATAGGTCAGCATGAGATGAGGTGGGTTTCCAGAGTGCTGCATCTCCCTGGGCTGGCTGCAAGGTGCACCTTTTAGCTCTTACAACAGGCTTCACACAACTGAAGGAATCACAAGACCAAATGACTTGGGCATATTTTTCTCTCAGCTCATGGATCCACTCAGAGCTGGTGGAGAGCAAGAGCTCTTCTCTGCCTACTTTCTCCTGATCAACCAGATCAACGCAGTGGCCTCCGTCCAGGGCCTATGCCAGAAAAATACTCAGCTCTTCTCATCCTAATGAGTCTTTTGATGAGCAGGCTGAACAGGGGGCTAAGGACTTTTCACTCCCTGGCCCAAGCCACTGGGTCAGAGATCCAGGACAACGTACAGATGCCTTGCAACGTTTCAATGGGGTGGTACAGAGGGTTTCACTATTCAAAGCTCCCAGACCAGCACCAATGTACAGATAACTTGAGCACTTTTAAGTATTAAATGGGACCACAGGTGCAGAAGTAGTGCATGTAAACACAGTTCTTATGCTGCAGGATAAATGCTCTGTTACACGTGAATCGGGCAAGATCTCATCCTCCCTCCTCAGCCCTACTCATCAGAAAGCATCACACATTTCAGCTGCTTAGATCAGTATTGGTAAATGAAGCAGACAATCTCTCAAGGCTCCTTTTCCAGTCTGGCGTTCCCACATTCCTGAAGAATAAGAGAAAGCTTTCCCCACCCCCACTGTAAACCAGCCCGCAAAATTCACTGTTACTGAAGGTCACCAAGTCAAACACTGCAGCTGGGTCATTTTATAGCCATTAATAATCCCTGTAGCTTCGAGAATAAAGATAAAAGTGATCTAAATCCTGCTCTTTAGGACATGAGCCAGTCTTCCCTAGGATCAGGAAGGAGTTGCTCCCACACACATCACATCCTTATGTGATTGCACTGTCCCCCAGGTGCTTGGGGGGGGGTTCATTTCTCCCCACTCTCTCCCACCATGTGTTCCCAGAAACCACAGGGGCAGGCAGGAGCGTGCTGTGTACCATGCTTCTGTAGTTTCACAGATGAATGACCACCAGCCTGAAGACCCAGGGCTCCAGGTTGTTCAGCTCTGAAAGCATTTGCATAATTTCCTAAAGCCCCATGTCAACAAGGTGGCAATAGCTCTCACGTGCAATTGCCTCCTGCAGTTCCAGGAATAAAGTGCTATGTCTCAGCAGTCCCCTGTGGCACTGAGTTTACATTTCTGGGCAATAACTTCACTGCTGCGCAAAAGGCATTTTTCAGACTCTCTCTCTAAACACATTCCCAGGAATCAAGTATCCAAATGAAGAGAGAGAAAGAGAAGAACTGGTTTCCCAGAAGGTCCTTTAGTAAAACACTCCCCTCAAAAAAAAAAAAAACCAAAAAAAAAACCAAACAAAACCCAAACCAAACACACAAACATGAAACCATACAAGAACTTGGGATTTCAGACAGTAAGAAAAAGAGAAGCACACTCCGGCTCTGCCCACACCACAGGCAGGATGGGCACCACCAGACCCGTTAGCAAAGGGCTCTGTGGCTAGGAAGCTAGCAGGTTTTAATTAGGAACAAATTTGGTCTACACAGGGTGACCAAACATCAAGCTTCCCCAAGGAAGGCCCCTCTTCCTCTCCACAAAGCATCTAAAGTGAATTAGTGACTTGTCTAGGGATGTTCAAGTGACCAGGATAAAGCTCCCAGGGAGAGGTCAGCTCTCAATCCCAGACCAAAATACAGCAATAGGAATTGCTGGAAGAAGATGGCTATGTGCCCCAAGTTGTCTGAACAATAAGCAAGAAGCTTTACATAGGAAGGAAACGCACTTGAGCAGGTAGCTGTTGAGTCGGCTGGTAGTGGGCCATGGAGCTGGCTGCCTCTCGAGTGTCCATGCAGCAGAGTAAATCAATTGAGACCGGCTAAGTAGACATGAAAGTGGGATTCAGTTCCCAGCTGGAGCTGGATGCTTCCGTCAGACTTGTTCTGTGCTTCCAGACATCCATGCTTCATCCCATAAAGGCAGAAAATCCTCATGCTTTTATGCAGTTCTTGGCTTTCATTTTCCATTCTTAGTTACATAAATTGGTGATTTAGGGTTTCCTTCCACTGCTTGGAGGCAGCTGACTTTTTTGCACTCCAACATGGATGGTTGCGTGGCGCTCTTGCAGCACCCCATTTGTGCTGTGCAGGGCGAGGACTACAATGATACAAATGCTCAGGGAATGCAATGCTGGGTTTGATGGTTAGTCTCACCATCAGCTCTCTCAGTCACAGGTCAACGCCAGAACTTAATCACAGCTATCAGAGCTCCAATAAGACACACAGAAATATCACCCTGAGGAACATTAGAATTTCCAAGATCAAGCCCCTTTCCTCAATTCCAGAGGCATGAGAGGAAGGCAAGTAGATTCCTGAAGCTCATAAAAGAATTGTTGCTCCAAGCAAAGTTGTGAAGCTGCAATGAACTCGCAGACAGAGTGTAAGGTTGACTGTTCTCATATGATTGAGCTGAGAAAAACAGGGCTCTTGTGTTGTCTGCAGTAGAGAGACCTCCTTTCGTTCATGCATTATCAGTAAATAAAGCAGCGAAGAAGTCTAATCCTAACCTCCAGTGTGGAGGCTCTCCTAGTGGTGGGATGCATAATTATTTCCTGCACTGCATGCCTCCTCTTCTCTGCCCCATTCATCAGTCTCATCTGTGTTTTTATCAGTCTCATCTGTGTTTTTATCAGTCTTCTGCACAGGACTTTCCTTAAGACCTTAAATTCTTTCTATAGTTTTAACAGGTTTGGTCTGAGCAGCCAAACCAGGGAGAGGATTCAATGACCCTGAAGACTTCCGTATTCATACCAATATCAGCAGCATAACTCTTGTTTCTGTCAGAACACAAGCCTGCAGAAGGGCTTTCCTTAGACTTAAGAAAGATGTGTCTACCATAATCACATAAGGCTGTTCTTTTAGTAATGCATCTACTAGAATAATGAGAACTGTGTAGCCCATATTCAGTTTTTCCAAGGAAGATGTTAAGATGAGGGTTTTCTATGCTTTGGAACAAGGCTCTGAAAGCTAACTCATGTACTGTGGTTGAGAATATCTGCCAGGTCCTAGCCATGTCCTTCTGATTGACACCTCCCATTTCCTAGCACCTGGCCCTGCAATAACCCCCTTCATCTGGGAGAAACAACACCAAAGACAGACCTGCTCTGCCTCGCCCATATTCCTATCGTAGCAGAAGAAATATCAGGAGGATTGGCTAGCAGACACTGAACATACTGACACTGCCCCTTTTTTTTTTTTTTTTCATCTTTTCAATTTTTTGAGAGAGAAAAGAAATGCATGATTTGGCAATACGTGGCTTCCCATAGACATGTCATGCAAGGCACCTCCTTAACACCATGGATACCCATGAACCCTTTGTCCTCTAAAGCCCAGGAATCTGCTCTAAAGCATGGAACATGAAGAGGACAGTTGAGCTTATTTTTGTTAACAAACTATTTCCAGTCTTGTTCTCCAAAACAGCTGAACAACTTTAACTGGAACTTTCCAAAACAAAGAAAGAAAACAAAACCAAGACCAAAATCAGAATGACCTTTTGCACAGGAGGCATCAGCTGAAGCTTGGAGAGGTTGTGGATGCCCCCTCCCTGGAGGTGTTCAAGGCCAGGTTGGATGAGGCCTTGAGCAACCTAGTCTAGTTGAGAGGCGTCCCTTCCCATGGCAGGGAGGTTGGATTAGGTGATCTCTAGGGTCCTTTCCAACCTAAGCCGTTCTATGAAGCAGCTAAACTGCTACCTGAGAGCTCATGCAAACAGTAGCTTCTCATGGAAAAGCATTAACCTCTTTGATGATCCTAACATCTCTACCTGTAATGCATATGCTGTAGAGACTGGCACTGCTCTCTGCTGAATGACTTGCACAACGGCAGAGGATTACTTCTGCTGTATAAAGGAAAAGTCCTGGGCCTGTCGGCGTTCAACAGTTGGCTTGGCTGCAAATGCAAGGTTTGATTCATGAGCAATTCTGTTTCTGCCTTGGACAAAGTATTGCAGCTTGTCTACCACATGGTCATATCACTCCATCTCACACTGCACAGAGAAAAGTCACCCTAAGGATTACAGTATGGTATGTCTGGGTGCCAGCCAAGCTTCCTCAGCAGGAGAAAGCTTTTTTTTTCCAGACTTAAGCAGAACCGCTGTGGTTGGTGCCACTGTCGAAGTTTTCTCCTGGTAACACCATTACTGACCAGGCAGCATGCAAGAACCATGCCTCAACTAGTTCTCTTTAGCATTTGCTTAGCCTCTTAACCTGGTCTTTAAAACTTCCTTGAATTTCTTGGATACCAAAACTTTCCCTCTGAGTTGTACTCAAGCTCCAAGGGAAAAAGGAAACAGAAAACCCAACAAAAACTAGGCACCGCCAATAAAGCTCTTCTAGATTCCAACAGAGGCTTTCTGCTTTGAGCTCTTGCTATTTGGTATGTACAGGCAGCAGACATCTCTCCCTCTGTCTCCCTCCCTCCAGATCCAGACATACTGGTGGGTCACAGTTATGAAAAACAGAGCACAAATGACAAATTGCACCTGGGTAGCTAGCAGAGATCAACTGAAACTGGATCTTTTCCATGACTGAAAGGTGGTGTACCTGCCATCCTTCAGAAGGACAGCTCCTTGACATCCGTTCTGGGAACTTCTTCAGTACCAAGGATGCTGGAGGGGGAAAACAAACAAAAAACCCACTGTGCAGATGTCACTCAATATTTAGAGACTGAACAGCTCAGTCCATGAGAGGTTTTAGTTCAGGTCCCATCTACACCACTAGTAAACCACTCACTGTTCAACCTCTCCTTGATGAGTTTTGTGACCTGGAACTTTTCTCTTAGATTACTGCTGGCTAAGCAGGCTACTAGGTACCACTCAGTCTTTCTGGGAGCACCAAGAACCATTTTCCTGCAGAAAATAGACAATTCCCATTGCTCTGTAAGTGATTTCCTGGTTCAGGTTCTCCCTCATCACTTCTCTGATGTCTAGTAATGAGCAAGCACATGTTTCAGTCTTTTTTCCTCTCTGGAGCTACTCAGTGTTTCTTTTGTCTCTGGCAACTCCTCTCTTTGAAAACTTGCAGGAATGTAATGCCTGGGCTGAAGGTTCAAGAGTTGTGCGCTATGGGACTGGGAATGTGCTCCATCCTTCCTTCTCTTCATATCTATTGCAAGTGAGGCCCACAAACACATGCTTTCCAAGGTGTAAGCTGTCTGATCATGCTCCATTTCCAGAGCACCCTGTACCTCTGCACAAAGTCATGTGCCATCCTAACAAAAAACATAGAGCTCTATCTCCTACTTGGGCTAAGCTCATCTGGGGGTGGTGGAAAACATTCCTCCTGGGGCAGTCTCTGGCAATACACCAAGACCACAGATCTATGCTGGCCTTCACTGCACTTGTGGACTCACTGCAAGCTCTAGACATAAAAGCAGCTAGCCAGAAAGTCAATGGACAAACTAATCTGCACTTGTTTGATTGCCAAGCACCTGATATATGGCGACAACACATTGGCACACTGTATTTGCAACATATTATTAAGTACCTTCGGTCCCCGAAGGCTAGGACACTTTTTAAAAAATAATAAAGCTAATACACATAATAGCCTGTGTCTTGTTATTTAAGAAACCTCTTCCCGGCATCAGATGTCAACAGTACGTGTAAATGCACTTTCTCCAATAACTATGCACAAGGAGCAGTTTGATGGAGTGCCAGAAAGCACAATGACTGTTCTACCTTAGCAATGTACGGAAGATGACATGTTCCCTTTAGAACTAATTGCTTTATTCCAAAAAAGCCATTTACTAAATCCTAGCCTGGTCTCTTCCCTTGAGCAATTTCAGACTCCACATCGGAGCTTTTGTTTGTTGTTAAAAGACAGGGACAGAAAAGTGTTTTGTTAAGTCATTTTAATTTTCATATCTAATGGAAAAGAGTTCAGAAGGGTATTTTTCATTATATGATTTGAACATTTGCATTATATATTCCACCAGGCCTTCCCTTATGTGACTCAAGGCTAACAAGTTCAGTCTGTCAAACACAACCCTGTGCATCAAATACATTACCCTACACCAAGATCCAGATATAACTATTGACACAGACCAAGCTACACATCTGAAAGTCAGAAAATATTCTTAACTTTGTTATAATCCTTGTTCTGCATCCTCACATGCATAACATGAAAGCACTTTTGGAACTGCTTCCAAAATTTGCTGCATTCTTACTGTCAGACTGCTCTCCACCTCTGCATTAAAAAGAAAAAAGTCAGGAATTCCTCTTCTTGTGCCTTCAAGAGAGAAACAGCTGTAATGACTTCACAGACAAATCAATGCCATTTCCAACACAATTATTTCATTTTTTCTCCCTACTTCGAAAAATTAGAACAATTTCACAATGAGCCCTAGGGAATGAGCTCATGAAAATGCACAGAACAGCATGAGGAGAAGTCTTTGGTTATATATTTCAGGAGAAAGAAAATGGGCCTATTTGCTGCTCTGTGAGCAGTGAGAATAATTATGTATGCATTTGCTGCATCCCATAATCATCATCATCATCACAGAAATGACATTTCATAGCTGAGTTGGGAATCTGCCTTTCCCAAAATTAATTTTTGTTTGGAAGGAGAAATTATTCTAAATAACATCTGGGGAGGACAGATATAGGAAAACATAGATTTGAGTGTCAGACACTCTAGAATCATAATCCTATCACCAGCTTTCCAGATAATTCTATTACACCATGAAGTTAACTCCACATTTGCAAAATGGTAACACACCTGTCTAAGGCAGAGGCCTAGGCTATCAGAAACTTCCGTGAGATATTATAAACTGGTGCATTAATGTGAACTTGTCAGACTGTGTCTGCATGGGGGAACTCCTGTGGGCTTTGTGAAACCTTGGCCAGGCTGGCCAAACACAATTATTCATGATACTCCCTGTCTTTAGGACCATTGTTTTATCCTGGTGAAAGTGGTCTAGGACCTAAGTCATTACCTCATCCTAGAACAACAGGAACAAAGGGCGAGGAGTATCATGAAGAGTTGCATTAATCAGGTGTACCTCTGCTTCCCTCAGATAAACCAGAAGGAAAGAGCTCACCTCTTAGGTCAGTGACATAACGACAGGACAAGAGGAAACAGGACCAGCTTGAGGCACAGGGGACTCAGGGAACATCCCTTCCCCAGGACTATTTTCACACACTGGGTCATGACTAGCACTGTTAAAGATGCACCAAAACCCCGTTATCAAGAGCCAAACCAATGTGAGGACATACGCAGTTGCTGTGGTGAACATGCTGCTGGATCCCTACAACACAGAGGCAAGGCCATAGAGCCAGCCAGGCTCACATACCTACCCATGCCTCTTCTCCAGTATCCTGGCCTGCTTTCAAAAGACAACCAGACTGTCTTGCTGGTTTTGCATTAGGTCATGCTAATTGATCACAGAGCCACCTCTCATCACTTTCTCTTACCGGGATGGGGCTAAGCATAACCTTGCTTCTTATTGATTCTCCAGCTGGGTGGAATGAAGATCAGGACATAGCTGAACCTGTAGCAGCAACTCCATGAGATAAACTGGATTGTTATGTAGGAAGTCATGGCCACTTCTAACCATAAGACCTTAGGTGAATTATTTCACTCATCTTGCCTCTTCTGGTGGTCCTGTAACCTGAATGTTGTCTTCAAGGGGACAGAACTCCAAAAATTATTTTAAAAAACTAATTTCTGTTTTCACTGGTGTAGCAGGACAGTGGGGCCCTATTTGTGACACAGGTGCTAGAACAGTTTAAAGAAACCTGAGTGCAAGTGAGACACCTCTGGAAGAGCTGTACTGTCATTTTAGGCACGAGGACCTCATTAATAGGCACACCGGTTTAACATCCCAGCACTCCTTTGCCCAATACTTCAGCAAGACTTTGGCTTTCTGATCCACACCAGCTTTTCACGGCCAAGAGGTTTGTACAGGCTGACTGGACAAGTATGCAACAGCTAAGACCAAACTGGAGCAGATTGAGTGCAACCTTGGTTTGTAAAATGTTCCTTGGAAGTATGTGGTGCCGAAATCTTAATGCTGGGAATAAGCATCTACAAAAATGTAGTCTTAATGCAATGAAGGCTCAAGCACTACATTAGCACACAGGTCATCACTCTTTGCTTCTCTGCTACCTGAATAAGTAGCAACTACTTGCAAATGCAAAGCATATTCTCCAGGTGTCCTGTACAGTACACACTGTGCAGAAAACTGCTACCAAACTCCAAGCCAGATCGAATTGCTGGCTGGACAAGAAAGCAGCATTTACCCAACAACATGATGTCATGCTTATGTGGGAGGAGGAGAAAAATCTTGATTTGTCCTGGCCATAGATGAGGACACAGCTTGAGATTAATTGATCGTGGGTGCATTCAAAGTAACAGCTTGATTCAGTTCCAGCAAAATCCGATGGCAAAACTCTAGTGCACAATACTGAACCTGCCAGACGTTCTTCTCAAAGACTTTACACCTCACACTGCACTGCATAGAAGCAATCAGACCCTCTCTGTCACCTCGCTAGGGGAAGTTCCGATTAGTCATTTGGACCTGAGCTCCCCTAGGGATTGTGAGGGCAAAAACAGGCTGACATGTAAAAAGTTATTTGCTTGAAGGATATTTAAGGTAGAAAACCAAATTAGGATGAAATTTGAACGAAGATCCTTCAGCCAAAAATCCAGCCCGCAGCTTGTTCTTTCTTTCTACATGTATGAGCTTGACTGTCACAGCATCTCAGCATTTTACAGCCTCACTTAGTAACTACTCTTTGAGGCAAGATGATGTTTCCTGTCCCATTTCAACAGATACATCTCTGTAGAATTAGCCTAAGAGTCCTAACAGTGGTATTCTGTAAGATAACCCCTTCCTCTTGAGTGTCTACGTCTTCATTTGTTGCAACACACTCTTCACTAGTGTTTGCTTTTCCTCACTGATGCCTTACACTCAACTTGGAAAGCAAAGCTCAGCCAACCTGCTTTACTCTCATTTATAATCAGTTTAACTTCCTGGCTCTGAGACACCTTTTGCTGTGCTCGAGACTACTGCAATACAGTTCTGTTTAAATCCAGAATAATTTGCTGACATGGAAATTAAACCATTGTTCTTCCAATCCCAATAAACCAAAGTGCTGACAATTGCAACAGTCATTCCAGCAAAATGGTCAGGAGTATCCACGTTTGTCATCTCTTGATGACTCCAGATCAAGAGTGCTCAATTCATAAAAAGCCAAAAGATGAGTTCTCTAAGTACCCATGTCACAAAATTGGAATCTCAGTGTGTTTTCTTAGAGCTACTTAATAGAGAGAAGTGTCTTTATTTAGCACCTGTCATCTTAAGTTCCCAAAATGCTCTCTCAAAATTAAGTTTCCTAATAAGCTTCCTAGCCAGACATCAGGCTCCAATTTACAAGGGGTAAACTTGTTTAAGGTCACCCAGCATGGGAAAGAAGCACTGAGAAGCAGCTCCAGGAATCCGGAGCACCACACCCCTCACTAGCCACTAGACCACACAACTGTCCCCATTTCACTCGAGTCATTATTAAGCAGGATAGAAGAACACTGTGGTTTTATTTTATGTTAGCTGAACTCTTGCATTAACATTTTACTGTCCCACTGATGTTTTGCCTAGAACATTCTGTAATCCACAAATTAATATGTGAAGAACATCCAGTACAGTTTGGAGGAATAAAAAAAATTACACAAATGGCAATGGAGTTTTAATTTCCGTCAGTTTCATAAATCAGAAGAGTTGGAGAAAGAAGGTTCCTTATTTTATCACACATAGCCTTGTGTAATGCCAGCAAAACTGCTGCCCTTCCCAAAACCAAGCAGAAACCCTATTGTTGCGGCAAACCCCATCTGGTCACATGGGGAACTTAAAACCTCAGAGCATTCTGTTTTGCATGGACAGAAAGGCAGTTTTGTTCCAAAGACATGACATGGGCCAAAAAAAAATGTGCTTTACCTATGTGCAATATCTGAAGTTTTTGTTGCCTGCTCTTATCTATCACTTCATGTTCTCTGTGATCTTGCCTTCAGCTTCTGGCATAAGGGTTTCTCTATCCTGCAAATCCTACCTATTCTCATTTTTGTTAAATCACATTGTTAAAGGAGTCTTCTAGGTGGAGGCAAATCCACCCCTTTTAAGGACAGGTTCATGCAGCACCCAATGCAGTGAAGTGCAAATCTAAGACAAACCCCAATCCCTATTCAGAAAGTCTTAGAGCAAAGTAGCAGGAAACTTGCCCATGATAATGAGGCTTGGATCAGACATAGGCCCTGCTTGTTCAGAAGGCAGTTGGGGAAGATACATCTAGTCAGAGAGGTGTGCTCGCTCAAGAAAAACTGTTGCTATTATCAGTCAAAATCCAGTGCTCCAGCCTGAGCCAGAAACAGTATGGAGCTAGGCAGAGCATAAACCCTAATCTGAACAGAATTATTTAAAATCTGTTTAAAGCAAACTAATTAGCAAACATC
The DNA here is from genome assembly GCA_013400335.1 of Eurystomus gularis. Lineage (NCBI taxonomy): Eukaryota > Metazoa > Chordata > Aves > Coraciiformes > Coraciidae > Eurystomus > Eurystomus gularis. The sequence goes on along the minus strand of VZZY01011722.1, from coordinate 567,992 downwards.
TCCCATCCGCCCAATAACATCGGAAGTTTCACATCGACAGTGCCTGAAGCTACGATCCCCACAGACCTCGCACTGAGTGGTGCAGAGCCTGATGAATGTCCTGCTGGAGCTCTCCCAGTGCTGAAGGGGCCTCTCTTTGCAGAGCGCAGTTAAATATTAAGCTTGAGTGAAGCTGCAGGAAAAATGCAGCTACAGGGCTGAAACAAGACTTAGGCAGTAAGATCAACTGGCAGTGAAGGAAAGGAAAGTGCCAGCAGGGAACATCTGTATCGCTGGCATGAGCTGAGTGGAGAAGAATGGGACTGTGACAAGTCAAGGTTTTGAGAAAAGTGCCTCCTTTCTACCCCCCAGGATCTACTTAAGATGATGCTCTCCCTTTGCCTCTCCTTGCGAAGGTAAGAACAGCGTAAAAAGCCTCATTATTGTAACAGTTGAAGAGAAGCAAAACTTCGTTCCTCTGCTCATTAAAGGTATTACGCCACTTTATCCCAAAGCAGGACAGTCAACCTTAGCGTCCTTGGCCAACCTCCAGCTTGAGTCATTACAGTCTGCGCATCTAAATTCAACTCTCAGCAGTAACCAGAGAGGCTATCCTGTTTTGTCCCTCAAGTAAATATTGTTTTGTATCACAATTCCAGTCAGAGCTGGACACGTGCCTGGACATCCAGCACTTTTGATGTGCTTCAGGCACGCTTAGAATAGAAGAAGCTAAAATACAGATCAGAAGGTCAAGGAGAGATAGTTTTAATACTCCTTGGGTTGGTATGAGCTTAACACACCTGTCATGGCCTTAGCCAAGAAACAGAGAGAGGCTGAGTCCGCACTCTAATTCACCTGGAGTTTGAAAAATGAACTTTGATGTCCTCGTCTGAAGCAGCAACTTCCTTAGCACGTGCAAGATGAATTTTATTGGCTCTGTCAGCATAGCTTCTTGGTCTTTCATGGCCACCCACAAAATGATGCAAAAGTGATTCCCCTGACATCAGCTCTCATTCTCTGCCCTAGTTGGTATTTTCCCCAGTGATCTCTTCTATCCTAGGCCACTTCAGAGATCCAGCAACTGTTGCACACTCAGTGCTGAGCTCCTACAAGTTTGGATTTTGCCTGACTGTATGCCACTCCAGAATCAATGTTGGTAAATACAGTAGCCAGTGGGCTAATGCTAGGTTTGTACTGCACATCAGATTAGCAGGTGCTTTTGTTGCTCTTTTACTGAAAAGCCTGGAAAGCAAAAATCTGTGGAAACAAGTTCCAGCCCTCTTAGGTCCATAACAGACTATCTGCCGTAGGATCAGGAGAGCGTAAACTAGTGTTACATGGGATTACACCTGTAATCACTTCTTCAAATGGGAACTCTCATAATAGAAGCAATTTTAATAGGGCAGACACACTGCAGAAATCCCCATCACATCTATCAAAATGTACACTTGGGGAAAGCCAAAATATGACCTGCTCCACCTCTGGTTATTATGAGGTCTCAGAACATATGCAGCTACCCAAATTATTATGTATATTACTATTGTGCTTAGAGGTTGCACCTGAGATATTATCTGCCCTATAATTAGACCTGCCTAATATAATCAAACCTGTCCTGGGAGTGAAAGTTTTTAGGGGCTATTCCCCAGAAAGTGACAAGCTATGACTGAGTGACTACAGCAGAGGTAACACAGCTAACCTCTTTCTCCGAGGGTTTACACTCAGGATAGGTAAGGGAAACAGAAATAAAGACAGCTCAGCAGAGCAAGGTAGACTTGAAGAACAGTTTTAAAGAAATGCAGTGTGACAGTGATACTGCAAGCTGCTGGGGACAAGTGGTAGAGACCTATAATGACATACCCAGGAAGAATCAGTACCAGGAGAGAATCAGTAGTGTGGAGAGCATTACTGCTGGGTGTCACCACAATCCATCAAAGTGACAGAGGGAATCTGGCACCAAGGTAGAACTCAGTGCCAGGGAAATCTGTGCCAATGACTTTATAAGGACACAACACATTACCTAGATAAGCAACAACTGCTCCGCTTATGATGATGGCAAAAGGTAGCCAGCTCTAGCCGTGCACATTAAGAGAAAGTGTGCAAATGCTTAAATGATAACAGGATGCAGCCCGACAGCTTCTCTGCCAATGTCTAGAAACACAGTCCTTCCAAACATGCAGCTGGTGAAACTAGTGTAAAGGAAGCTTCAGCAGAGGTTATGGATTTCTGCAGACTAATGACACAAACAGGTGAGAATGATCTAACTGCTTGTACAACAGCAGCGTCAAAAGTTTCTGCCCAAAAAGATTCATAGCACTACACTCTGCAAATATTCAACAAGGGTAGACTCTATTTTGAAGGGCTTTAGATTCAAGTAAATAAGATAAAGACAAGGTCATAGACATGTAGCAATGGTTTGCATGTGGTCATATATGTCATTGGTAGCCTACCAAAAAATACAGCTAATATCTCCTGACCTCCAATCTGGCATCCTGTCCAAACACCCCACCTTCTCTTTAGCCAGTACTTCCTTCTCTCAAACAAAGCATGCCACAGAAGATACTTCAAATGGTAGTGCAACCTTTGCACTGAAAACGTACATCTTTAAAGAGGCCAACAACCATGTTTCTCCATCTACTCTCAACAGATTAGCCTGCTGTTTTTTTCCAAATATCTCTGGAAGTCAAATCTCCAAAGGTGCTGAAACTAACAGCACCACCTTCGGCCCACCAACATGTTCCTTACCCGTAGCACAAGATCTGTCTCCAACACAGTGATGAAAAGCTGTTTCTGTAGATGCTCAAAATTACTATTCCTCCTGCTGTTGTCAGTGGCAATCAGTAGGGTCACAGCAGCATGAGCTCCTATTGAATGTCTAAAGCCATTCAATTAATCTTAGTTTGCTGAGAACTCAGAGAATTTAAGTAAGGTAAAAGAGTTAAAAGAGATCAGGAGACTCTACACTCCCACTGACAAGGCACTTCCTGAAGAGCTGACACAGACATAAGTTACTCCACCGACAAGAAAACAGAGCTTCCTGCAATCTACACCCCAAGCATACATACATTTACTTGGAAAGATAGCAAAACATCTGGACAATCCATCTCCTCTTGCTGCCCCCCATCATTATAGTGGCAAGTTGTCTTTGGCAGGAAAAGGCTGTTTCTTTTTTTGTTTTACATATAATTTGTTCTGTAGTTATCATAGAGTCATCCAGACATGTTTTTCTCCTTCCTCAGGTGAAAACTGGACAGCCATGGGTCAACTGCTGTAGTCCTGGGGACATCATCAACCCAAAATGCCTCTTTTACATATGCTAGGTGTGAGGTAGAGCTCTTGAAGAGCTGGGCATTCTTCTCACACACCAGAAAGCAACAGATGAAGATGAACACAGTAGAAAGGGTGCAGATCATAAAGCTGAGAAAAGCAGAAGTCATGTAAAGAGCTCTAAGCCCTTAGAAACAGCCACCCAAAGTGGACACAGACATCCCACAGGTGCCACACAGTTGAACTCTGTCCAGGCACATTAAAGAGGCCTGAAAATTCTTCCTGTTTGTCCAGCCTGTGCTCCCCAAGGAAGCCAAGCAGCATAACCCTTATCCTGCCATGTAAGTGAAGGACCACACAGCTAAGGAGCTGAAACGAGCAGCACAGAAACCACAGCGGCAGGACAACGATCCCCACAGGGAACAGCAAGAGGGAAACAGTAGGTGTCACTTTGAGGAAGAGGTACAGAAGTCATGGGTTGTGTCCAGACACAGGCAGGTAACAGGACATGAAAGTGGCCTCAGTCAGAGGTACACCAAACCCATGTGTCCCCAGAGACTCAGTCACAATTGGCTCCTTGAGACAAGCAGTTCTCATGCATGACTCAACTATATGCCCATGCTTCAGCATGTCCCTGAACATGCATGTACTCTAAGCCCAAAGCTAGAGGCTCTCACCCCAGTACTCAGAACAACATTTGGGACTAGCGCTGAAGCCCAGACAAAGCTAGTAATGGTGCATGCAAGGACCTGTAGTTCCCACCCAGGTGAAACCTTACTGCCTAAGCGCTAAGCAGGACAGCATTCAACCCAACTTAAACCACCAACCTCTACCTAAGGGGATCTTGACAGCCTTCTATTGGGCTAGCTTTCATTATCACTGCTTGGGCCATCTCTGTCATTTGCTAATGCAAATCAGATTAGAAGGTCCATCTATATATTATGAGATTCTTCCTGCTAGTGCAGGAATGCATTTGAGAAGTTATAATAAGTGGCAGCCACAGAAACCCAGCTTTTCTGATCATCTTACAATTGTATCCTTGTAAACAAGGAGACAGATGTTCCTCTGATCATCAGCATTGGGAAAACAGCTTCTAAATGCCATGTTGAACACAAAGCTGTGCTTGTATCACCCCCGCAACTGCATACGTAGCAGGGGATTCCTGGCAGCTTCCCCAACAGAGAAGGCAAGCCAGGGCAAGGAAGAAAAGTGGCAGGAGTGTAATTTTGCCAGCAGTGTTAAGCCGGAGCAGCCTTCAGACAGCTCTAAGATGAGCTAGGGTGGGGAAGCAAGGAGTCGGGATTCACAGCAAATCCTTGCTCCAATTTATTTCCTCTCTCCTCAGCTGTGCAGAGTAGCTGGGTGAAAGACAAGGTTGTCCTATTCCTGGGGACAAAGCAGGAAGACACCTGGGGAGGTAGTCACTTTACAAAGTGACAGGGAAAACTGTTAACTTTCCAAAATAAGCATACAGGGCATGTTTATAACACTGATTGCTATAAACAACATCCTATCCCCTCTCTTGGTCTAAAAAGGGACCATGCAGACTAGAAAGATGGAAGGTGATGGTAGACAAAATGGCCCTGGGAAAACAGCCCACTGAAAATATTTACAAGGGAAAACATGCATAACTTTGGAGGCTTCCAGGGCTGCCAGCAGACCAACTAGAATGAATCCTTGCCATCAAGGTGACTGCTAGGGTTTATAAGCCTTTTGCCAGGCAATGCTGGCATCCATAATGTATGGATTCACACAAGTTCCCTCTTACAAGTACAGAGCACCATGAACATCATCCCCATGTACCTGCCTGCCCTTCTGGGATAGCTGCATTTCCTTACTCTCCAGCATCACTGTTCCTCCACTTTCCAATACATAGCCTCATAGGAAACAAGGACAGCTTTATTCAGGAAAAAAAAGTGCGAAAATGAAACACCATTTTGGGAAGACACAGAAATAATTTATCTGCTTAAAGGATAAATAAAATACTTTCCCATGTAACCTTGGCAGTCGCCTGTCAGCAGCATTCCATGACCAATAGTGGTCCAAAGGGAAAACATCCCTCTTCCACATTACCTCCCTCTCCCATCCACTAAACCTCACTCATGGTTTGGCATCAGTGGGTAGCAGTGACCTAGCATAGCGAGGTCACTCAGGGAACAGCTCTGTATGGCATCTTGTGAAGTATTTCTTGATTTGTTGTGGGAATTCACCACTGATCCCAACTTCATGCCACAGTGTTGGGAAGGGACTCATTGCAATTAACTCTGCTCATTCCACTGCAATCTTACCCAATTAAAAGAGCTGCCTCTGCTTCAGCTTTTGTTGAAGACTGCCATCAAATGAAGTCTTAAAAAGAGTCAGTATTACAAAAAAGAAAAAAAAAAAAAAGAAGAGTACAGCAAAGACCTTGCTACAAAGAATCCATATTCTGCTAAAAAGTAATAGCCACTTCCCCACTATAATTTAGTTCCCACCACCATTGAAGGCTGTGTCACACTGCTGTGACTCCCAAGGTATTTTGTGAGCACCCTATCTGCATTTCCTTTTCTCCCACAGTTTGCCTTTACAGTCTTGTGTATGAAAAACTTCTGTGGAAGAAGCAATTGTGTCCTCACCCTTTTTGCTGTTCAACAATACATGAGCAGAAAGCTCATTGCCTTTTACTGTACCATCGGACTGAAGATGACTGCATGGTTATACCATCTTATGAAGCATTAAAAATGGAATAGGAGTTTGCTCATTGACCTTTGTACCACTGTTTTTAACATCCCACATTTTTTCAAACATTCTCTAGAAAGCCAACAGTTCTCATCTGCATCTTACAGCTAGAGAAACTGAGTCATCAGCTGTTTAATGAGCTTCCACTTCCCCAAAAGAGGAACTGGATCTTAGAGGACCCTCCTCTCAAAACTACTGAAACACATATAGTTGACGCAGACTCAGCTCTGGCTCGAGTAAAGCCTCCAAGAAGGAAAAGAACTTCTCCTACACTGTGCCATGTCAACATTAAACATGCCCATGTCCACGGGTCTCCCTGGGGTACTGCAAGGAAGCAATACCTTGCAAATGCAAAGGCTGCAGTCCAAGCACAAGGTTGATTTCAAGAGAGACCTTAATGCCCATTAAGATCCAGTCTGGCAGCCTGCTTGGAGATAAGGGGCAAGTGTGTGGCAGCTCTCACATTATCTGTTCTGCTCTAGGCGGACCAAATCCCAGAAGACAAGGGCTCCACCCCAGGCATAGCCAGTGGGCTCCTACTCAAAAGAACCTGCCCTTCAGCCTCCTCTGGCAGCACTGACAAGAGGCACATGCAGGGCCACAGCAATACCCTGGATTGCAGAAACACAGGTCCAGACCCTTGATGCCTTCTATGCTTGGCAACAAACCTCCTCCTCCCCTATTCACATGCCTGTTCCATGTGTTTTGGTTTGAGTTTGGTTTTTTTTTTAATAGCTCACCTCACTTCACACCTGCCTCCTCCGCCTGAGGGCTGAGACCAACTTGGCAAAAGCTGAAGAAGTTCAGAAGAGAACATACCTGACAAACAGGCCTTCCTTCTCTCACCAAAGAAACCAAGCTTAAAGCAATTCCCACCTCGAAGGCATCACACCCAAAGGACAACACAAATAGAAACAGCCTTGCAAGCAACAGCAAACATCCAAGACTGAAATGAGTGTGACTTGGCTTTCTTCAGTAGTAGAAGCGTTAACCTCCCCTGAGGTCAGATCCCACACGAACATGGGCTTATTATCAAGGAACTGAAAGAGGCATTGAAGAGGCACCAACATCTGACAAAAAGGTCTCATAGTCCAAACCGCACTTACACTTGGCTCTGTGTATCCACTTGTCCCTAGCCCTCTTCCCAGTCCCAGCATTCCTATATGTTGGAGGACACTGCCAGCCTCCTGCCAGGCAGCTGCCCCTTCTACATTACAGGTGCTCTTTGTTTCAGGAAATAAGTGGTGGGTTATTTACTCTATTGATTCATTAATTTCTGCCTGATGGTTTTGGAAACAGCAGGCTTAGCTTGGCTTCTAGCATGTCCCATAAGAAACAAACTGTAACACTGAGAAGGATGCTTGTACTTAATACACAAATTCAGAAGTTTGCTCACGAACCACTTGATACAATGGCTATGGGTGTCATACAACATTAGCACCAAGCCACAAGATCATTTGCTTCCAGAATTTTATTCTAAGTCTCGCCTGAAGTGTGTAAGTTAACATCACAGTAAGGCTTCCAGCTGGGAGAAATTTAATGGCACTGTTTTATACAGCACATCTCATTAATAATAAGTAATGCATTAGAAGAAGAATATCTACCCTGTGTATACTGAGTTAACAAGGTCACACATTCAGATGTTAATATTGGTATGGTGTCACGCTGAGCTAGAAAACCTCCAGGAGCTTCTTCAGTCTCTATATTACACAGATTTGTAAGAAAGACAGCCAGAAATTGAAGGACAATACAGATTGAATAGGCCCAAACTAGAGTCTAAGGAAGCTGTGAGAAACTAGGATAAAAACAAGATAGCCAAATCCAGCCAAAGAATTTAAATACACTGAAGTACTTGATCTACAAACCTAGGAAACAGAAAAGGCTCCCTGGTGAGTTCTATGGCTTTGCCTTTCCCAGATGGGAACACCAGAATAAACCAAGTTAGATCCTTTTCCTGCTTTTTAGAGTCCCTTCAGATCCATTTACATTTTATCCCCAGCCGCATGCAGAAGAAATCCATCAGCCTAAATTCCAGCCTCTGATTTTGAGTAACTGATTCAGGAGCATTTGGAGTGTTATAACAATCTTTTTTGATACGTGACCCATGTTTAAATGTCTTGAGAGTTTGAATATGTTTGGATGCACACTCAGAAGTCAAGGCAAGCCTGCAGTCCTGCTGCTTAGTTGCAATCTGAGATGGACGTACTAACAGCAAAGTAAGTGGTGTTGCTTGGTTAGCCATGCCGATAATCAAAACAGTGCACTTCAGAGTATAGTATTCTGCATGGAACAGAACAAGGAACAAACAAAAAACCCAACAAATTTTCAGCTATTCTCTGAAAAACATTACAAGTGTTTTTCATGAGTCAGATCATACCAGACTGCATGCCTACCATGCCACTTGGAGCAGGGCTCTGGGTAAGTTCCTGAAGAGGTATCTCTATAGGTAATGCAAAAGACCAGGCATTACGTACCTTCTGAGCAAAGAGGAGTTTGAGACCTACTTTAGACAATATGGAAGAAAAAGGCACCATTTCCATGACGTCAAACTATTGATTCTTCTATGGCTGAGTGATGGAAATTACCCCCTCTACAGCTGTTACAGGTGGCAAGCCGCCTTCTAAAAGTGAAACAGCAGGGAGTCAGCTGAGATATAAGCACTTTGTCAGAGCACCTGAGACTAATTTCTGGCCCACAGTTTTGTTATAAACTTAAAAACCTGTGTTTGGAAGTTAGTAATGTGCTTAAGCCTGTTGCTTTAACATCACCCTTGCTAAATTGCACACACAGTACATCTGAAACACTGGCTTGAAATGAGAAAGCACAAATAACACTAGGTCCTACACCTAGTTCATACATACATACATACGGGGTACCTCAACACTTTCTGCTCTTCCAACAGTAGATCTCAAAATAAAAGTCAATACAATTGCACAACAAATCAATGACAAAATAAGAAACTGAACCCAGTTCAGATGCTCTGACTGTATGGAACTTGTTGTCTCCAAAGCGTACAGGACCCTACATTTTCCAGCACTTCATCCAGTTCACTTCTAAGTGTCTCCCAGAGGGAAAAATATTTCATGGTTTAATAAGCATCAGTGTTGGGAAAACCAGCTAACATTTCCCTCTGGGGTTAATGTGAACTAAACACCATGAGAATTACATTTAGACTTACTCAGCTTCCTCTTACATGATTTCAAAGTACCCATGTCAGCCAAGGTCTCAGGCATCAACTGCTCAGGCATCTCTGCCTAGTTTACTGTCTCCCTTTGGTATATACCAAAACATCCAAAATTTGCTAGTCAATAGAGGCAGTAGCTTAGCTTAAGGTAAAGTGTTTTCTTTATTCTAAGGCTTAAGGTTTGCAAAGACAGTGTGGATAAGTTTCCCATTACTCAAAGTTTGAAGGAAGCATTAGACAGTTGTTAGAAAGTGTCCTAAGCAAATATTGGTCACTTCTGGTAGCTGAGCATAAGGTATGTTATTTTTAATATGTTTGGTTAACATAGTCTTAATAGTGTCAATGAACTCCATGACATTCCCCAGATGCTTCAAACCACTTCATCAATATCTCAACCGCTAGGAAGTTTTCTTAAGCATCCAGCCTGGCTCTTTCTTGTTACAATTTAATTGCATTATTTCCCATCCCATCTCCATTGCTATTGAAAACAGTGTCTTTCCCCCTTCCCTGAAGGAGTCTATGTATTTTGAATATTCTGTTGTTCTTGCTTTATTTTAATTTGTTTAGTCAGCTTTTTTCCCTCCCTCCTTGTTTTGAGGTTATGCTTTCAAGATCTACAACTGTTCTCCCTGTTCTCCTTTGGCATCTCTCCATTGTCCACATCTTCCCTGAAATGTACCCAGCAAATTGTACACAATGCTCCAGCTGTTTCCCCAGGACTGTGTAGAATAAAAGAATTATAGCTGACTCTCCTGACACCACAGGAGTACTCATGGTTCTTCATAAATCTAAGATTTCTTCATTCTCCTGCAGCCACATAGCAACTCCAGATATTATCTTCTGTTCTTCAAGATCTGGAGCAAGCAGGCAAAACTTTCCAAAAGTACAGTAAAGGAAGTTAAAGAAAATCCCAATTTAAAAGACGGTTTCATTAGAAGTCATCATTATCCTTTAAGAGGAAAAAGTCCCTTCATCCTTTCATTAACTTATCTGTACTCTGTGCCAGGTCTGTTTTTAAGCACACTGAAGCCTGACAATACCATTGGAAGAGAAAAAGAAATGAGCTATTCTCTGGAGGCATTATTATGAATAGCATGTGTTCCTGGCTGTTTCCTCTGGGCCTATTTTATGAATCAGCCCCAAAAAGCAAACAAGTCATTCAACAGTCTTACCAAAAGGTCAGTCATGAGCTCAGGTTTTTATTTAAGCAGGACAGTAACCAACATTAAAGTTCTAGGCTACTCAAAATTTCAGCTTAATGCTGAAGCAGAGTGATACTACTGGATCAGAGTTAAGCTCTCTTCCATACTAAAGAGACAGCATTTTTCTCCAGTTTGTGCTGGGGTTGTTGACAGAGAAGCCGTGTCTCAAGAGGGAGAGCACCAAACCCAGACTCATTGCAGATTCTAAGCAGTGTTTTGTTCTTTCCACAGCAGCATAGAAATATTAGCCTCGGAGTCATCCCAGCACTGAAAAGGTACTACATAGAACCTGCATCACTTCTGCAGGACAAAGCAATGGTTAAGTTGCTATCTAGAGGAAAAAAAAAGAATGCACAAAACCATTGCTATGTACTTAACAGGTAGAGTCAACAGGTAACCAGAACAATCCAATGTGAGTTACAGTATAAAAGCCAGAGTATAAGGCAAAAATTTTAAAAAAGAGATTGTTTGCAGGTTTCCTGAGTTGGCCACTTTACCACTTTGGTTTTGCAAGATGTGCTGTTCCCTTATGGGTTGTCACACTCACTTTTTGTAGGCTTCGTTGGCCTATGAGACAGCTCATAATAGGTTTTGAACAGGAAAGGCTACTACTGGGCTATTGTTATTTGGTAGAACTAGGAGGTAAGGGGAAATGAACTTCATATTTTTGGGGTGCAACACCCAGAATTAAGATCTAGATTCATCTGGTTGTACTTGGATCCAGTGAATTAGTTCCACCTATTGTAATAAAAGGAACCAACTGCAAAATTTGCATGTGGGTCAGTACTTAGAATTCAATTGAATGGTTGACAGCATGCTTTGCTGCAACTCCTAACATTTAAGGAGCAAGAGAAGAAAGAAATTAGTAAAGAGATTGTGGGACAAAAGCCCTCTGAAATGCTGAAACCCTGAATATCAAGATACCTCCTGATCATGAGGAACAGAAGATCAGAAGTAAAAAGTAGCATCAGTCAGTCTTATAATTAATTGTTGAAGGTACTAGTATGAACATTACAACAACTCTTGGTTCTGGGTGAACTCCTTTTGGTAGCCTGATTGGATTTATAACTTCGGAAATAATGAGGGTCACCCTAATATAAGGTCTAAGGACCTTTGAGGGAGCAATATGAATGTCACCTGTGCTTTGATACAGTTTCATCTACTGCTACTTCCAAAAGGCTGCCTTTACCCCACTGACTATCCCAAACACCACAATTTCCATATCCCTGTCCCACAAAGGCTAGAACAGCCATATAACCGTGTTTTGCTTCCAGATGCTGCAAGATGAATATTAGGGTATTCTGCTTGCAAAATACACAAGTTCTAGAAACTCCAGCTGAGATAAACACATTGTTAAAATGTACTGTTTCAAACTATTTTGAGCTCACACCTAGTGGGTAGGAGAAGCAACAGTAGCCTACATAGGTAAGCACCATGTGCTGGCTTGGTTTTCTCTGATAAACCAAACTGCTAACTCATGGACAAGCAGCACCCTTCAAATTCGAAGACGACCTTCATTTCCAGGCTTTGAAGGTTTGAGCTTTCCTTAATCCAGCACCACTTCCTCACAGTGTGCTCCCATCTCAGTTCTGAGGTTGGGAGTTTTGACCTGATGAAGGGGTGAGTGGTTATATCCTTGCTGCATGTGCTTTGAAGGACCAGGAGCATGTGTTGACCTAGAACAAATTCAATGTGAATGTCTTGAGTGACAGTGGCAATCCTATAAACAGGCTGGTAAAAATGAAAAACAATCACTGTGTCTACAGGAATACAGCAAGAGGATTAGCACCACAAACTCTCTCAGCAGGCACTGCTTTGAAACGCCTTCGTCTTTTGAGGTTGCCTCCCACCCTTTAAATAGGTAAAATTCTAAATTAGGCAAGCAGCAGAGACCATCCACACCAAATTGCTAGCAGTACCCTAAATTAAGGGGTGCTCACAGGGATAAGCTACATCTCTAGACCTGAATCTCTCTCATTAAACACTAGGCTAGCTTGAAATCCTGCCTGACAGATAAGGCCAGGCTTGAGTCCATCTTCCAAACAGATTTATTTCAGGCCCAGTAGGTAATGCGGGGTGAGAGTCAAGATAGCTGGAGGGCATAAACCCTTCTTTTTAATATGTTAATTCTGGAAAAAAAAGAAAAGACATAAACCATGGGACTCACAAATCCATAAAAATCAGGGGGTAAAATAAAATTATTTGCAACCAAGGATTTTTGGACTGTTGAGAGCGATTTTCCATGCTTGTCTCATGCTTTCTGCGTGGCTATTCGGGCTGAGCGGGGGCGAGAAAACCATGGGGAAAAAGAAAAAAAAAAACAAACAACCAAATCACACACCAAAAAACCCCACCACCATGGCTCGTAAGAGCACGGAAAGGTTTCCAAGGGGCGGGAAGGGCTGAGGCTCCCCTGTGCCAGGAGAGGGCGCAGGAGCAGCCGCGGCAGGAGCCCCCAGCTCCGCTGCCTCCACCTGCCGCTCCAGCGCTTCCCAGCCATCCTCCCATCCCTGCTGATCCCGCACAGCTGGCCAGGCATCTTTTCCAATCGCTCGGCTGCCTTACGTGACACCATGACCTAGTTTTGTTGTTGGTATTTTTTTTTTCCTCCTCTCCTCTCCCCAGCAAAGCACTGCTTCAGCACTGCTTCCAAAGGAGGGAAGGCAAAAATAAGGAGTTCTGGCAGAGCAAGCCAGAGACCTTGTCAAAAATTCATGGCTGTTTGTGAGAGGTAAGGTAAGGCAAGGCAAGGCCAGCCCAGGCAGTCCAAACTGCACAGCTGAAAACAAGGTGATAACAGGAAAAAGAAAACTGTGTTTTGAGTTTGAAAGAGGCAGCTTGTAATCACTTTACCAAAGTAGGAGCATTTTTCCTGCCTGGCTCCCACAGAGCTTAAATCAGCTGATTCAGAGGCAAGGCTGAGAAACACCATCATGGGCAGCAGCAGTGACTCAGGCAGGGGAAGACTGGCTTAGGAGACACCGGCTCACTTCCATCCTCCCCTGCAGACATGATCTAAGCAAAATGCATAGACCCAGAGCCTCCAAGATAATCAATTACATGCTTATATACCAGAAAAGTCAATCAGCTTAACCCTAACCCTAGGGAAATCCTGCTATCTCCAGCAGTTTCCAGTATAAACTGCAAATCTACATTCCTTTGAGGATGTGGATTTTAGTCTCCATATGTCTCACCTCCCTGGTGTTTGAGGAGATAAAGTTTCCCCAATTCTGCAAGGTATTCCATGCAGCAGACTGTCAGGCATGCCTAATAACTCAGTGAAGGGATACCAAAAAGAATAAATTGGAAATATCTACTCCTAAAATGACTAGAATTCAGTCTGTTCTGTGAGGCCAAATAATCCTTCAAGGATTTTTTTTATTCTGTTGCCTATCCAGACTTCTTTAGTTCTTGAGCTATCAAAAGCTTGTCTAGCATTATTTCAAAGGTACATTGATCTGGCTTACCATGGCTTTCTTGAAATACATGGATGGCTGTCCCTGGTAGCAAGCTCAGAACACAACTGTAGCAAGGCAAGCAGCATTAGTCTGCACTCCAGCAAGACTGAAGAGTCAAGACAAGCTATTTCCAGGCTGATATTTGTTTTCTTCATTGCTGGAGAGCTTGCAGGACAAACAGAATGTATTCCCATGAAGGCAGTTCAGGTCCAAAAGGGTCCTCGTGTTTTTTGCTCGTTTCATTTCAGGACCTGGTTTGCAATGAAGCCAATACAGACATGGTTTGGCAAGAACAGCATGAACCCTGAAAGCAACTGGATAGCATTCATGTGCCTTGGGATAACACTCACTGGGACTCACTGGCAGACTTGTAACCCTGCACCAGGTTGTAAATGTCTGACCTAAGGAATAGCTCCAATCACCTGCAGCAGCTGCAGGCTTTTATATCTTTACTCTCAGAGCCTTAATTATTACACTGCCTGCTGCTAGGGAGGAACAGAAGAGCTCTAAGGTGTAGCACTAAGCTTTGAGAGCTGCTTATAGCCAAGTTTAGGACCTGACCCAGCTGGATATCTGCTGGAAGTCATTGCCCTTGCAGAAGGCCTGGGGTACATTTCTACTGCTCAGGGGAAAGCATCGTGTTTCACCCACCTCTGAGTACCCCTTTAATGGATATTCTTGCTGAATATGTCAGTAGCTGGGGAGGTGCTGAATGTCCAACCTGTCACACTTCACTCAACTACAGCACAACACCAAGGCCCCATCCGTGTCCCAGACAGCACTTACCCTGTGCTCTGTTTGGCTGTACTGGCCCACCAGCCTGGAGCAGGAGATGCTGCAGCTGTGAATGTTCCAAGTACCCAAATTCTGCTGGAGAGCCAGTTGCAGATTTCAGCCTCTCTCCTGTCATATACTATCCATGTATCCTTCATATATGACCCTGAGTGGGTCTCAAATTATAGGAGGGAGAAAAAGTGCTGATAAACCAGTTTTCACTACAGGACACATTTGTGAATAGAAAACAGGCTCCAGGGCTCACAATCTCAGTGATGCCCCCAGCAGCCCCTAAAAATGCTTCTCCAAAAAAAGAAACCACATCTGGAAACTGCCCCTGAGTGTAGAAGACACTGTACCCTTATGAGCATCGTTTTTTTCCAGAGCCCTTCTGGAACCCAGCTGCTCTGCTGAATTGCTACTCAGGGACAGCACATAGCAGCCCAGCACAAGCTGCTCTCAGTTTTCCACTGCGATTAGCATAGGTGTTGTTTATCTTATTTTAGAGTGACCTGGCTCCTCTGGGGAAAGCCCTTGTTTCCACTCAAAGACACAGTAGTTCCTTCTCTGGTCTGGGCATGAAGTGACCTTGCAAACAGTTGGGATCGACAAGTACAGGGTAAATAAGAGTCACTACCACCTAGGCATTGAATGCACAGAGGCTCACCACTAAAGAGCTGGAATCCACCCCCAGAGTCCACATATAAGTTTCAGTGGCCACATCAAAGGCTCAGGGAGTTGTTTTCCAAAACCCACAGATTCCCCACAGGTTGCCCACAACTCTTGGGTAGAAGAGTAAAACAATCTTCTCTCAACTGACCTACACACAAAGAATAACCACACAAGAGACAATTGACAAGATCAAGGTACTCTTAGCCCAAACACATGCTTCTAGGCTTTACAGATACACAGCCGACATGCTCCAGGAGCTACTTCCATCTTCAGATATAGCATGCCTAGAGCATATCTACACAAGCATCTGAACTCAGATAAAGAAGGTGCTTTAGAAGCATGTCTCCCAGTTGTCCCCACTTACTGGACTTTGGTTCATATCACAAGGTGATCTCAGAGGATGCAACCTAGACTCCTTTCAGATGAAGCTAGACTGGGAGATATGTGCCAGAGCACATCAAATGCACGCCAGCCACCAACATCCAATCCTAAGGACTGGTCCTCCAAAGCAGAGCTAATCCAAAGTAAAACATCTGGAAATGTAGATAGCACTGATGTTATGTTCTCATTCCCATCTGACTTAACTCCGCAGAGCCACTCATACTGCTCAGTGACACCCTCAGAGCCACTCCAGCTACACTTTGCTCCCACCCATCTGACTACTTTCACCTGCTTCTTTTGACTGGATGATCAGTCCTCAGAGACAATCCCTCATCTTTTATTGCATGCAATTGCAACAGCTATTCAAACAGGGCCCTTAGCTCTCCCTGCCTGAGATGTCTGAACTAAATGAAATCAATTCATTGCAGTTTTTACCGCTTCCAAACTTGCTTTCTACAGATCTTTCCCCCATTTCACCAGGAACCATTATACTTCAGTTTCAGAAACCATTAACCCATTATGAATGGGCAATATTGGCCTATTTTGAAGAGCTGGTTCTAGTTCCTGTGCCACAATAAGCAATAGCAGCAAAGCTGCTTGGCACTAGCTGCCCTCCAAGAGGCTATTCATATTCTAGTGTTTGTGCACACTGCATGGTTTACGGCAGGGATTTTGCATTGTTTATTTTCTGTTCCTCTGCAGACAGTGGCATTGTTAAACAGCATGTGTCTGAGAGAATCCACCCTCTCCATGGGATCTCCTCCCAGCTATTACAGCACTTCCCAGAAACCTACTGAGCTCTGGAATAAACAAGTCTCAATGGGGGGACTGAGCCCACACCCGAGAAGTAGAGTGCCATGAAGCCTCCATAGCAATGAAAGTAACTTGGCCTTGCATGAAACCTTCCTTTTGCCTAATGAAAACCCTGTGTTGTCACCCTTCCTAATGACACTCTCTTGTCCCTTGCAGGCAAAAGAGAATAATGGACTTTTTCTGACTTGCTCCAGCTGCAGTATTGGCCATGAGAGAAGATGTTTTTTCCTCCTTCTGACCCATGACCCTGGGCACCCAAAGCATTTCACCTTGGACAGAAGGAGTAGAGATCAACCTTTGGTGCAGATGCACAGAGGGACTGTGGGGGTTTGGGGTGCTGGGATTCCTCCCAGCACTGAGAAGCCTCCCACATGCTCAGTTGATTTGTTTTTCCTCACTCATGCAAAGTTAGACCAATTACCAGATTTGAGGACAGGAAGGAATCTCCTCCAAGTCAGATTGCAGTGGCCATTATGTAAATAACTTGTCTTTTTTTTAACCCCCTGCAGTTTGGGACCTGGTACATCCTCAGTATCATCCAGCCATTCTTTCCTGGCAAACACCCTCACAGCAGCACCAGGAAGGCTTTGCTGGCCCTCTGCCTTGCATACAAACACTATTTTGTCGTGGGATACAGAGAGATGCTCTGCAACACGTTACATTAGCAAAGGTCAGGAAGACCCTGCTGGTCTAAACATCCCATATGCAGTAAATTAAGATGGTGGCAACTTTGATTCATTGATTCAGGCAGTGCATTTCATACTTGCATTCCTAGTTGTTTTGGGGTTCTTTTGGCTGGCAGCAGATGTCCAATATTTCTGCTGTGCAAGCGAATCACTTGTGGTTAACACCTGGTCTCATTGTACGACCTGTAGCTGGCAACACACCTCTCTTCCGGGCCAGAACAGGTCTAGGCTGACAAGCGGTATCAGTGATTGTTCTCTCTATGGCATAACAGCCAAATATTATCAAATCCTCCTGTGAGGAGGGGAAGAAACAGTCCCCTATCTCAAAGATTTTGCCATCTGACCTTAGATTTGCTCTTTAATTGGTTTTGAACAGCATTTACTCATCTATCTGGGTCTTTCAATGTTGCCATGTTTACAAGAGATGCACATTTTGCTCCTCTTCATAATTCATTCCCACTGTAGTCTAGCTTACACACAATCAAAGCAGAAACACTTCAGAAGCACTAAAGCCAGTACTAGGTTGCATAAAAATGATAGTTCCCATATGTCCTTATAAACACCATGCCAAACTGTATTTGTACTGTATTTACATTGTGTTAACATCTACCAAATTACCAAGCCAGCAGGAGAACATACACCCATTCACATTTCTAAACAAGGCTTATAGTCTGGGTGAGCATTTAACTTTTTTTTTTTAAGAGCAATGTGTATGAAAAGAGAAAATTTTAGCGTAATCTTGGCCTGCAGTTTCATGTTACTTGCCAGAACTAAAACATCTGCATCCTGTGGTATTAGACTACTTGGGGACTTTGTTAATTCAGAGGCAGCTAGAGTCTCAGATGGGATTACCCCCAGGAGAGCTTCCTGTTCTCCTGACATTTCACATGGTTCAAAAGAAGAGAATTTAAGCCACCATGACTAAATTCCTTCTCTCCTTTACACTCGAGTTTACTTTCAAGAGTACAGTTCTCCAAAACATGGAATCAGATCCATTAATAGAAGCTGAGGATCTGAAACTACACTCTGGAAAGTTCCTTTTCTATCCAGGGATATTTCCTGGCTAGCAGCCTTCCAATTTTCCTTGGCCTGGGCTTTCTTTATAGTTAGTAGCTGATCAATCTCAAAGACTGAGATTCTCACTGTAGTTTTTCAGCTGAGGATCAAACTTGAAGCTCACTTTCTGGGGAGACATAGGAAGCCAGATGTGCCAAACAGATCAGAGCAATGGTTTGTTAAACCTTGTTAAACCTTTGTTAAACTCCCTAACAGCAGCAGAAGAGAGACAAAATAAGTTCTAGATCTCCTGCCCAGGTTCATGAAACCTTTTCCTGGCCTGATGAACTGGGCAAAAGCCTGGGATTTTTTCCTTTTAAGGCAATTATCTCTTAGTACTTATCGGTGTACAGAGTAATCAATAAGATTCATCCTAATACCCCCGTGAGATATCTCCAGTACTACAGCAAAACAAATCACCTAGCCAGATTTGAAGCAGAGGCTGAAGTCAGGATACAGTAGAAGTTATCTACACTTCAGGCATAGGTGTTACAGCTTCACTGTGCCGTAGGTTCTCACTGTGCTGTAGGTTCAGCCGAATTATGGTTACCTCTTCCAGTATAGAGATGTTCAGTAGGATTTGAGCAGCAAAGTGCATCAGTGCCCAGATCAGTCAGAGCTGAAAACTGGAGACCATTATGAAGAACAAACCTGAACCAGACCAGAGGTTGGGGACAAGCAGCTCAGTGATCACACTAGACCCTGTTACACATAGAAAGCACTGGCACACAAGAGGGTTCCACCATTAGACTGCTCAGGCGTAGACTATGCCTTATTGCAGCCTTTCAGTACTTAAGGGGCAAAGGGGAAACTACAAAAAAAAAAATGAACACAATCTTTTTAGCAGGACCTGTGCAACAGGACAAGGGGTGATGGTTTTAAACTAAATGAGGGTAGGTTTGGTCTAGATAAAGAAAAAATGTTTACCATGAGGGTGGTGAAACACTGGCCCAGGTTGCCCAGAGAGACAGTTGATGCCCCATCCCTGGAAACATTCAAGGTCAGGTTGGACAGGGCTCTGAGCAACCTGGTCTACTTAAAGATGTCCCTGCTCATTGCAGTGGTGTTAGACCAGATGACCTGTAGAGGTCCCTTCCAACCTAAAATATTCTACGATTTTTTTTTTCTTGCTGTTTACTCATAAGTCATTACACTCTCCAGCTTCCCTTGCGCAGCACACCGGACAGTGGCAGCTTTCAGTCTGCTGCCCTGGGTTTCATTTAAACAGGCAAAAGAGATAAAAGACCTTCTAAAGCATTGCTCAACTGTCCATTAAACCGTAACACCAGAGTGGAGAAGTGGCCATAGGACTTGATTTCTCATGAACAGACTATGTATCGCTGTGGACATATGAAAGTACAAATTCACATTAATTTGTCATAGTTTAAGTACTAATTTATAGCAATTGCATTGATGAAAAGGCAAGGAACAATTACATTTGGAATTCATAACACACACCTTAGTATAACCTTCTTATTCTTTGCATTTGAGACATTTGTCAGATACAGAACAAAAGGGAACACAAATCTCTGCTTTCAGGCCAACAAAATTAGAGGAGTTTTTCAGATACTTAAGTTATGAACTACATATACATTTGGTAGGCAATGCATGTGAAAAGCTTTTTAATTAGGAACTCGGGCATAAAACTCAAGTGAGTTCCTGGGCAGTGATGTCCAGCTCTCCAGGCATCCATATTTTACCACAGCATTTTGAATCATCTCTGCAGTCAAGTTCATGCTCAGGTCTTGGATTTCAACCAGGATTTTGCCCTAGCTTTGTGTTTGTGATGGCGATGCTGATACACTCTCACTTCGCTCTTGTAGCGGCATACATCGATTATGCAGGGTGAGCAGTGGCAAGGTATGGTTCAAGAAAGGAAGAAGGATTTAAAGCAGATCTATCAATGTTAAAAAGAGAAATCTCTAATTTTTTCAGGAAACCTAATCTGCATCAAGACTTGTGGTTAATGCTACTTCAGAGTTGAACTGAAAAGCCATATGGGAAGATGCTCTTCACTTGCCCCACACCTTATTTCTTTGAGGAGCTCAGAATCTGATAAAGAAGGATCACCATAAGCAAGTAGGACACACATCCTGACAGACCCTGGCATGCAGGATGGACCAGCTGCATTTAAGGACCAATTCACCCATTCTGCAAGGGAGGAAGCCAGGCACAAGAATTTGCCTGTGGTCCACAACTTATTTATAGCCACAACTGCAGCTAGAGCTCAGGTTCTTTCTGGCCACTGGGAAAGTACGGTCTGAGCTCCAGCCATCTGTTTGAGGGTTAGGCAACCTCAATCTCCATCAGCTCCTAAACTTTAAAGAAAATAGGGTTCTTTTTGCTTCCTTTACAGCTCCTCTTCAGCCTAGATTTAAGCGCCGAACAGTAACATTTACAAAATACCTCAATGATTTGGGAACACATGTCACCATAATTTTATGCAGACACTGTGGTGAAGACTGACCACTGACCCACTCCTAATATGGAAAAATTTTGGCCACCATCATTCTGAAAGATGGTAAGGAAAGGGCTGATCTCCAGAGAGCCTCAGTACAGCCTTTGAAAAACATCTTAGTAATACTTTGTCATGCACATCATCAGTGCTGGAATTGCTAGAACTCATTCCTCTGGAATATAAATTCTTTTCCCCAAAGTGATATTTAAACTATACAGTCATTGTTTTTGAGCACAGTTCAAGACATTCCTTTTCTCTTAACATATATGCCTGTTCAACCTAAAATTAAGAGTCTTAAGAATTCTGGAGGACTTTTGGTGAGTGAGCCAAACTGTATGTGAAGGAATGCAATAAATTAATCTAGAAGCCATAGAATGTCCACTACCTAAAGTCTAGATTTCAGTTAGGGTAACAGAACATCTTAGAAAAGTCCAAATCTAGCCTGGAATTTACCTGTGCCTTTTGTGATGAACATATTCCTTAGTATCAGAATCCAATTTTCTTAACTTCTGCCCTGTTGCCCTGAAGTGGCCCTTTTTATACCACCTGGGGAAAAAAAAACCCAACACCAAAAAACCCAAGCAAATACTGTCTTCCCAAAGTATTGGTTGGTTTCTTTCATCTCAAAGAGCCAAATGCTGGCATTTAATGTCAGCGTAGAAGAAAAATCCCATCCCTCCTCCTTCCACAAAAGTTTTGGGAAACACTTCAAGACCAGTATTTGCTGCTAGCAGAAGCCTTATTTCACATAACCTCCCAGGGGAAGTCTCACAAGAGAAAAAGCTCTCCAAGACAAAGATTTCTTCCAACCAGCTGGAAAACAACATGCCTTCATTAATCTACTCAAGATACTGGAAATTTTGCAGAGCTATACTACAGATTTGTGCAATACCTTGTATTATGGATCTCTAGTCTCCAGAGAATGTGAAAGAATGGATGGGTGGGAAAAGAAGCCTACGATGGAGACTTGTAATTTCTGGTCTTGCATCTGGCACCCTTTTTAGAGTGTCACAGGGGAGATCAGGACTCCCCAGCATTGTATACCTGCTGTATCCAGGGATGAGTGAGCACCCAGCTGCTTGGTTTGCCACTGCTCACACACATCTCCCCCACTCAGAGAGACAAGTAAAAGCTCTTGTTAATCCCTCACTGTCCATCACAGGCAGCATCTTTCAGCTCTGACTAGCCACTCTTGGGCAGACAGAGGTAGCCCCTGCCCAAAGCAGCTCACAGTCCCAATGACAGGGCAAGGTGCACAAGTTGCCCAAAGTCACACCACAGTTCAAACCCAAGAACAGAGCCCAGGAGCCCTAGTTTGCAAACAAACCTCGTATCCCCATCACCTGTATGCATACTATCACCAACTGACAGCGTATGATGCAGATCTGAGGGTGAAAACAGGCTTGCACCTGAACATGTTAGCAATTAGCTATAGGACAAGCTGCTCCAAGGGAGGTTTAGGTTGGATATTAGGAAAAATTTCTTCACCAAAAGGGTTGTTAAGCCTGGAACAGGCTGCCCAGGGCAGTGGTGGAGTCCCCATCCCTGGAGGGGTTTCAAAGCCATAGAGATGTGATGTTGAGGGACATGGTTTAGTGGTGACCTGGAAGCGCTGGGTTAACAGTTGGACTTGATCTTTAAGGTCCCTTCCAATCAAAGTGATTCTATGATTCTATGTTTGTACACCAAAACAGAGTTGACTTTTTCCTCCTTAGCACAAGTCTAACCTAGATCACTACTTAACAGAACTCAATGACCTCCAAGGACCACAGAAAAAAGAAGCCCTGCTAATGAACTGTCTGTTCAATACAGAAAAGGCCTTAGCACCTCTGGGATGAATAATAAAAAAAAGATTCAGATCATAAAAATAAATGGTCACAGAAGACTGGCTTGGCAAATACTCCACACCAGCTGGGCAGCTCTAACATCTGGGAGCCATGAGTGCCTCAGATCACAGGCTCCCAGACATGCGCTCAACACCGTGAACAAAGCATTTCAAAGCAAAGGGTAAGGTGGAGGCAAGGCTGGATTTACTTACTGGCAGCATCCAAACATGCTGACAGAGGGGGCCAGGAAACCAAGCCAGTCAGAGAGGACAGCCAGTTACCGCTCAGCAGGTAGGTAGGGAGCTATCTCACAGCATGTCATCCACTTCCATCAGGGCCTCAGCTCCTCCATTAGCCTGGCCAGGCTTGCTGTGAGGAGTTGGTAGTGACCATCACTTAACTACACCGAAGCTGTTCTCCTCAACCTACCAAACCACAGTCCTTCCCCAGAGCTAGGAGCACTACAGCATAACTTCCCTTTCCTCCACCACCTTGAAAGAAAAGTAGGAAGAGGTACTATCATCAGTATTGCCTTTGTTGCTAGGCTGGACTTTGCTATTGCCTGTTCCTTGCTCCTCACCAAGGAGGTTCAGAAACAGCTGACAGTGAATAGACAGAGCCAGCACCAGGCATAAGAGAGGGGCCAGCACATCCATGAGCCCTCTTGAAAGACAGAGGGTGCAACCATCAGGAACAGGAACTGTAAGTATTTTACTTTCCACATGCACAAAACCACATTAGAAAATACTCTGGAAAGCAAGAAAAAAAATCCCCAACTTTTTCTACTCCTTAAAAACTGCCAACACTTCCCAGACAGGGAAAGGTGAGTGGAAGGTCAGTCTAACACCAAAGTCCCCAAGAAACTTGACTGACAGATATACATTTTGGCACACAAATTACCTCTCCAGACAGCTTCTGCAAGGCCTAAGCAGCTTAACAAGCATGTGAAGACCAAGAAAATTTCAAGTGACAAAGAACTATGCTGCTCTGAATTAGGTCAAGCTTTTCTAGCCCGGCTACTTCCATTATACCTGACTTTGGCTGTGCCTGCAGCCCACCACCAAAACCTGCTGCTTCTTTATCCAGGGGAGATGGCTTCATGATCAGATGTTAGCTTAGGCTTCAGACAGGCTGGGGCCAGCTCCCATCCCCGTCCACCACTTGCTCACTGTGGTCATCCCACACCTCCACTTGTATAGGCAGGTAGTAAATACATTAGCAAGCTATGCTGTTCTGGCTCAGTTGTGACAAGCACCATTAAAAAAATCAAAAAGAAAAAGCTATGAATGCATCAGAGTCTGCAAATCTCTCCCTTTCTGCCCTAGGCTTGTTTTTTTGTTTTGTTTTTCTCATCCCTCTCTTTCCTGGGAAATGTGATGAAGGAGGGTGGAGTGGCTCGGGCTATGTACAAATATTCAGACAGTCTCTTAGCAATAAATGGATCTCAGTCAGTTCTATTATCTGTCTGGCTGTGGCTCCTATTATCTGCTGTGAATTGTAGCAGTGATCTCTGGAACAGCATTCAGGCACCATCATTACTAACTTCCACACCCTCCAAAGACCACACGGTAACAAGGCATGCTGGATAATACTTGCCATTAGAAGAGGGAACATAAAGGATTCAAGCTAACTAACACAGTAAAAGGCTTTGCATGGGGCTTTACATTCATTGACCCTGGTTTGTTACTAGAGAAAATTCTAGGTTCAAAACCCAGACCTGCATTTTATACAGCGCATCAGCTGATTTACACAAAAAAAGCTGTTTTCATCTTGTTCTTGCTCACTCCCCCTCCACCATCCTAAATCTTCATGGAAGACTGCAGCTGGAGAGCAGGGAAGGCACAGCACAGGTTTGCCTGAAGCTTCCAGTCCACAAATGGGGACCACAAGCCCAAAGCAGAGAGCTTGTTGTGCCTGACAAAGTGCCTGGGAGCCCGCGATGCACCGCAAACAGGGACACCGCGGAGAGCGTCTAGCAGCTCAAGCCGGAAGCCTCCAAAGCAGCACTCAGATGGCTTCTTGTTAGGAACGGGAATTTTGGGATCCAAACCCACATCTGACTTCCTCATGTTTTTTCACAAGCCCTCCAGTTCATTTGGGGCCCGACTGCAAAGCCTAGATTGAAATCTAATATCCTTCCCCAGGGTAGGATGAGGATTTTAGGAGAAAACTGCTTAGGTCTCCTTCCCATAGTCAGTAAGGCAATGCCACAAACATTGACTTCACCAAAGCTCATTTTCTTATGGGTTTCTACCTGGCAATGGATTGGTTTCAGCCTCCCAGGCACAGAAGCTCTGAACAGAAGCTTTCCTGAAACCAGGACATTTCAAAAGCCTTCCTCTCCTGCACAGCTTCCCTGACACTTTTCTCACTTGGAGACCTATCTCATAGCAGGGCTTAATATCTAACTATTACCCTTCACTCAGCATGGCTGAAAAATTAGTCATCAACCTAAAAAGTTATTAGGAAACACTTGATACTATGATTGCTTTCCTGTGGAATGAAGGAAAGGGAAGAGGTGGGGGAAGCAAAGGTGGGTGAACCCTTGCACTTACAGTCACAAAGGCTTTTCCAAGACAGGCACAGCTCTCCCAAAGACACATGAGACTGCCCAGGATCCCAGCTTGGCACAGCTACTCCCATTTCTCATAGCCCAGAGGCCACTGGCAGAGACTGCCTTAAATAGAGCTGCTTCTCCCTGCAGCCATCTCTCCGGGCAGCACCACCCATGGCTAATGCAGCCCAGCTGAAAGACATTTATTGTTCAGCAATTGCTCACAGGCCTCAGCTGGGAAACACAGCTGGGTGCTTCTCTCTGGCCTGCCCATAGGCTTTTGGGTGCATGGGCTGTGAAGCCCAGGGAAAGGCTGAGTGTGAGGGAAGGAGCACAAGGCATGAGCCCATAGGGTTCACTCAGGTTAGGGATTTGCAGCTGCTTCCACCAGCAACATCTCTTATCACGTCTATGCGTCCTCATGAGGAGTCACGTTGGCAAAGTTGTGCAGTGCTGTTGTCCTGCATCCTCAGACGGCACAGGCCGTCCTCTCCTCTTGGCACCACCCCTACCAAGCATCCTGGAAGCTCCTCCAGCTCTGCAGACGATGCGATGTGTAAACCTGGGCTGGAGACAGTGAAGGTGCTGAAAGAAAAGAAGAGTTACAGTGGGAAGATATGAGGGAGAAGTGGGAGCCCTGAAAGAGAGTGCGTCGTATTGACCACTATCACAAAAAGTGTGGAAGAACAGAATATTACACTTGTTTACAGCCATTTTCACACCATGCACAATCTAACTCAAGTCATCTCAAAGTCTAGGGTGGAGGGAGAAGTAACCTGTTGATGAAAAAGAAGAACCAACAGCCTGGAAAAACATGGTATCTCCTTCCATCTCCTTTGGCTAGGTGGAACACAGCCGCTGTATCTACCCGCTCAACTCCACTGCCCTAGTGCTGAAAAGGCATTTGCCGTCTTGCGGGGAAGGGGCTGCTGCGGGCCAATGGCTCAGGTGCCCACAGCAGGGCTGGCTGTAGCTACCAGTCTAAAACACTGCATTTTAAGTGGCTTTCTGGCAGGCAGTGCCAAACATTTGCAGAAGATGTTTTCAGAAAGGGGAAAAAAAAAAAAAGAAAGACTGCTCCCCTTTTTTAAGGTAATAAAAACATATTTGATTTGTATACAGTTTATATGTTTCATAAAAATGCTAATTACTCTCCAGAGCAGAGGAGAAACAGAGCCATTTTTTCTTGCATCCCACCCTTCCCCCTGCACTACCCTTTATACTTTTATGACGCAGCATTTATTTAAGTCGGAATGGTGCCCAGCTCGTTCTGCCTTTCACATGGCACATCCTCCCCTGTCTTCCCACTCATAAAAAAAAATAATAATAACTTTCAAATTTATTTCAGTGGAAATTTGGAAATAACATTATGAGGAAAAAAAAAAGCCTCCAAACATAAAGAACACAAGGACTCCAGCACTGTCCCCCCTCCCTTTCCACAACTTTTTCCTTTGGTGCATAGATTTTTCCAAGGTCACCTCAGAGCCTTTTCCTAGTTGGCTATTAAAACAAAAAAAAACGCCTGCCCCAAGAAGCGCATGAAGCCATCACTGTGGCTTGGACTGTTTCCCTGTGTACAGATGCCATGGGAGAAGAAGCAGGGCTGGGGGGGGACAGCTGATATTTTTCCAAGACTTTTTCTCTCACCAGAGGAGAAGGATGAAGATGGAGTGATGAGTGAGGTTCCGTTTGTCCAGCAGCATGAGTCACTCAGCAGCAGTTTCCGATACACACTTAAAAAAAATTTTTTTTCTTTCCATTACAGAATTTGGTGTCATTTATTCCTTCCTCCTCCTCAAGAAAATAAAAGAAAAGAAAAAAAAAATCCTGCTACCGTTATGTCTTATTTCTTCTGGGAAATTGTTTGAGGACCCATCAAACATGGCGCAGGAAGGGTGATTTGAAACACAATCCAAAATATAATCAGCTCTGGAAGCTTTTAAAGAGACTCCTTTAAGTCTGTGCCAAACCTTAAAGAAGGAAAATACTTCCACTAAATCCCTCCCACCATGAATGGGATCCTGTATGTCTGAGGCTTTTTATTGGTTGGGTGGTTTGGGGTTGTTGGTTGGGGTTTTTTTTTTTATATCAAATATGTTACTCTTTCAAATAGGGTCTGAGCTCGGTGGCTTTTCGGCAGGCAGCAAATTCTTGCTCATCGGGCATGCAGTGATCTGACACAGCCCTCCCCCATGCTGGGTCGCGTTCTCATGCTAAGATCTGGCTCCCGGAGCTTGAGCTGTTGTTTTTTTCTGGAAGCTGTTTTTTCCCCTCTTCACCCTTTAGAAGCAAAACTAAACAGAACTAAGCCTTTTAAGACGAAGGAAAAAAAAAAAAAAGCCAAGCTTCACAGGGCCCAGGAACCCAGCCTGGTCTCCCTACTCCTGAAATATCCCCACTGTCTGTGGGCACAGGGTGGTGTTGCCTGCAAAACCGCCACCAGTTCCTCTGCAGCCAGCCAGCACCAGGACGTGAGGCAGAAGAAGGCCTCATCAGTGGGCAGAGGATATGCAGAAGACATCACTGTCATAGTCAAGACCACTCAATCAACGGTTTTATGAGCAATGTATGGACATGCATGGCCATGTTGCTTCTTATCTCCCCCCAAAGTAACCTTGTTCAGTCTTGCTCTAGATCTCAAACTGAGAAAAACCTGAGCTGTCTCTCTGCTGTGACTCTCCTGTATACCTTCTGACAGAGTTGGACCAGGCTTTAAATGGCGACTTTACCTATTCCACTGCGAAACAGGTCCCCCACATTGGCAGAGAGCAAGGATGGTTGCTGAGTTCATCTATTTATTTCTTTTGACGGAAGAGTATTTCAGGGAGCTCTGGAAGCACTGTTGTATTTTATCTAGAGCAGGAGGTCCTGCTGTCCTGTAGCTCTTTCCTTCCAGCTACACTCACATCCACATACACAATATTATTATTTCTTTCTTGCAACAAATGGCATTAATTCAGCTCTACAGCCTGTGCAGTATATTGATCCTCATTGTTTGTTCTTTCAGATGCCACATTTAGCTTCTGCTCCTCTCCCAAGTCTCAGTCTTAGCTCCACCAGTCCACTCTGAAGAGAGGGTAAACATGAAAACTCAGCAGCAGGAGAAGGCAGTGCTCTGGGAGCAGAAGTCTCCTTCCCGAGTTCAAAAGCCATGAGGAAAAGGCTGCAGGGAAAATAACTGGAAGTTTGGTTGGAGCAAACCCCATTTTGTCTGAATCTAGGCATACACCAGTGCCAAAGAAGGGACTCCATTGACTAGAAAGTCAAGGACTTCAAGGCATCCTACCCACAGCAGCCTCATTCTTCACATGCCATGAGCATCTTCTCTTCTGCATTTCAACTTCTTCTCTAGTACAATCTTACCCAAAACTGGTAAGGCCCATCCTTGAACCAGTGACTCCTCTTCTAATACAGACTGGAAAGCCAGACAGGAACCCTGGCACCCTGACAGTGTTTTCTATTTAATTAATGTGCTTCTCCTAAGGGACAGCTGCAGTTCAAATATTTTATCGCTGTTTCTCCTGATTCCCTCAGAGGAGCATGTGCTCTTGGACTGCACTGGCAGCTACACGTAACTGGCTGCAACAGAAGGAAGCTGGCTGGAGCCAGACCTTTCCTATCTGGGCACTGGGTGACTGGAGACCACAGTGTTTCACCTGCCCAGCCCATGGAGTGGCTCAGGTCACTGTGTGTCCCCAATCAGGCTTCGTGCCATGTGCCATGCCAGCCACTGACTCGCTGCTTTCTGCTTGGCTGCCCTTAAAACAGTTGGTCATTCAGGGCCTCAAAGCAATCTTGGAGACCCCACGAGAAATACTCCCCCTCAGTTCTGATTTCCTGTTTACAATGACGTTTTGGGATGTGCTTCCAAGCCAGCGTTTAATCCTTTCACTCGGCCACATTGATTTTGAATCATTCTAGTTTAAGTGTTATGAGTACCAAGACAAATATTTTTCATGAGTCTCAAACCACAAGTATCTTTATTGACCTTATTTTTAATTTCATCACAAACAATCCCAAGTTTAGCTTGACAGGATCTGTCTTCCATAAGGTATCAAGAGGCCTTCTAAGTCAGAATCAGCCACATGAAAGTGGCTGTTTAATGGGATTTCAAGGCAGCTCTGAAAGGAAGAGGTTCAGGCCACCAACCCCACAGTGAAAAAAGTGCATAATCCCCTCCAGGAATGCAATACAAACTGTTCTGGAAGAAAACTGTACTCATCCACCTTTGCATTTCTTATGCATTAGGTTTCAGTAGCTGCCAAAACATAACTAGCATTTCCCAAACACACAGAAACATTATTTATTAAAGGAAATTGGAGTAATCTCCCTGAACATATCCAGTGGAAGGTGTCCCTGCAAGGGGGTTGGAACTAGATGATCTTTAAGGTCCCTTCCAACCCAAACCATTCTATAAATCTATGAACAGTCGGTGTGCCCACAGAGCACAACCCAAGTGAAATCCAGAGCATTCAAGTACTGCAGACTCCAGGCACTGCCACATCCATCTACAGGTTTGTGGCTATTTGCAGCTCAAGACAGGTTCAGTGCAAACTGAACGGCCAGTTCTCTACACACAGGAATAGGCCATGGGATTTTCTGTAAAGGCAACTTGCAGCAGGAAGCTCAATGTATTTTTCTTCCCCATTTGATAAAAGTAGTGACTGAAAGCTCCAGCGTGACCCAGCAGAATGTGTTTTTTGAATCTGTGGAGGAATCCAATTTAAACATCCTAGGTTAAAGTGAAGAAAAAGAAGCCAACCTCACATCAGGTTTTGTGTGCCAAACCTCACCATATAGACATGTGCAATTATGGAACTTCCTGAAATATATTTTTGCTAGAAAGAGGGAAGGATAAAGGTTGCATGGGACTGTGAAGAACCTCATGAAAGGATGCAGGATCATAACCAAACAACCTACTGAGTGGGGAAAGAAAACCACAGTGACCATTTTCAGGTGGCAATCAAAGTCTGAGCTCTCAAATATCTGTGATAAAGGGGGTCTCCCCACGCAGTGTGTGCCAGCATAGCTTTGTTTAAGCAGTGATTATACCTGGAGGCATCAGACCATGTGTGCCTTGCAGTAGACTTGGTGTTTCTAGCATGAAACCTGTCATTCATTCCCAGGAAAAAAATACATTTTTTTTACAACAGTGTGCTCTAATCTAAACTTCTCTGGCCTCCTCCTAAACTGTCAGCACTTCTGGTCAACTGCTCAGTATCACAAAGAGAGAGCTGGAACCTCTCCCAGTGCAAGCGCCCACATCTCACCCCCTGCAGGGCCCTGGGACAGGCAGAGTTTCTTCAGCTTTCATTGTGTTCCAATGTGCTCACTCATACAGTTGTTTGTGATCTTTTTTTAAGAGTGAGGGGTTTTGCTGCCTTTTCTTTTTTTTCCTGATCCTCATGAACCCTAATTATGAATCCAAGGTTGTTATCAGCGATGTCAATTATACAATGGCTGAGCAGCTGCTCCCCCTGTTGCTGGCCTAACAGTGCCATGTTGAAGTAGACAGCAGAATTTCTTGTGCCATTTAAAATTTGCTATATCATGAGTTTCCTTTCAATTGCAAAAGCAGAAAAACAGCTTGAGTACTTTTCCTCCTACATCTTTACTTCAAGCTGCTTTTACAGTCCTCAGTACATCCTTCAGCATCTCCTGCCTTAAATACATATCTCAAGGGGAATAAAGGAGAATTTAACAAAGAAAAATTTTCCCCAGATGGTACCCAAAGTCATCCACAAACACAAAGATAGGAACGGCTTTAAATTCTATTGGCGATTTTCAGCTGTGGGAGTGTAGGGCATGTGGCCATTCACAAGTTACAAAGTGCTGTACTCAGTGCTAAAATACAACTGCTTCAGGGTAGGAACTCGGAGGCAGCTTACTAGAGCAGAGCAGCAACAGATAAAAGTTTGAGTACAGGAAGCAGGGCAGTATTTAGTGTGCAACTGGAATGAAAAGAAGCCTTTCTTCACCTTGATACATAACAATTTATATAACTAGAGGGAGGTAGCCCCAACAACAAACTATCACAGTTATCATCAGTTTCCTCTTGTGTGTGCAGGGTGAGGAGTGTGGTGTGCCACATCCCACCGTGGAGGAAGTGTTAACAAGCACTGGCTTTTTCATGGCGGGCATATAGCTAGAAAATATCAAAGGAGACCTTACTCTTCCCCTTTCACATCTTCTGCTTACTTTTTCCTTCTTCATCTTGGGAGATAAAAGAAGGTAGCTGAAGTCACAGGGGATGACCTCCTCTGTGACTTCCCTTGCAAGGTGACACACACCAGCACCACTGGGAAACAGCTATTTGCTAAACCAGAAATTTGTGGAGGAATCTGCGTCAGAGTCTCTTTTATGTAAAGAAATCCTAACATGATGTTGTACAGAGGAACATGGCTGTCTTTTAGACTGCACATCAGATATTCACAAACAGGTATCTCTTTTACTGAACAGCTACTGGCTTCATCTTCCCCCCTAGCCTCCTTACTTCCCATTCCCAATTTCTACCTTGCAAAACTCCTGCTTCGGTCTGAGACTAAAGTTGGGCTCTTTCTTAGCAAGTATTATCCCCAGAAAGGAAAACCAGTGGGCCAATTCATCCTCTTGTTGATACTTGCACAGTCCTATCTCTGTCCCTGCCTTTGTGGTGCCCCCTCTTACTGTACTAATGAGGATAGAAAGCAAATTTTAAAACGTTGCCATTGTCAATGCAGCCAGCATCTATGACTCAGAACACACAGAGACTGCAGAGCTGGTGAGTAAGATGGAGTTTTTTCTCCCCACACCCTCCCTTTTCTTTTAAAATAGTCACATTAGAGAATAGAAAAACTTCAAAGAATTTGACTCTTTCTCAAAATTACTACACGGTTAAGGATTTCTGCTGTAGCCACCTTTTCAGCTAACTCCAGTGATAGATGAGGTTCTCCTTACTGCCAGTTATGCATGGTCTAAGCAGCTCTAAGCTTAAACACCTCCCTGAAGCCCTTCGGGTTTGCACATCTGGCCTTTAACCATGCAAGATCCAGAACTCTTGATGTCTTCAGACTTTGAGGACTTCCTGCTTAGGCCAAGGGGATGCTGTCAAAATAGACTTCTTTACTGAGTGACTCAGTGCTGCTTTCAGTCCTTGCCAGAAGCCAAGTACAGAGGCATGAGGAAAACAAACAGAAGTTACTGAAGCATTTCAGACTTTTCAGAAAAGTTTAGTTCAGCTTTAATTCCAGTAAAGCTCAGAGAAGGACGAAGAAGAAAAATATTTCCTAACCAAATTCCCTATGCAAACACTCTTAGTAGACAAGCATGTGTAAATTTTACAACAGGTTTGCATTTCTGGTCAGGACCTATGAGGTTCCACATCTGGATGGGAAGGACAATGCACATACAGAACACATGGAAAAACGCCCTATAGATAACCAGCTCAAGTTTTGCCCTCAGCCCTACTCCCACAGCCAACAGACTTCCCTGGAATTCCATAAGTGTTTCAGAGGAGAATTCACACTTTATTCCCCCCCCCACAACCCACTCACCCCCCCTTTTTTTCTTTTCCCTGTTGTTTTTGAAGCACTATAATCACTTTACGGAGGAGCCAGGCAGACACCAAAGGCTGCATGCACACAAGCATGCTTGCTGGGGATACTCCCCCAGGAGTGCTCAGCTTGGATCTGGGCAGCTTTCCATAAAATCCAAACAGTAGAATACCAGTTTTGAAAACAAAATAGTCCAAATATGTTTAAGTGTAAAAAACAAAGCTACACTTGCCTGAACTTAGAGAAAAAAGTTAAACCCCAGACATGCTTACAAAATACTTCCACGCCAGAGCCTATCTTGGATCTGTACTCACATACTCCTTCCTAGGTTGTTTGTGATTAATATCAGTTTGACAATGGGGAAAGGGAACAATCTGATACATCATCACCTTCTTCCCTCCTGTCTCTCCCCAGAAAAAGTACCATAGCTCAAAGTAGGACAGCAAAGCAATAACACAGTCACCCTCCAAGCCTGTGATAATGCCACAGTGGAAAATAATACAACAACAATGTTGATAGGCTATGTTAACTAACAATTTAACCTAATCTGGGACAAAGAATACTGAAATATCTTCTTCATGATACAGTTATTTCACAACACCACTGAACAGCAAAGAGAAGTTCAAGTCCCTGAGAGTACTGCTACAATGATATTATTTTAACTTTGACCTTTTAAAATTTATTTTAAATATAACTGTCTACTTCATGGGGTTTATGATGCTGTGATCTGGAACAATTCAGCCAGCCAACTATTTATTTTTAAACCATGCATTTCATATACATATATATGCACAAACTCAAATCCATCTTAGTGAGAATGCCCTGGTCTTTAAAATTACCAAGAAAGCACACAACCGTACCTGCAGCTCTAGCCTACAAACCCAGCAAGAACACAGGCTCTGCAGCTGGACGCAGCTATGGCACCTATAGCCACAGCTGGGCCAGGGTCCAGACACAATGTCAGCCCACCCCCTCCCATCAGGTCACCAACACCATAAAATCACTCAGCACACACAGCCGCAGAGAAGGGTGGTCGCTGCCTCTCTGCAGATTTATCTTGATCAATAGGCTATCTGCAGGCTGGTTAATCCATGCAGACAGTAACCAGTGATAACATACCTTAATTGCAAACTGATGGCTTTAAACACAGCTGTGCACAGGGCCTCTCTGAAATTCTTCAGTACAGCAAATCTCAGATGGTGTTTTGTTCTGTCTTTATGGTTATTCAGAGCAGAAGAAGCATTTATTTTTCCCCTCATAATTTAAAAATTTAAAGTCTCCCGTTAGTCAAACTAGTTAAGGAAGCAACCTGTAAGTTCTCTGAAAAATCCACAACATGAAAGTCCAAGGGTTACAAATTTAAGGAAATCTTTAGGCTATCTTCCTTATGTGGGATAAGAAGAGTTAACTCTGGCTTTTGCACAAAATAGAGCCTCTGATTCATCATTGCACCAACCGATTAGCACAGTAAGACCAATTTAGGCAGTTTCTAACAGACTACAGAACCCAAACCAGTCAACAAAATTAAACCAAAACCTTGCGCTTCAGGGGGAGATTCTGACCCAGCCATAAAACAGCAACTGCAAGTTTTTCAGTCACTGTCTGCAAGCTCACACGCCCCTCATCAAACTCACTGGAGATCCAGAAGACAACTTCAATGCATTCTCCCAATTAAATAGCTCGTTTGGATCTAATACGACGTTTATTGACTCCTGGGCCTGTATTGATTCTGAATAGGCCACAGCTAAGGTTTAGTAAATGCCTTGGAGATAAATCAGTATGCAGGTAATAAACTGGAGATCACATAAGCAAACATTACTTAATTATATTCCTATTAATATATTGAGTCTGTAAAGAATTTTTGAGGCATTTAATTTTCAATTTGACAAGATAATCTAGGGGTAGTTAATGACGAACCAGTAAATTGTTAAAAAAATACAGACACTTAATAAGTCTCCTAACTGATACTGAATTAACTTGCTTTAGCTGTCTGGTTAAATAGACAGCAGTTAATTACAGAGCGCTTAAACAGTCTCACAGTTTTAATAAATGGCCCTTTTTGCCATGCAGTAACCATGCAGCAGGAGACATGGGGCTTTCTCCATGTATTCTCTTCAGATGGCTGAATTACTTGCTGATGCAACCACTTTGCCTTAGTAAGATTCAGCTGTTAGGCCTTTATCATTTACAAGTGCAATGGATCACTACCTCTCCTTAGTGACCAGAAGTTGCTGTGTGTGTTAGTCCCTGCAGGATTAACCACAAAAGGGGAATTTTTCACTTGTAGGAGGGGTAACACTTTGGAAATGGAAGGTGGTCATCATGAAGCTCCAAGTGGTCCCTGGACAGGCAGAGACATCCTGGCTAGCCATGAATGTC
The DNA here is from genome assembly GCA_013400335.1 of Eurystomus gularis. Classification (NCBI taxonomy): domain Eukaryota; kingdom Metazoa; phylum Chordata; class Aves; order Coraciiformes; family Coraciidae; genus Eurystomus; species Eurystomus gularis. The sequence goes on along the minus strand of VZZY01011722.1, from coordinate 533,056 downwards.
TGAATATTGCTGTCTAGATAGTAATGTATATCCAAGAAATGCTTTACCCAGTGCTAAGTGCAGCTCCTTCTTTGGATAAAATCTGACACTTCACTGCAACAACTGGTTCAGCAGTGACTCATACAGAGATTAACACTTGCCATAGTGTTTGGGGAGCATAAAAAAGAAAAAAAAAAGAAAAAGAAAAGAACCACAAAGGCAAATGAGCCAGCAAAGGCAGCACCAGAGACAAGCATTAAGAGTTCATCCCAGAGGTTAACGAATAAGGGTAACAAATATTAATAACTGTGACACCTTCTCTAGGAATAGCCTCAAGCTGCACTGAGGAAGTGCAGCTTCCTCGAGCTGGGGAAGTCTTGACAGTAGTTGGTTTGAAATGTAAAACACTGCTGATAATCCCGAGTTGTGCATGAATAAAACATTGTAGATCCTTAATCACTTGGAGAAAATACATGCAGGTCCTGTAAGAAAAAGACATTTTAGGAAGTAGAGGCGATGTTGCTTGACTCCAGGAGTTCAAAGGCCTGGAGTCATCAGTCTCTCCTATCACTAGCTTAAAGAGAAAGTTTCAACGGGTGGTTCCTTTAATATATTTACTTTGTGGAGCCCTTAAGGATCAAGCTTTTTTCCCTCAGTAATTAGGCAGCCTAAAAGCCCTTTCTCCAAAAATAAGTAAAAATATTCATGCAATAGCACAAATCCAGGAAGAAGGGCTTAAAAAAGCCACCAAATGTTATGAGAATGAAAAACTTACATGGAAACCCGAGGGACCCTTACTCAGCCAGACATTTGCATGACAGTGCAGTGACACCAGCAATATCATTCTGCTCTTAACGTTATTAGCAGCTCTGTTAGTGTTAAGCAGCAGGGCTAGTGGCCAGCCCTTCCATCACAGCCTCCTCAAGCTACAAATTCAGGGGAGATAAACCCTCACACTGGGAATGAAGAAGTCATAACGAAGTCTGTGTCTCTAGCTGCTATATTTAAGTCATGTCATGCTTTTCAGAGCTAGGCCAAGAAACACTGAGCAGGGTTGTTGCAAGGCACAGTTCCCAAGGTATCATTATCCAGCTTCACCCAAGGGAGAAGAAAAGCTTTCTGCCATCTCTGGTTTGCCAGCTGGGCTGAGGGCAGCTTGGACACCTGAGGAAGCCCTGTTGGCCGCTGAGGACACAGCCATCTTCAGCTTGAGCAGACATGCTTAACTCTTCCTGCAGGCTTGTTCTCCCCAAGGACGGCATGAAGAGCCATAAGGAGTCCTTGCTACCTCCAAAGTATTGGTTGCTACATGTCTATCAGCGACACAGAGGGAGAGACAGGACCACGTCTTCAAATGTGGGTGTTCCTAGGTCTTGCCCTTCAGCTGCTGCAGACTTAGCACTGATCCTCATCCAGTGAGCAGTGACCTCCCTGCAAAGAGGCACCTTTGCCATTTTAGGGCAAATCATGACATCTATACTGATGCATGAGCTCAGAGAGAGAGGGCGGCAGTTGAGGCTGGAAAGCAGGCATAGTCCTTCAGCTGGTGATGGAACCACGGCTGATTCACAGACCATTCCCTCAACAGGGCAAAGAGGGGAAGCAGAGCTGAGTTTAACCCCTCACTTACTGAAAGAGAAGGCAGTACTTGCCCCATGCTGACACCAAGCCAGCCAAGGTCACTGGCAGGGCTGTACTCTGCAGGATACTTGTTCATGCCCAGTTGTTTTGGCCATGCCATTAGAAAAAAACATTTTGCCAGAGGTGTTGTCAGATTTACCACCAGCTCTGCACGTGGAATTCAGCACATGCACCACCAACGTGCTGCGGTGTTTTTCAAAAACCACTTTTGGTCCCAGCACCCCTTGGGATGTCTAGAAACAGTCCCCCACTCTATGCCAAGAAGCACAAGCATGGCCTATGGTGTTTCTGGGCTGGCTGGTAATGGAGTGGTTGGTCATGGCATGCAGCCGTGCTGTGGCCTGGGAGGTCAGCTGGCAGCCACGGCCCTCTTAGGGTCCTTGGCCTGTACTGCTGTGGGCCACAGCCAGCTGAAAGCTGTTGTCTTGCTCTCCAAGAGCTGAGGTGCTTCCTCTCCAAGAGATTCCTCTGACCTATCCCCACAGGCTCCTTCTTTGTGATTCCTGCTCAGAGCACGCAAGATGCTCCCATTGCCACAGGGTGGGCAGCTGCCCTGCCCTGCCTTGCCCTGCTAGGGCTGCAGAGGTGGACTGCGGGTGCCACCAGACCTTCACCTCTCCTCCCCAGCATGCATGAGCATTCCAGCCTTCTCCTCATGCCCCAGATGGTTGCCGGGGTTTCTCTTTGGCTGCTGCTTTTGGGCCCAGCTGCGGGAGGGCTCTGCTCCAACACAGGCTCAGCTGGGCTAGCACAATGGGAAAACAAAGGCCCGCTCGCTGGGGATCTAAGCCTTTTCAGTCCCGTTTCCTTTTCCGATGCTTTCATTTCCTCTGAGTGAAATGCTGCTGAAAGGAGGACAGTGTGGCTGTGGCTGCTGCCACGGGCATGGGGGCTTGGATGTCACTGGCTGCTTCTTCATCTGGGTCAGTGATTTCAAAGGGGCCTTCACTCAGCTTCTGCCTTAGAGATAATATTTCTTCTATACAGGCTTACAGAGGGAATTGGTAGAGACCCGAGCTTGCTCTACCTTAGAAACAGCCGACTTTGCCTGGCCCGTGTTCCTACAACGGATCCCAGCAGAGGTGCTGGACACCCTGGAGCAAGCACAGGCCAGAAAGAGCCTAGCAGAGGCTTCTTGGTTTTTCACATCTGCTCTACAGTCTTCAAGGCACCCAGCAAACCTAAGGAACCATTCAGGGAAATCGGGAGGAACTGGGGTAGTTTGTGCTTTGGCGATTATGGTGTGGGGTGAGAAAGAGGAGGAGGGAACGAATGTGGCTTGATTTATAGCCTGGTTTTACGGCCACTGCCTTTGACATTGAGGGGCGAGGGGAGCTTCTGTGTTGGAGAAAGGGAGACTGCATTAATATAAAAGTTTTTTGGCCAGTGACAAAGTTATCCTTGCTGGGTGAGGGAGAAGGCATTAATACGTGCATTTGCTAGGAAAGAAATTAATACCCACTGACCCTGCAAAAACTTTTCAGCTTAAGCAAATCAAACTGAACCTTGTACAGAAGACTTCTTAGAGGTGGGGTTCCTCAGAGACCGATACCTCCCCAAAGACACAGACCCGCATGCGACTCCATCGTGTCCTCAGGAGAGCTGTGATCCCTCAAAAACGCCACCGCTGCCCCTTCGGGCCCCCCCACTCCAGCCTAGGCGTGCTCTCCCCCCTCTCCCTGGAGGATTCCCACTCCTTCCCATCCCGTTTTCTGCTCCCAGCTCCCTCGCTCCCACGCAGGCTGATGTCCGCAGGCACCTGCGCGGCCGCCCCCGCCCCTCCCGCTCCGCCCCCGGCAGCGCTGGGACCGACCCCCGCTCCCCATCCCG